>OZ012620.1:14668304-15268304 GCA_963942555.1 Aleiodes leptofemur | reverse complement strand
AATTTCATTTGGTCCCTCTATTTACACGTCACATGTTCAAAGTCTCTCATATTAACTCTCATAACAATTGCAATGAGTGTGCAGTGACAGTTCTTGCCCTGCTGTAGTAAAATTACATGCTTTTAATAAGTGAATAAAAAACAGTTTTGCCATATCTATTTTAATGATTAAATCATGTTTTTTCTTTCATCGCTTTCACTTTCAAAATTCATTCACGGCATTTTAATACTTGCCGGTATTGTTGCTGAGAATGCAACTATTCAAGTCATTGAGGCGCCAACACTTGATTACATGGATTATCATGAAAATCATGATACAATAAAATTACCAAATTTGAAAAATGTATTATACGATCCAGATACTGATTTATCTCCTGTAAGTTTTTTGAGTTAATTTTCTTTTACTATTCGTACTGAAATAAACAAAATTAACGTAAATATTTACACCTGTTCCATTTAGAAAAAGCCGAGGAGAATTTTCATTCTAATGTTACACAGATGATTTATCATTAGGGGAGAGTGGGGCAAAATGGACACTGTAATGAAACGGTGAGGGATGGATTTTTTTTGATGATTCTATTGAAAAACTGAGGAAATTGTAGCCGGAAAACGAGTGTCAGATGTATTTTTTTCGATTTTTTTGAAAATTTGATATTTTTCGGCATTTTTTAGGGGTAAAAGCCTTTCCTTCTTTGAAAATTTTCAGTTTTTTGGAAATATCTCTGGTTCTATTGGTCGTAGCAATTCGGGGTTGGTCTCAAATGAAAGGTGAGCTCATTTCCCATCGACTCATGGGATTTTGAATTCGAAAATATCAATTTTTGAGATAATTATAAGCCAAAAACTGTCTCACAAAACTATTCCACAAAAATTCCCATAAATACCTTAAAAATCGATATTTTTTAATTGAAAACCCTATGAATCGATGGCAAATGATCTCACCTTTCACCTCCAATCGGAATTTTTACGCTACGACAAATAGAACCGAAGATATTCTCAAAAAACTGAAAATTTTCAAAAAAAGGAAGGTTTTACCCCTCTAGAATGCTCAAAAAAGTCAAAATCTCCAAAAATTCAAAAAAATTAATTCCGCCACTTGTTTTCCCCCTAAAATTTCCTCAGCTTTCCAATGAAATCATCAAAAACAATCTACCACCAATATTTCTATTAATTTCAGGAATTTTCCATAATATTTGCCTAAAAATTTAGATGTCTCCATTTTACCCCTGATGTCCATTTTGCCCCACCTTTCCCTATAATTTTCCTTATTTTCACAAATAATAATAATAATATCACGTGTTCAACTGATTTTTTTTTCAGCCAGATATGATAAAGAGAGCGGGATATCCGGCTGAAGCCCATGTAGTTGAGACTGAAGATGGATATTTGTTAACTCTGCATCGAATTCCAAATCAATCCGGTCATCCCGTTTTTATACAACACGGACTTTTGAGTAGTTCTGCAGATTGGTTGATAGCTGGTAAAAACAAAGCTCTAGGTGATCTTCTAAACTGTTTTATTTTTTTTCAAATTATTGAATGTCCATTTTACCCCATTTTCCCTCATAATACTAATAGCTCTATTACTTAAAAAATCTTAAAAAATATCTTTCTGCTAGCTTATTTACTGGCTGATCAAGGATTTGACGTTTGGCTTGGAAATAGCCGAGGTAATACATACTCACGAGCTCACGTTAATTTATCACCCGAGGATTCTAAATTCTGGGACTTCACATTTCACGAAATGGGAATTTTCGATTTACCTGCTGTGATAACTTACGTTACAAATTATAAGAATGAAAGCTTGACATACATTGGTCATTCAATGGGAACAACAATGAGTTTTATCATGGCATCCGAGCGTCCTGGTATGCAGAAACAAGTACGAATGATGTTTAGTCTTGCACCAGTTGCCTATATGACACATATCAAGAGTCCCATAAGAATATTTGCGCCTTACGTTCGTGATCTAGAGGTCAGCTCACAAAATATTCATACTCTCAAATTTCAATATAATCTCTCGAAAAACTTTCTACGTAATTATTTGACTCTTTACATTCTAGATAATGAAAAAAATCTTCGGACTCAACGAGCTACTCCCTCAAGATTGGATTGTCAAGCTTCTATCGAGATACGGATGCTCCATCAACACGGCTGAAGAAGAAATATGTGCAAATATCATGTTTGCATTATGTGGATTTGATTCATCACAATTCAATTTGGTAGGATTGGTATATTTTCAACAATAAGAGAAAACGGACACCATTTCCAGTTTTTATATTTAATGAAAATCAGTGAAAAAATTAAAAATCGGTATTACCTGATGATTCCATTGAAAAGTTGAGGAAATTTCCGACAAAAATCATGTGTCAGGAATTTTTTTATTTTTATTTTTTAGAAATCCTTCTTTTTGGTCGAGGTTTGAAGGCCCTTTCCGTTTTCAAAAAACTTTTTCAACATATCTCCGGTTCTATTAGTCGTAGCTTAAAAATTCCGAATTGAGATGAAAGGTGAGATCATCTGCCATCGATTCATAGGATTTTCAATTAAAAATATCGATTTTTAAGGTATTTATGGACACTATTGTGAAAATCAGTTGTCGCCCTATAACTATTCAAAAAAAAAAGATATTTTTCAATTCAAAATCACATAAATCGATGGCAAACACCTTTTATCTCTATTCGGAATTTTCGGGCTACAACCAATAGAACCGAAGATATATTGAAATTTTTTTTTTCAAAAATGCAAAGACCCTTCAAACTTTGACCAGAAAAATTAAATTTCTAAAAAATCAAAAAAAAATCATTTCTAACACATGATTTTATAATTTTGGTTGTTTTTTCTTTTGATTCATGCAAAAAAATGGAATATCAATTGGAGTGAGACAAAGAAATACGACTTTTTCTCATTTATAACATGATGAAAAAAACTGGAAAAATTCCGCTCACGACCATTTGTTACTAAGACGACGATATATACATGTTTTTTTTTCAAAATGATTATCCAGACATTACTACCAATTATCACGAGTCATTCTCCTGCCGGAGCATCTACCAAAACTGTCATTCATTATTTACAAGAGGTGACGTCTGGCCGATTCCGACAGTACGATTATGGAGAGAAAACAAACATGAAATTATATAATACAACTAGTCCTCCTGACTACGATATAACTAAAATTCGTATTCCCGTATACTTTTTCTACTCTGATAATGATTGGTTGGCTGCTGTACAGGTAAATACAATTAATAACTTTCGTAATTCCTGTTGGTGGATTTGAATTCGTGATATTCTGATTTTTCAGGATGTCGAGAGATTTTATCAGCAACTTCCGCTGGCAATGGGAATTCAAAGAGTTTCTTTACCGCAGTTCAATCATTTGGACTTTTTGTGGGGAATTGATGCTCCAAAATTAGTGTACAATGAATTAATTGATCTCGTGCAGAGTATCCATCAAAAGTATTATATTTACAATTGATATAAAAATGAAAGAAAAAAAAATAATAATATTGATACCTTACTGGAAATCATGGATATACGTTTTTTTTAGACGTGATTTATTAATAAAAAAAAATCAACAATCATGACAAAGAAATGCTACTTAAATTTAGAATAAACTTAGATTTGCTGCTTAAATTTGAAAAAAAGTGCAATACAGACACTACTACATAAAAATATTTATGGACAAGCAAATTGTATAAGTTTAATGAATTTAATAATGAATTACTATGTACCTATTGTGTAAATACACAGATTAAATAATATTTGATCAACAGTGTCTCTGATTAATACAGGACCGAGAATTCAATGTTATCGATTAATTGCAAACGTTTCAATCAAATGTAATAAATTAGTGATGCAATAAAAAAAAAAATCAACTGAAGAAAACAAAAAACAATGAAGAAAAATAGTTGCATAGCTTACACACAAAAATGGCGCATTTAAACATCTTTTACAATTACGTAAATGCATAACAAATTCGTATTCTTCTTGTGGTTATAATGTGGAATGTGAATATTCTTTTTTTTTTTTTTTTACATAAAATTCGATGATAATTTTCATCTCAACTTATTGTTTTTCACTTCTAGTTTGAATTTCTTATTTCTATTCTTTATTTAGTTTTCTTCGACGTGGTCCATCGCCGCCTCCCTCCGGCTCATCCTGATGAATTTTCATATTATTTGTAAAATAAAATCGAGTGTACTTATAATAGATCATTTTTAATTACCTTTCCACTTTCAATGATTCCATCAGTATCATCAACGTCATTTTGATTATCATTGTAAGCTTCATTGAGTTCAGCTTCAGAAGCTTCATTATCAACATTTATGTTTTCATCAGCACCAGTAGATTTCAGATCATCTTTCGTAGTCAGAAGATCCTTTTCATCCTCTGATGGATCCTACATTTCATGAACAATTATTTTAAAAGAGCCAAGCTAACTGAACTTGATAGGAATAAATAATATTTAGCTTTCTATGATACCTTGGATGAGAAGCAGCAACAATAAATCAATAGTAATAGAGGTAGGCCGGACCCTATTATATATACTGCCCATATCCATGGATTTTCACTGGTGAAGTTAGCTACTCGACGCCATACACTTGACTAATGGAATAAATGAATGAAAAGCTGTCAAAGATTTACAAAAACCATAGGGGAAAGTGGTGTAAAATAAACAATCCAATGATGTGGCTCGAGATGGAATTTTTTTCATGATTCCATTGAATAAACGAGAAAATTTTCGATGGAAAACATGCGGAAAAATTGTTTTTTTTTTTCAAATAAATCACTTATTTGCTACGAATAAAATTTTTAATTTTTCGAGCATGTTTTCAATTCTATGTGTCATAGCAACCTGGTAAATTGATTTCAAATGGTAAATGACATTATCTTCACATCGATTTTATGTGGTTAGTAAACAAAAAATAAATTATCAATTTTTGCATGACTTGTAGTTTCCTCCCTACAAGTACTTGAAAAATTGATATTTTTCTTTTAGAAAACCACATGAATTAATGGCAAATGATCTTGAGTATTATTCAAGATTGATCCCAAGTCGCATCATGACAAATCGAACCGTAAATATTCCCGATCATGTAAAAATTTGCAATTTCATAAATTCTGATTTTCGGATTGCCACACCTTCCCCTATATAAATCTACTATTCTAGCCAACTACACAGATCCACGAGTATTAAGAAAATTTTAATTCGGGAGCTAGCAATACATTGCAGGAAATATTCTTTGCCGAACAGTACTTGTTCCAATAAGTTTCTGTACCTCCCGCGATCGTTTGCAGAGATAAGAAATATAAATAACAATCGGTACAGCACAATAGATGAAATAAACAGCCCACCAACCGGGTTTATGATTCATAGATTTCATCATTCGGCCCCACAGTGTTGCCTAGACACGCGTTTAATACATAGCTTTTTCCAAATCTTATGTTTTTTTTTCTTTTCGTTCATTTTGGCGAGTAAATTTCAAGTAATGGCATTCATGATGAATTACTTACACCTTCCTGAGCTATTTTCGCACGACGAATCTCGAATGTTTCATCGGCCCATTGTTTGGCAACATCTTCATCATCTGTTATCATTAAATTGTCAAAAAGAATATTTGGCGACATTGACCAAAGTTCAAATCCAATAGCACCCTGGTTTAATATAAAATCGAGTCAGAATTATTCAACAGATATTAATGTAATTTTGAGGACTTACAATTGACATCATTTTGAATGGATCTTGATCATTGAAGTAGTCTGGATTGTGAATAAGTCTGGGTTTCCACTTGCCTTTGTAATTGGGATTATTAATGAGGGGAGCAAGCCACTTGCCCTTATATCTTGGATTCTTTTTTAATTTTTGTTTATACGGGCCACATCCGGGTGCATTTTCACACTGAGGATTTGATATCTCGGGCGGTTCCCACTCACCATCCATCTCCACATCCCAATCATCAGGCTTGACTGAATCTGGATTTGGAATAGTTGGTGGTTCATTCTCGAGCCATCCATCTGGCATAACGTCGTCCTCGTCAACAATTTGAGCTGGTGCATCCTCGTCCCAGTCTTCCGGTTTTATTGCCGTTGGATCTGGAATTTTCTCCCTATCATCCCAATTCTCGGGTTGTATATCATTTGGATCTTCAATTTCCAATGGTGGATTAACTGGTGGTGTAAAATCATCGAGTAATGAGCCCTCATTAACAATTTTATTGTCTACTTTGACTTGAAATGTATTGTCTGGACGAACAATTAATGTATATAGATGAGGAAGTTTATCTTTGAAAAAATCTTCGAGCCTTTCTTTTGGTTTTTTGCTGTGTTTCTCCTCGATACTACCATTTAGGGGATTTTTATGACGGAAAATAAAGTGGAGCTTGTGATCATTTCCACACTTGTCTGGTCCAAACATAATTGTATATGGAGTTTTGTCGTGGAATTTTGTCAAGTCAAGTGTAGTATCATCCAGCTGGGTTAGTAATTTCAAATAAGCACCACCACATTCTTGACCCTCTTGAAAATTGACTTCATACTGTACGATTAATGGCTTTTCATCAAATTTAAATGGTTTATTAAGCAGCGCAGCGATTGCAGCATGACGCGCTTTGCTTTTCAGTACGAGGCCTAAATCGCCCTCTTGAACACTTCTGGTAGGTTCTTCGATGGCCCAAATGCCTGATTAATCATACATAAACAGACAGAAACCAAAAAAAATCAATAAAGGTTAAATCGAATTATGAAAATCATGAAATAAGCACAAAATTTACCATCGTATTTTGCAATATCTTCATCAATATCTTCTTTTTTTGCCTGAGACTGTATCCAAATGGTATTAAATCTCTCATTATCATCAAAATGCTCAGCTAAATAAGCAAAACCTGATACAATTGGACTCTTGTAAATTATTTTTTGGTTATGATTATCATCATCATCGTCATCACTGGCATCCTGATCATGTACATGAGTTCTTTCTTCCTCTGCTAATGTAGCAGTAATTACAAACACACTGAATGTTAATAATACTAAAGTATAAATATGTTTTCTCCCCATTTTGAATTAGAGATACCTGAGGATGAAAGAAAAAAAAACAAAAGAAATGTAATCTTTTCTTGTCTTGATCTTGAATTAATAATATAATAATATTTTCATTATATAAAATAGAGATAATAAGAAAAAAAAAGTTGACACGTAAACTACTAATTCAATTAATAATTTAGTTTCATTTCCACTGCATGGTGGAAAAAAACCAGCACGAGATTTACTTACCGGTAAATTTTTCCAGTGATGAAAATTAATCTAAACTTCACAGACTATGCGTGCATACGCCATTCACTCAAATTTTTGAATAAATTTTGTTTATCAATCTACTAATTGGCTAGAATAATTAGAATTTAATGTATTTACAACAATTTGTTTCTTCAATCTTGGCTATTCCTCAATTTTCTGTTCGTGCGTTCACAAAGAAATCCAATCCAACTATTTTTTTTTCATGTATATAACACACGCACACACACACACACACACACAAGAGACCGAGAGATTGGGGGGCCAGCGAGTTGGTGGGGATAGAGAATTTACGAATAGTGACATCTCGAGGTTTTTTTTTCTTACGGATACTTTCTTCATGTTGAAATAGTTCATGATACATACACGTTGTTGTATATATAGATATAGTAATAATAGTATCGTGACGCAATATCGTCTGATCCTCGTGTAGGCGCAGTGATTGGCTGTTGTCGGGGTCGGATGATCATTTGTAATTCTTTTTCTCTACTTTTTAGTTTGTGTCTTACACTCTCGCACTAACTCAATCAACCCCCGAAATATTTTAATATAAAAAAACATCTGCGTATTAAATTGACACTTACTTGTGTTTATACATTCCAATTCATCAAGGATTATTGTTTATTTGTTTTTTAATTACCAAGTTGTGGAATTTTTAAATAAATAAAATTAGGAAATAGAAAAAAAATAAAAAATTGAATTGCCAGAGGATGGCGGACTCGGGAGCTTGGGCTCCGGTCCATGATAATAATGAATTTACAAATTTTCAAGCTAGTGATAGCTTTAATTTGAATGAAATGACTGGATTCGATGGTATGTTCTAATTGTACTTGAAAATCCCTACTTGCATATAATTTACATGTATTATTATTATTCAATTGTTTCTTCTGATGAAATCCTGAATAATATATTATCTGCATATGTAAAATATTTTTTGCTATATTTAGAAAACAAATAGTAATAGAAAATCAATGTATTTTCAGTTTTTTAAATTCACTGATAAAAGGCTTTTTTCGAAATTTCATTACAGATTTATTGAAAAATTGTGAGAGCGAATTGATGAAAAACGAAAATTTGTTCAGTGATGAAACTTTTTTATCGGATTTGGGTGAAGCAATACCAATGGAAAGTGAATTTGATTTTTCAAGTATGACATCAACAAATGAAACTACTTTTAAAGAACAAAATATACTCGATAAATTTGTGGAGCCAAATTTAATAATGATACCACCTGCTGACACAACCCAGCATAAACAAATATCTCAGCAAGTCTCTCCAATGCATCAGGAACAGCAGGAGGTCCGAGTAACGACTACTAATCGTTGTACACAGAGGGCAATATCAATTGCCCAGCAATCAGCCCCAACAGTATTTACTTCACAACAATACACAATTCCTCAGAATGTTAATTTTAATGTGCAATCACCGGTTGTGACACTTGCCCCAGTTGGTGGACACCAAAGACAACTTTTGTTACCAGCAAAATTGATTAAATCAGAATCCGTTGTTTATCCAAGAGGCTCTCAGGCAATCACGTCAACTCCAGTGCCGCATCAAATTCATACACTTGTTAATACTGCTAATGGAACTGTTCTCGCAACTGGTAATTCATTTTATTACTATTATATTATTAATTGAATTAAAAATTGAAATTCAATGATTCCATTGAAAAGCGCATGAAGATTTCTTTATTAGGGGAGAGTGGGGCAAAATGGACACTGTAATAAAACGGTTAGAGATGGATTCTTTTTGATGATTCTATTGAAAAGTTGAGGAAATTTTTAGCCGGAAAACGAGTGTCAGATGTATTTTTTTCGATTTTTTTGAAAATTCGATATTTTTCGGCATTTTTGAGGGGTAGAAGCCTTTTCTTTTTTGAAAATTTTCAGTTTTTTGTAAATATCTCTGGTTCTATTGGTCGTAGCAATTCGGGGTTGGTCTTAAATGAAAGGTGAGCTCATTTCCCATCGATTTATGGGGTTTTGAATTTGAAAATATTGATTTTTGGCATGGTTATAGGCCAAAAACTGTTTCACAAAACTGTTCCACAAAATTGTCCATGAATACCTTAAAAATCGATATTTTTGAATTGAAAACCCTATGAATCGATGGCAAATGATCTCACCTTTCACCTCCCATCGGAATTTTTACGCTACGACAAATAGAACCGAAAACATTCTCAAAAAACTGAAAATCTTCCAAAAAAAAAGTTTTTACCCCTCTAGAATGCTCAAAAAAGTCAAAATTGCCAACAATTCAAAAAAATTAGTTCCGGCACTTGTTTCCCGCCTCAAATTTCCTCAGTTATCCAATGAAATCATCAAAAACAATCTACCGCAAATATTTCTATCAATTTCAAGAGTTTCCCATAATATTTGCCTAAAAATTTAGATGTGTCCATTTTATCCCTGATGTCCATTTTGCCCCACCTTCCCCTCTATGTTTTATATGGTCGCCTTGGTACCAAATGGTCGCAAGTGCTAAGAACTCGAGAATTAAAATCAACGCGCCTCCGCAAATCACTGGCAAATTTTTAATTTTTTTTCTCTATAAATTCTAATAACAAAACGACATGACTAGCAATGTACAAGTGAAAAAACCTTATCTCTACACTTGCGTCTCTCTGCTTTTATTGTTTTTTGATACATGGAAAACTTGATAACGCTCTTGCATCTATTCGTTTTCAAGATTTTTCAAGTGTAGGGGCAAGGGAGACAGAATGGACATTAGAATGAAGCGATTACCAAAGAATTAGAAAAAAAAAACTAATTTTGTCTTTCTTCATTGTCATCAATTTGTTTTGCTACAAAATAGAGTATTTTTTATTTCGTAAGGCAATTTCCTATTCCAATACTTCTGGAAAGCCAAGTTCATATCGATTGGAGTAAAAAAAAAGAGTTTTTGTTATTCGTAATACGAAAAAATTGCAAAAATAGCACTTTCGACCGTTTATTACCAAGGCGACGATATTTTAAAAAAAACGTAAATTTGGAAATTTTTATGAAATAAAAAATTGAAAAATTTCCAAGCTCCCAAGGATATTTCAGGTTTTATATTGGCGGTAGTGATTTGGAGTGAATTTTTCTAAGAATAAATAGGCTTGGTGGCAAAAAAAAAAGTCTGTTCACCTGAAAATTTTCCAAGCTTTCTCATTTCCATAATAATAATAATTCCATCTCAAGCCATTTCATTGAATGATAAAGTCCATTTTACATGAGTAATTGTCCTATTTTTTTTGATTTTTCACAAAAGGTATTCCAGTAGTATTGGAAACGGAAAAGGTTCAAATAAACCGCATAACCACCAACAGTGGAACTACTTTAGGAGTTCCAAAAGTTCGTGAAGTAAAACGAAGCGCCCACAATGCCATAGAACGTCGCTACAGAACATCTATAAATGATAAAATAATAGAATTGAAAAATATGATAGTTGGAGTTGATGCAAAATTAAATAAATCAGCCATTCTTCGAAAAACCATAGACTATATAAGATTCCTCCAGAATTCAAATGCAAGACTCAAGGCTGAGAATATGACATTAAAAATGGCTGCACAGAGACAAAATCTCAGGGATTTATTATCAGTTGGTGAATTGACACCACCAAGGTCTGATACTAGCGAGCCATCTCTTTCTCCAGTTCCAACAATACCACCGCTATCCCCGGCATCACCTCTATCAATTAAAGATGAGTCAGAAACTCTTCAACAGGAATTAAATACTCAGGACCGAGCCACAAGATCAGTTTCACCAAAAACTATATCGGGCTTGAGAGATAATACTCGTCTCACTCTTTGCGCATTTCTTCTGATTTTCCTGGCCTTCAATCCTCTTGGAATTGTTATGAACAGCTTTGGAAAATCAGGACTTTCATCCGATGCTAATTACGCTGAGACTCGCGTAGATGGAAGAACCATTATGACACACCAAGATCAAAGAGATTCAGATGATTATTATATCAATAATAATAATAATAACAACAATAATAATAATGATAATAATCATCATCATAATAATAGCAATAACATCAAGTCATTGTGGAGCCTCGAAACTATAATAGTTTGGTTTATAAATGGATTACTTGTTGCTGGTGGTCTTGGTAGATTAATTGTCCATGGTGATCCAGTAATTCCAACTGGGAGTAAAACTTTCTTCGAGTTGCGTCGTTGGCGACGTCAGGCCGAGTTCAATATGTCTTTAAACGAGTACGATAAAGCCAACTCGGATCTTGGGCATTGTCTTCGATATTTTGGTCGTTCTTTACCATCCTCAAGAATTGAAATTTATTCAGCAACTTTGTGGCAAATTGTTCGACAAATACTTCACAAGCTGTGGATAGGAAAATGGGTATTGAATGTTGGTAAATGGCTTGCTGAAAAGAGCGAGAGACAAGAGGCAGAAACATCAGCAGCTGAACTTGCAATAACTTACGAGAGAATTTTGAGTCTTCGTTTGTCTCAGGGATTAACTAGTGGTGGTGGTACACTATTTTTGGCACTCTCTTCTGTTAATTATGCAGAAGCTGCTGGTGAGAGTATCAACAAAATTTGCCTCACTGAAATATACATAAATGCTGCACTTGCTTTTAAACAATCCATGTATCCACTTGTTCACAAATATTATCTTTGTAAAGGTACGAATTTATTATCTACGAGTGTTCCAGTAATTCCACCGAAATTTAAATGGCTAATGAGTGAGGAGGGCTTTCGTTTTTTAACATCCAGCAAGTGGACAGCTTGTTCAGGGCCAGTTTCAAAATCATCTACTTGTTCTGGTGATAATAAAAGCAATAATGCAAGTGGTGGAATATCGAAGAAAATTAATGTTACTACTGCCTCGGCTGGGAACAACGTTAATACTGTTAATTGTAATTCGAATGATGTATTTGCCTCGCAAGGATGTAAAACAGATGCATTATCCTTGGCTGCACGAGCCTACAGGGAATATCTTATTGGACAATGCTTGAAATTGGTGGCTGGTACAGCAGGAAATGGAGATTCTCATGCATCTGGAATTTTACATTTATCCAAGGCTATTATCGATTCGGCCGATGTTGAATCATATTTTCCAGAAGATGACATGGCAAGTGGAAACTGCGTGGACCCTGTGGGACTTTGGTGGGGCTCGGTATTGTGGGCTGCTGCATGCTGGAGACTTGGCGAGGAAGATTCATCCCCTTGGACAATGGCTGAAACTAAATTTCCTTATGAGAAAAATTTCAATGAAAATTCGGGTTCTAGCCCATTGCCTCATGCAGTTTTGTGTGTAATTCAGGCTGCTAAACGACCAACCAGCAGAGCTTCCATCAGGCTACTGGATCAAGCTGCAAGACATTTGGAGCACTCATTGGTTTACTATCACTGCAAGCAACAACCCTCGCAAAATATTCATGTATGTATGAATATCCCATCATTTATAGACAATTTTCTATTTATCCTATTACGAGCCTGTTACAAGTGTGCATTGTAGTTGCATTGCATGACAAGTGACTGTGCAATACTTCTACAGTGCAACTCCTGTGGTAGGACTTGTCAACAATTTTCAACTAGATAATAAATCCAAATAAATAATTTCCTCTACTTGCTAATAAAATTAAAAACCATGACATGGTGTAATTACAACTTGTTTAGCTCGTTCATTTGTGGCTGTGTGATTGGCTCTTGGAATTGAGAACTATTTTGTGGCAAGAATTTTGGGATAATCAGTCAAATTTTACTCCATCTACAACAAGTACATTCTTAGCTGGATTTCAACATGATTTGGCGCGTTTGAGAAAACTCGGTCGAGACATTCCTGTAATTATTATTATTACTATTTAATAATTCATTCAATTTTCTCTCTTAATCTCAGCAGACCAAATGACATATCCATATATATCTATATATTTCCAGTCAGTTTTGCCGAGAATCTTTTTGTACGAAGCAACTGCTAGAATAATGGCCGGTGCAGCTCCTGTCAAGACGCAAATTCTACTAGATCGTAGCCTACACCACAGAAATTCACGATCCTCTATAATTTGTGGAAAAGATCGATCACAGGATAATGCAACTGGGGAACGAGAACACGCAGCCGCACTGTGTTTAGCCTGCCGGCATCTTCCAGCCCTCCTTCTTGCCTCACCTGGGGAACGAGCTGGGATGCTCGCTGAAGCAGCCAAAACATTGGAGAGAATTGGAGACCGTAAGAAACTGCAAGAATGCTACGAACTCATGCGACAGTTGGGTCCTGCTATCTCGGTCAATTGAATTTAATTTTAATATTTCCATCATGAATAATTAATAATTTATTATTGTACATACTGCAACCATAATATATAGAACACGTAAGAAAATTACTTGCAAGTTATGATTTAAAAATGTGCTTGTGACATGTAGGCGAGGGCGAGGTAAAATTCTAATTGAACGGTTCGAGATTTTCTAATGATTCCATTGGAGAACCGAGGGAATTTTAGGTGTAAAACATTCGTCAAAATTATCATATTTTCAATTTTTTGAAAATTTTCTTTCTTTGACCAAGTTTTGAAGGAGCATCTATTCCAAAAATTGAAAAAATTCGGTTTTTAAACTATATATCCTGTTATTTGTACGGACCTGAAGTTCATCTCGAATAAAAGCTCATATAGGAGAAGGTGAGGTAAAACGGAGATGGCTTGATTTTGGTATTTTATACTATAAAATTTACTCGAAATGGATGGAAAATTAATTTTTTTTTAAACTACATGAATCAATGGGAAATGAGCTCATCTTGCATTTAAAATCACCTGCAGATCGCTACGACTAATAGAACCAGGAATATTTCAAAAAAACAGAAAACTGAAAAAAAAGGATCTAACTTTTTCAAGGAACTTTAGAAAAAATGGAATGCTTGAAAACTTTCATAAAAGAACTCCTGGCACATGATTTCCATGGGAAATCTCCTCAGCTTTAGCAGGACTCATTATCGCCCGGTTCAATTCGAGATCCTCCAGCCATGTCTCTCTTGCATTGTAATAATAATAATATAAATGTTATATTGAGGGATTCTTTCCGAGCCGAAAAAACTATTGCTTCATCTAATATTACTCCATCATCGTTTTTTTTTTATTATAAAGCCTTGTACAAAGTAGTGTCTTCCATTTCTCATTTCTTTTTTTTTAAATTTATAAACAAGAGATTTATAACTGAAAAGAAAAAAAAATGATTTCTCATAATTTCCATTTCATATTAACTACAGTAGCACATCATGAATATATAGCCCTTATGTAATATGCACTTGCACAATTGTTCTTTTAATCATCATTGCATAAAAATGTTTATCTCGCAATTTTCTATGAAAACAAAAAAAAATACTGACTGGATCTTTTTCGAAAATTAATTCACTCGTTCTATGATGTTTCTCTCTTGTAATCTCAGGTAATCATAATATTAACAGGAAATAATGTGTATCACAATGGTGTAGGCTCGGTGAGCCAAGTACAAGATAATCAAGTTACGCTTTCGTGGGCCAGTCAAGCGCAAGTATAGAGGCAAGCCTGATAATAATATTCCCAAGGCGTTCAATTTTAAATTTCTAGTGTGAATTCAATTTGTTTGATTTTTTTTTGTTTTAAAATGAAACTTACCTTCCGCCTGAATCAAGCGGATCCAAGTATATTTTCTCTAAAATTTCGGAAATAGCGATGAAAAAAGAAATGGAAACTAGATAAAAATATGAGGAAGAGAAATGAAAAGTTTGAAATAGGTAATTTGTGAAGCGTCAAACTTGAGATCATACCCTTCGGAGTGATGAGATACAAGTTACAGTTTTGTCGTTCGAGTACTTTTCCAGATGTATATTGTGTTTTTTTTCTTCTTTTCTTGTTATAGAAGATTACAGCTCAAGTTTGTAATAGCTAATCCGTGATGAAACAATTTTCCATTATTCTCTTGTGATTTCATCTGTTCTATTGTTTTTCATTTTGTACATTAATGCTAAACGGTTTTTTGTCCACAAGTTCTCTGAAAATCATTAACATATAACTTGAACTAACAATTGATATAAAAATTTTTATCATATGATTCAATTTTTTTCTTACTTATTCCATTTCAAAAGAATTTCTTTAATGTGATAAAGAAAAGAAATGACGATAACCATGAAAAATAGAATAATTAAGCCGTTAAAAACAGATTTTTTCCTTCTTTTTTAATACAATTTAATATAATTCACGCGTTATATCACCACGATCTCACGTCGAAAAATTTCATTTCTTGTTCATGAAGAAAGAAAACGATTTACTTATCGTATGAAATGTAAATGGACAGAAGAACACCACACATGACTGAACCGGTTCATCGTGATTAAATTATATGGTACACTTGCTTTTTATATTTTTCTTCTTATTATAAAAATAAAAATGTCAGCAGAATGTAGGCCCTGCGTAGAAAGAAAAAAAATCCCAAGTGAATGAGATAAATAAAAATACAATTTTTGTTCTTTTCTATACCATTTTTTTTTTTTCTAAAAAAAGGTTGACAAATTCATTCATTTCTATTAAAAAAAAGATAAATCAACGACGAATTGGGTAAATTAATGCCCGTGTGGTGACCATATTCAAACAAAAAAAAAAAAAAAAAAAAATTGAAATCTATAAAGGATGAAACGCTTGATGAGGATTAAATTAATTTGCTATCGTGGCTTTTACGGACACACAGCGTCCACCGCCCATTTTTACTGAGTTTCTTTTTAATAATATTATTTTTTCTTTTTTTTTTTTTTTCATTTTTCATTGTATCGGATTTATGGAGGAAAGCCATTGGACTGACAGAATTAATAATTAGTTGAGACGCCGGGCATTATAACTCCGACACTCGTGCACGCACACAAAAGCACATATTACAAAAAAGTGTGCTTTCTTTCTCACGTATAAGTTAATTTTTTTTTTTTTGATTCTCGTTATTGAATTCTACATGTGTTTGTCATTTATTCATTATTTTATTTCAATAAACCCTAACTTAATGTCTTTTATGCACGTGTACAATATGTGCGCGAGTATCCATTACGTTAATTTGCTTCAATATATTTGCCTCAAAATTTTTCTCTCTCATGTCAGTCAACCTGAGATTGACTTTCATCCATCCGTAAAAAAAAAAAAAAAATATTGCCGATCAATTCCCAAGTGATTGGACCGACGTATTTTTCACTTTTTTACCTTCTTATTCTATTTTATTTTTTTTTGTATTTTTTTTTTATTATTATTTTTTGTTTTTCTTCCAAAAGTTTAGCCCCTCATGACACATTCACGTCAGAATATATCGTTGAATAATCTGAAATTGAAAGGGAAACTAAAATATTAAGGCATTGATAAAATCATGCAAGGCTTTATAAATCCTCCAATTTTTATATTAAAATCTTCAGTTATAAAATTTCTTCAAATACCTGTACGCAAATGTGCTAGAGCTTGTCCTGAAACAGGAATAAATTGTTCGTCGCCGCAACAGCAACGACATTTTCCGATGGATGCCATGCAGTGTGGAGTATCTTTTTATTGAAATCCAAGCAGTCGACACTAATTTCGTCCTTCTTGCGTTTACCGCCCGTACATACCTATGAGGGGCGAGAATAAAAACAAAAATCAGTATATGATTACGCATTGCAAGAAAAAGTAATAGGCTTCTTTTAGTGTAGAGGAAAATGGAGTAAAACGGTTTCCCTGTTGAAAAACGAAAAAATTCACATTTCCGGCGATATCTTGGGTTCTATTGGTCATAGCGACCTGGGATTGATCTCAAATGCAAGATGAGCGCATTTCTCATGGATTAAGGTGGTTGAAATTTCTTTAAAAAATCAATTTTCCAAATATTTATAAGTAATTGTCTGGTAATCAGTTTTTACCCAATAAGTACTTGAAAAAAATGATATTTTTCGTTTCAAGCCCCATAAATCGATGGGAAGTGAGCTCACCTTTTATTCAAGATTAACCCCAGGTCACTACGATCAATAGAACCAGAGATATTCACCTTCAAATCTTGCGCAAAACATGAATTTTTTGAATAATTCCAAAAGATAACCTTTGACATATGATTTTCATGGGGAATTTCCTCATCTTTCCAGTGGAATCATGAGAAAAAACCCATCTCCAATATTTTCATCCATTTCAAGTAAATTTCATAGTACACCTTTTCCTATCATAATATTCTATTGTACTCACTTTGCGTGGCTTCAAAAGTGTTTTTGGCTTGGCAATATCGCGTGCTGCTTCGAGTGTTAGATCACGTTTTGTAGTACGATCAAATACACGGAAGAAATTGTTGTATGAGCCAGTCATTATCGCCGAGTCATTGCCGCTCCAGCAGCACTCGAATTTATCGAAAATACAGTCGTTTTCATACAAGGAGCATAATTTTGATCTCAAGTACTCGTGAACCTTGGGAAATATAGTGTTATAAATTAATTATATTATAGTATAAAATGATCTAATTATGGAATTTGTAAAAGGAAAAAAAACATACGGGATAACATTCGATAGGCTTAGTCTCCATGTGTAAATCCCAAACTTTGACACTGAGGTAGTCTCTGCTGATCATGTAACGGCCGGAATTGCTTAATTTGACATCGCTTATACTAGAAATAATTTCCGAGAAAAAACTCCTATTCGTTGGATCCTCTGGCTCCTCGAATAGTTTACTGTGACGATCGCAGAGTGCTGCAGATCTCATATCGCATAATCTTATTGTACCTTTACTGCTGCTGTACACGAGTAAATTACATTCAACCGGATGAAATTCAGCTGCCGTTATTACTTCCGTAAGTTCTTCCATATTGGTTGGCTTAATGTCTACAATATCTAGAGGAAGACAAGCGAATATTCAAATTTTTCCATGTATGACTTTATGAAGGAAGAAAGGAAGAGACTGAGGGAGAGAGTGACAAACTTACTAAAACTCTGATCAGTTATCTCGAGGTGCCAAAGATTAATTCTAAGATCATCGGCACTGAGGTATGTCTCCTGGTCACTGTTGACACTTATACTGTTAATATGGTATGTATGTGCATTGGCAAATATTCTTCTTGGTGATGCCTCGACCATCAACTCCATTGGCTTGATTGTGGGTACCTAATATCCATGGAGGATTAATTTTAATCCATAGTGATATATTAATAATACTTCTTCTCAAATCTACATACCCTCAAGGCAGTGATACAAGCAGGATCACGCATTACTCCACTCTCTTCCTTCGTATTGTAGCCCTCTACTTTCTTATCACGTTCACTAACCTTCCATAATTTAATTGTCTTGTCATTTGTTGACAATAAAAAATGAGCTGGATTTTTTCTCTTAAGCCATCTTATTTTATTAATTTTTTCCTCAATTTCAAGTGATTTCAAGTAATCAAATTCTGGCTCGTGACTTTGAAATGTACTGTACACATTGTATTCACCTCTTCGGGGTATACTATTTTTACTCTGGAAAATCATTGAATCATTAAAAACAAATGGATAATAATAATAATAATAATAATAGTTCAATAGTTGATTAATTAAACTTACAATCGGATCACGTTGAAAAATAACAACTCTACCGCCTTTGTCTCCGGTTGCAAGTAAATCACCATCATGGTTGAATTCAACACAAGAGATTATATCAGCTGAAACAAATCAATAATATTTAACTGCATAACTCGGTCGTTTTTATTTTTTTAAATAATTAAAAATATCATCCGCAGTAAATGAGAATAATGACAGAACTCTTTTGAAAAAAAATGAAAATGAATACGCGTTGGACGACTGGAGGCTTCTTGGGTGGTTGATCATTAACATTCCAATTTGTACATCCTAATCTACGTCAGAATGTCAACAACCCAAGGCCGCCGCCAAGTGCCAACGTTCTGATAGTCAAACGTACGATAAGATATCGCAGCATCTTGAATACACAAATGGAACACAAGCTTTATGCAAATATGTATAGAAAAAGAAAAAAGGAAAGAAAAAAAATTTGGACGGAATTTTTCATTGAAAAATAAATTTACATCTTACCATCGGTAACATCGTCTTCGAGGGCTCCCTTCACCTGTGAGAAACACCACTGTATGTCACCATTGCCTGTAATAATTAAAAAAAAAACAAAATGAACTTGCAATAATTAACAATGATTTTCGAGTGAAAGACTAGTAAAATCACAAAACTAACAGAATTGATACGTATTTCACGTAACTGAATTTTTTTGAGTAAAAAACATGAAATTGCAACAACAGAGTAAGACGCGTGCTCATAAATTAGGGGTTAACCACAGCCAAATGCTCCAAAGGATGATAATATTAATTTTTTCCTTCTTCGAAATTGAGAAGAAAAAAAAAACATTTTTAGAGATAAAATCACTTGTGCACTTTTGTATTATCAAAAAAAACAACTGAAAATTTCACTTTTTTCTTTTTCCTTCATGAAGAAAACTACCTCACCCGTCTCAAAAAAATACAGCATCTTATTGTTGTTGCAATAAAAAAAAAAAAATTGCAATAAAAAATAAAAGAGAAATAGTGGGAAAAATAGAAAGATTGGTTATGGTTACTTGAAGTCTCGCCGCAATCCATCTCGTGGATTATTGGAATATATTTTTAAATTTTTGACTTTTCCTATTCGTCAGTGAGTGTGTGTATGTACTGTTTAAATATCGTCTTTTTTTTTCCTTTTTTTTTTTTTTAGGCCGCCACCGTCACTGACTTTGTCCTCGTCGTCGACGGATACATTTGCACACCCGTGGTACGCGTGATGGCGGAGGGATGGAGGGATTTTTGTCGCTGGAGTTGTGTAGTAAGCGGAAGGGGCAGCACAAGAAAGAAAGGCAAATGGATACGAAAAATACTCTTACAACGGTATGTGTTATGTGTTTTGCTTTTATAAAAAAAAATAATAATAATATATTATATAAATGTGTAGTAGAGCTGAAATTATGAAAATCATGTACTTTCAACTAATGACGTTGAGATATATTTGTTTTGTATTAAAAAAAGAATGAAATAAACAAATTAACTTTCAAGAATAATTTTTTTTTCTTTTCAATTTTATATTAACACTTGGAACACCGTCAACCTCTCTGTCAATAACTGTGCCATGGTTACCGGTACTCTCTCTCTCTCTTTCTCTCTCGCAATTCCAGCGATTGTTGTAGGAATCAAGAGACAAAACAGATAAAAATAAAAATAAGAAAATAGTAGAAAAGAAAAAATCAATTTCAAATGTTTATTTATCGAGAATTTATTTGGAAATTCGCGTAATCACTTACCGGCCATATTTCGCCTATTAATTAAATACTTAAAATTTATCTCTGATTGTGTGTATATGAATTTAAAAAAAAAAAATGAATGCAGGTAGCTGGGTGCAAAAGCAAATAATAGAATTAGGGTTTTCTCCCTTTGTAATTGTTTGTATTTTTATTTTTTCAATTTTTAGAAACAAAAAAGGAAAAAAAAATGCGTGAATGAGAGGAGAATTGACACACAATGGTGTTATAATACGAAGCGCGTGTCACATATTCGTCGCATTAAAGAAAAAAAATAATAATAATCCTTTATTATCACTGTCATGCATCCATTAACCACCACAAAATATCTTTCCACTCTTTTAAATTTCACTCTCCCCTTTTCAATTGTCTCTTGGTTGATTCGAATAATTTGTAATGTTAAATTATTTTTAAACGTTATTGGAGCACGTTTTAATTTTCAATTGTTCTTTTATTAAAACAGGTTCTTCTCCATCCAAACTGTCCACCGTGAGATCATATGTTCTTTCAATTTCTATTGCAGTGATGCAATTTATTGAATAGAAAAATGTAAGACAAAAGCCACAAAAAAATAGGCAAATAAGAAGTTTTTTTTGGAGCGTTTACAGTTTCTCTTCTTCTTTCGTTCGAATGTAAACTCGACGAAAAAAATATTAGTGTGCCGCCATTTTTGTGAACCGTGTACCGCGCGCCGGTTTCCGTTTCTTCTATACTACATTACTTTTTTTTTCTCTCCAATATACGGAAGTTTTTTTTTCCTGTCTCTGTCTGTTACCTATACTATTCAGTATAATTCTCCATGTTTCCCTTATATACCTCTCTATAGCCGAGAGAGCTTTACCGTATCTGATACGGGCGCCACTGCCGTACTTGGTCCTTTTACGAATTCAAACGATTATATACGAGAATTAGCGAGGCATTTTACGCGGGACTTTTCGAGGATTTCTCAAGAAAAAAATAACGCATGAATTCTTCTTTTCTTTCTTCTTTTTTCATCCTATTCTAATTCGTTTGATTTTCTTGAAATGGATCTTTAACCAAGTGAAATTGTGTTTTTTTCGAATTTTTGGCACTTTACCTGGTCAAGTACTGTTTTTTTCTTTCTTTTTTCTTTAATATATATTTCACTGAATCCCACTGTGGAGAATTTTCTAGCTTCTCGATAAACATGTTTGATGAATGTTAATCATGTTGATAAGTCATGTTCAAGAAATAATTTTCATTGGGCAAATTTTCTTTCAGATCTTTTAGTACTTTAATTTCACTTGATTTATTATTTTACCTAGAAGTTCATCAAGTTTGTCACGTAATTCTTCTAGGGAGGAAAACAATGGTCCATGATCACGTAGCTCTCGTTTGGTAAATCTTGAGGTAAAATTCCTCGAGCCAGGTGAAATTGGTGGTGATGGTGAGCTCTCTCTGCTCATATTCAACGATTAGAATTTAACTAATAATTAAATGATTTAGATGGAAAAAATGTAGCATAAAAATAAATGGAAAGACACTTTATCCTTAGTATACTATGGATATAACGTAGAGAAGAACCAATGGAAATACATTGACTCTTTAATCACTCGACAATAGACTGAAATGAGGTCTTACTTGGGCGGTACACATAACCCCCATCAGGAGGACTTTATAATGAACGACGAAACGACGAACGAGGGGAGAAAAACAGAATGAAAGAGAAAGAGGATGTGTATGAGCCGATTAGAAGTGCATATGAGATAGACAATACAAATAAAAGACAGGCACTGTGTATATTCGTCTCGAATGCATTAGACGTTGCTTGCTAATAGACTCTTCTTTCGTTGCATTAACGAGATGCGAGTGGCGCAATTCAATTTCGACGATTTACATTACTTCTTCTAGTCTTTTTTTTTTTTTATTCATCATATCATCACCTTCCTCTTGTGAACGATACGGCCGCCATCTTCAATCGTTGAATCGAAGCTTTATTGTTTACATGCTCGCAAAAGTACGTTAAAATAATGTTTTTTTTAAACAAAAAAAATTCACCAGTTTCAATAGACACCAAGTTTTTTACATTCATTATTTTTATTATCCATGATATTATTATTATTATTCTTATCATTGATGAGCTACTCACAGTACCAATTGGATTCATCTTCGTAGTCGTAAGATTGTACAATTTCATTTTGTTGTAATCTCGCGGATTTACCACCGGTGCCAATGTTTCTATTGAAATTCCTCAATGCTCTCCTCGATCTCACGCGATTACTCATTATTTAACATGAATTAGTAATACACGATAACTAACGAATGAACAGGTTATTCAATAATTTCTCTTTTTTCTAAATTATTCGAAACTTTTTTTAGTTTTGCAATTTGGATGGAGAAAAAAACGGTTTATTCCACTCTACACACAAGAGGATAAGTGAGATATTAACGTTTGTTCATTCGCCAATCGACGTTTACAAACTGACCACTCGGACAGTCTGTCGTGAATTCTATCATTCCGTTCCGAGTATACAAAACTTCTTTTACTCTCCTTTCCCCACCCCTTTTTTTTCCCCGTTCAATCGAGACGTCTACCACGTGTTTTTAAAGGGGAATTCTCCTGAAGGTAGTTGACTATTACATGTTTACAGATAATGCGACTCACTTCACATGGGAGTATTTTTCTCGAATCTTTTGCATCATTATTATTTATTATTATTCCAAAAGAGAGAGTAATTCGTCAATTAAAGACAATTAATTGAGAGAATTTATTTTCTATTTTAATTGAATTTAGTTTTTTCTTTTCTTCCAAATATAAGATGTAACAGATCAGTGGTTTATCATTCTTTATATCCTTTTGTTTTGTCTTTTCTTCTTGAGGTATGAAAGACGATGAGTAACCGCATGTATGTACAGTTCTCCCCGATGGTTCATTAAATTATTCATGTGCATCTGTATACACTCTTGGAGTCAGTCGTTTTAGACGTCAAAAGCGAACGCAAATTGTCTCGGTCAACTCGTTGAAACATTGAAAAACAAGAAGAAAAATTTTTATACTAAGATTTGCTAATTTTTTTTTTCCATAATTTTTTTGAAACTTTCTTATTGAACGCTTGCATTTGAATTTAAGAAAGGAATTAATTACTTGCATGGATGAATTAATTTTGAATACACGATTGAGTCCAATTGTTACATGCCTAATACCCTTATTTTCGTCGAAAATTAGAATAGCCAATTTGAAGCGAAAAACTAGTCGAATCGCAAAGAGAATGATTTTTTTTCTTCTCTTGAATATCGAGCATAATATGAGAATAGCTAGACGGATAAACCATCACATGCATGCAGTGGTAAATGGTAATCCCAAGCCACGTTAATCCTTGCCGCTTATGAATTCCATTCCATCTACCTACTAATACTCATCTCTTTTTCTCTCTCTATCTATTCTATCGTACATGCAAAATTAACGGTACAAGGTCCATGTTGAATTTTCCTTTGTAATTGACGGAAGGGCTAAATTTATCAACTATGCGCAAAATTATATAAGGCATTCTCCCTCATTAGTAAGAGAGTATTACTATTATTATTATTATTATTTCCAATGATTATGAGCCATGATAATAGTCTATTCATTAAATTATTTAATTTGTGATAAAACTTACCAGCTCGTTTGTTAACTGCAGTATTAATCATAGAGCCAAGTTTTGTGAGGCTTGATTGCCTCATTATACCAGAGGGGCTCTTCATTTGTTTAATTCCAAGTATCGTTGGAGTTGATGAATTAGGTGATGTGTTTCCAAGCCAACAATTTGTACCTTGATGATTGGTATTGCAACAGGGGGTCGTCCGCTGATGCGGCGGCGCCCCCCATAAACCTACGACTCCTGCGTGACGCGTTTTGGTGAATTTGGTTCCTCTTGAGCTTATTGTCTTATTGTTACCATTATTTGGATGATTCTCCTTTGGTAGTGGTCTGTTGAAAATTAAATAGACTATCATAATCAACGTAACACAAATCCAAGCCTGAATAATTTCATAATTTTTAAGTTTATTCTTCGCCGCAGATGACAAGGAAGTACTTTTTTTAAAGTAATGAATCGTTATCATTCATATCGTCGCCTTGGTAACAAATGGCCGCAAGTGCCAAAAACTCGAGAATGAAAATCAACAAGTCGCGCCCCTAAACAACTAGTCTCCGGTTGGATTTGTTGTTCACCTGTTGTTAGTTGCAGCAAGAATCAGTAAAAACAACAAGACGCGACTCTCTGTTAGTAATTTATGGCACTTGCGCCCGTTTGTTGTTTATATATTCTTCCCTCGATTAATGCGAGAAAAGTCCATTAGATAACGATTCGAGCAAGACAAAGACATAGGGGAAGGTGGGGTAAAATGGACACATCTAAATTTTTAGGCAAATATTATGGAAAACTCTTGAAATGAATAGAAATATTGGCGGTAGATTGTTTATGATGATTCCATTGGAGAGCTGAGGAAATTTTAGGCGGAAAACAAGTACCGGAATTAATTTTTCTGAATTTTTGGTGAATTTGACTTTTTTGAGCATTTTAGGTGGGTAAAAGCCTTCCTTTTTTTGAAAATTTTCAGTTTTTTGAGAATATCTCTGGTTCTATTTGTCTTAGCGTAAAAATTCCGATGGGAGGTGAAAGATGAGATCATTTGCCATCGATTCATAGGGTTTCAATTCAAAAATATCGATTTTCCAGGTATTTATAGGCATTTTTGTGGAATAGCTTTGTGAAACAGTTTTTGGCCTATAACTATCCCAAAAATTGATATTTTTGCATTAAAAACCCCACAAATCGATGGGAAATGAGCTCACCTTTCATTTGAGAGCAGCCCCGAAGTGCTACGACCAATAGAACCAGAGATATTTGCAAAAAACTAAAAAAATTCCAAAAAGGAAAGGTTTTTACCCCTCAAGAATGCCGAACAATATCGAATTTTTCAAAAAAATCGAAAAAATAGATCTGACACTCATTTTCGAGCTAAAATTTCCTCAGCTTTTCAATAGAATCATCAAAAAGAATCCATCTCCAACCGTTTCATTATAGTGTCCATTATGCCCCACTCTCCCCTACGATTCTTTGTTTTTTGCAATATGAAAAAATTGGAAGAATGGCACTTGCGACCATTTGTTACCAAGGCGACGATATCATTTTATACTCAAATAATAAAAAAAAGATATTCTTCTTTGTCACGCAATTTATTTTCTCCTTGTCAAGAGCAAACCCATTTATGTTGTAACACATACTGTAAAAAATGAATCCTCATGAAAGCCGAACGAAATTGATTAATTATGGCTTCAACATAAATGAACAGATCGAGTTACAATTGTAATTATTGATCAGTTAATTAATGTCAATTATCCACCAACATTCAACAATTTAAACGCATTGAATAATAAATTATACTCGAGTCATTCAACCATCGATTCATCATTCCACCAGTTATTTATTATTATTATTATTTCATTACGAAATAATGGAACTTACAGAATAATGATAAAGCCAAGAAGAAGCCTTTCAAGTTGAACGCTAAACGCATAATAAGATTGAAAAAAAAAATGTTTAAAAACAGTCTACACCTGTGGACGTCAACAACAATAGTAAATCCATCTTAAGCAATCCATGTTTGGTAGAAAAATCCTTCAACTGTTCTCTCATGTTTCCTCATAAACTTCTCTCC
Source organism: Aleiodes leptofemur (assembly GCA_963942555.1). Lineage (NCBI taxonomy): Eukaryota > Metazoa > Arthropoda > Insecta > Hymenoptera > Braconidae > Aleiodes > Aleiodes leptofemur. The sequence goes on along the minus strand of OZ012620.1, from coordinate 15,242,122 downwards.
ATCTCAGTTTCTCATGAAAAATTTCGCCTTCTTAATCCACAACACCCTTAATGAGAGTAATTTTCTCAATTTTTTTTTTGTATTTTTTCATCTGTTTCTCCTGGCATCGCGATCCATTTGAAACCAGTTGAATTCAGATTCAATAGAGACCATTAACAACAATAAAGGCATAACTAAAGAGAGACAGAGACAGGGAGAGTTTATCATATTCCTCACATCACCTTCTGCTGGACGAGACTGTAATCTACTTGCCGAAAAATTCATCGTCCTTGTTTTTTTTATTATTTGCTGACATGGCTTCTATTGGTCAAGGCTCCCTCCCCCCTATCAAACAGTTGGAAGCACAGTCTCAATGCTCCCAACACGTTTTGCATTGTATGTGTTTTGAATTGTGAACGCATCACGTAATTAGGTCAAACCCACTAAACCAACCAAAGATTAAGAACACAAACAATACTTGATCATTGATTATCTGTTCGAGGTGGATTTGAAATGATGTTTGTCCAAATTTTTCGATGTCTTGTGGAAAATTTTACTGGCCAACCTGAGTTTTCCATCATTCATTAATTCATTTCTGTAAGAGATTCGCACTTGATTGTATTTGCATGATTATTTGTCGTTTTTGAACTCTGGCTCTCAGGAGAAAAAGTGAGATGACTCGAGTATACAATGTATCGTGATTTGAAATTTTTCATTTTAATCACGTATTCCATTCCAGCAGGATACTGATTACAGGATGGGCCTATGAAAGGCTTCGAAATTTGTAAATATCTTACGGAAGAACCGAAATTCATGACCTGCTTCTTCTATTAATATTTTTCTAATTTTCCTTCTCTATTATTCATGCCTCAAGAGTTTGAAAAATCATAAATTGGATGGTAATAAGCAATAACGCCTTAGCCAACATTTTTTTCGAAATTTTGTAGATGGCATATTTGGGTTCAGAAATGCTTGTTTACCTAAAATACACTCTCAAGATATTTTGTTTTTAAATGTTGTTTAAGACGTTATTGCTTATTACCATCTATGTATATATTGAGTTATAGAAAGTGAGCTGATGAAATGGACATTTCAATTAAACGCGGCTTGGAACGGATCTTTTCTTCGACAATTCCATGGAAAAACTGTGAGAAGTTTACGTAAAGAAAAGTAACAGAATAGATTTTTACGTTTTTTTCACCGGGAAGAGGGGGGGCTCTATTACCCTTTACGAAATTGAAAATTTCAAATATTTCAGGGATATGTACGGTTCTATTGGTCAATTTATACATTTTTCAATTTATTTTTTATTATAGATTTTCATGTTACTTGCAGAGCATATTATGAAAATCAGTTATTGCATCACAAGTACCTTGAAAATCTGAAAAAAAAGAAAGAAAAAATTGAATCACATAAGTCGATAGAAAATTATCTCATCTTTCCTTTAAGATCGGTCCCAAGTCACTCCAACCAATAGAACCAAAAATATCCTTGAATTACTGAAATATTTTGATTTCATGAAGGACTATAAGCCCAATTTTGAGCTAAAAGAATTTTCAAAAAATTCTCAAAAATGACTTTTGATACATATTTTTCCCAATGGAATCATCAGAAAAATTCTATCAAAAACTCACCTTATCATAACTACAATAGAATGATACATAAAATTAATATAATTGACCAAACACTTGCATAGTACTGGGTTCATCGTGAGCTACTGAATTTAATTATGTTCCTTGGAACTGTTTAAAATTCAATGAAATTCCATCAGAAATTTTAAAAAATATTGAAGCTCCCACTTGGGTTGATCCTACAAATCCTCGAAGAAGGTTTTTTTTTCAAATTGCACTGCTAGACTCAAGCATAATGACAGTGTCTTTTTGGCTGTACAAGTTCAACAGTTGAATCGATTAGTTGACATTCATTCTCCACCCCTCATTTGTCATCACTCACTTGAACAATTTAGAAAAGTCACAGTTTCTTTTACCTTTCTACGATAATTCACCCATTCTCAACTATTAAAATCTGAAACCTCATGGATTTCAATAGTTGAATTGATGAAAAAAATTAATATTTAATCTTGGATGAAATCGTTCCATTCTTGTTTTTTCATCTCTACCCTCGCAAATGAGCACATTTGTTCTGAATCACCGCAAATTCAAAGCACAGAATAAAATCAGCAATTGAACAATTAGCTTGGAATATTAAAAAAATATGCAATAAAATCAAATAGATTTTTCGATATTTACTGGCACACACGGGTTTAAGCTCTCATCTATTCAGGGCTAGTTAATGTTTGCTGCAACGAAATCCAAGAAACACATGAGACCATGTAAACTCACGATTATTATAAAAATAAAGGACTGAAACTATACAACCATGAAAAACAAAATACTGGAACGTAACGCTCTAGTATCCACTCATTCCTCAATCATGCACCTGTACTTATAATATTGCACTCGAGATCAGCTGATATAAAATAAACAAAACATTATTCCCAATGCCTTCAATGATTTCACCCTTTTTCTGTCATCTTATTATTCGTGAAGGATAATATGCAAGTGGTAAAAGTACTTTTTCTCTTATTGCGCCATGGAATAAAAGTATTCATTGAGAATTACATTGGGGGAAGAGGAGTGGATGATTGGGTCTATTGAGTACTCACCAGACTGGAGATAGCCAGGAAATAAAATTAACATGCGATTCTTGATGATAAGCTGTTATTTTTTACATTCAATACGATTTCAACGAAAATTCATCATGTTACACACTAATTAGAGCACTGAGATATATCAAACAAGATTCACTATTTGCACATTTCACTTTTTCAAATTACACTTTTTTTCGATAATTTTCAAATAATTTGCGATACAACTCAAGACTAAAGTGACCGGGTCGTTCAGCTCAACAAAAAGTGAGAGAGAGAGAGTAAAATAGAATAATTCAACACGTTTTAAATTGATGAGCTTCAAGTTGAATTAATAATTAATAAAAACGAAAATTCTTATAATTTTTTCTCAATGAAATTATATCGATCACAGAAATTGGTTAAACCACTAAATGACTCCCTATGTTTTAGTAATTTCGATTTTTTTTCATTTCTCGTAATGTGGATAGAAACACGATGGTGCCTGGAACACAGGCAAGAATGAAATGTGTCAGATACACAAGCGCAAGCCGCTCGTCCACAATTCTGGGTGGCCAGAGGGGAGGAAAATGATTAAAAAAAAAAAAACCACACATACACACACACAAGGAAAAAATGAGAAAAAAACAGACGTAAACCGAGTTTAACCGAGTTCAACCGAAGCAACACCCCCAATAATGCCGGCGACCTTTACGGTTTATGCGATGCTATTAAGCGCAACTGTTGCTCGACTTGAATTTTTTTTTGATCCAGGTGCACTGATCTTGGAAATATTTCGGAATGAAAAAAAAAGTAAGCTGGATAAATTGGAAGGCACAGTTCCCAAGGTAATTTAATAATTTTAGGAATTTCAATGGAAGTTTTTTTTATTATCACAAAAGTATCAAAATAACAGAGTGTCTCTTTAAACTAATGTTTAGATGTTTTTTTTTGTCTTGTCCATGAGGAGAATGATTTAGGATTCTTTGCTAATTTCTCTTCACGCTCTTCAGCTGTTGTAATATTGTTCCATTTATAACGTATTGCCTGGGTAAATCGGATATCTCGATGATAGAATGCATCATAAAAATTTTTTGCCCTCTCAACATTGTAATTCTTTACAAGACAATCTGAATAATACTGCTCCATACATGCCATCTCTTTGTACAATAATGACGGTTCAATTTCAATTACTTTGGCAAATTCATGGAGAAGCCAACGAAAATTGACTGGTAAATCACGTTCAATCAGGTGCCAATCAAGATTCTGTTTCCACAATTCTCCGTTAATACGATTCATCCAATAATCTTTGTATGGACTAAAAGTTATTTCATTTTCACATTTTTTAACACTATTTGCTTGATTTTTTTCCAATATTTTTTCACTTAAAATGGATATTCCATCATTCTTGAAATTCAAATGATCTGTTGATATTTCTCCAAGTATAGTTAAATCATCATTCTCATTTTCAATTGCAGCAAAGTCATCATTTTCGTCTTCTATGTCCAATTCATCAAAAGGTGATACATAAGTTTTACAAATAACACAGTCACAATTTTCATAAATTTCTTTCTGCTCTTTAGATGCTAAATATCGTTTCATTTGCCATTGAAAATTTGCAGTTTTTATACAATCATCAATATGCCAGTGATTCTTTAATTTAACATTCATACTCTGCTCCTCGTAATTCGATAATAACAGATTTTCATTTCTGAAAGATCTCAATGATTTCACATTTTTATCATCATCATTATCTGAATTACTCTCTTCATAGATATCAAAGACATTTAATTTACCATCATGACGCACTTGATCAAATGAAAAATCATCATAATCATCTTTATCAATTTGTTCTTTGGTTTGATGAATACGTTCATATACTTGACGTTTTTTCTCGTCAATTAAAATTTTACCTGTATTTTTATGATGTAAATATTCCAATGAATCATCCGACCTTCTAATATCTTTTTGACGTTCAACTACTTGAGTCAATTCGTTTTCTTCTTCAATGTCAATTTCTTCAGAGGGCTTCTCATCAATACCATGAGTTGGAATTATTCGATGTAAAAAATGCGCTGATGAATTGAGAATTACCAAATCAATTCCACATTCTTTGGCCAAATTTTTGTATCTAATAAAATTTATTAAATGTTAATGATTACTTAGACCACTTCAAATTCGGAATAATTCAATTCAATAGGTCGTATCGTAAAAATAGAAGAAAAAAATTGGAAAAATGGCGACTATTTGTTACTGAGGCGACGAGATGATAAACTTACGTTTGTGGATTGGTGAGATATCCTACTTTGGTGCTAGTGAAGTCTTGCCTGAGAATATTTGGCAGATCCATTTCAGAATCTTTTAATAATTCCTGAAGATAAGAATGCATTGGTGTTAACGATGGTTCAAACATTTTTCTTTCCTCAATATCTGGTAGATTCTCAGTTAATCTCTCCATATTTTGATCAATAACATTGGTGAATGCTTGCATTGTTGTTGATTTATCAACATATTCCCCGGGCTTGTAAAATTTCTTTATATAATTGAGAAATACGTTTACATCTTGACATGGTGAAGTGGGATCATATCGAAATTTTGTAGGATAGTGCTGACTCATAACTACAGTGCGACGACATTCGATGTATCTTTGCCATTCGATGAAATTAAATAATTTACAATCCATTGTGTTTCTCTCTTCAGCAATTCTGAAAAATAATAAAATTTATATTGATACAAATAAAAGTTATGAAAATCCTACGATATAGAAAAGTTTTTCATACATATTAACAGAAGAACATTAAAGAAACCAAAATTTATCCGGGTCGCATTGACAAATATCTCTATTGCCTTCATCGCAGAATTTCTTAGAATATCTCTCTCCGTCAATTTCCCATCCATAAACAATCAAATGATTTTTAATAATTGCATAAGGCATATAAGGTGCCGTAGAATAAACTCCAATACATCCATTTGTATGTAAAACAATTCCGCCTGCAGTCTCATTAAATAGTTTCCCCACATTGTCTATATGTTGCTTCAGAATCATCTGCGGGCAGCTCTGAAATTTAACTGAATCTTCTACTATTGTACTTGCTAGAGTCAGTTCAATCAGAGCAGTCGTAGGTCCTGTCACACAACAAGCTATTTCATTCGAGGCAAATAGTCCGGTACCAATTATACCAGCGTCTGCTACTGCTCCTTTAGGTTTACCACGTTTACCACCACCAGTTGAACCAACTACTAAATTTTCACCGTCCCAAGAAATGCAACCACAACTAAAATCTATGATTAAACAACTGTTCTCAATTTTTTTTGCCAAGGAATGAAGAATAATAATATGATTTCTCTCAAAATTTACTCTTTATTTCATTTTCGTGATCAAAAACAGCATCCATACTTCCTGGACCCATGGAAAATCTCGGAATATTAGTCATTTTCTTCATCAATTCATTGGTATATATTTTATTTGAATAATTTTCCATTATATATCGAGCAACGGAAATTGGATGTTCAACATCCTTCAATCCCAAAACCGAACCACACTGCTTGGTTGTACCATTCATTATACTTGCATCCATTTCTACAATATTACAGTCATTTGGTGAGCAACCATAGCCACAATTAAGAAATTCATCATTCTCAAGCCACCACAATGCATCCTCAGTTGCATTTATGGAATTTTGATTGGTCACAAGTGCACTGTAGCCACGAGATGCTGCTTTAATACATGAAGATACTTTTTTCATTATCCATTGATCATTATCAGTCGAAATGTCACCGTGGACAATTATACACGAGGATTTTGAATTCGTCATTTGGTTTTTTTAATGCTACTAATAGTGCTTTTATTTGTGAGGTTGTATAAACAAATGAAAATAAAGTTACTTACGTATTAATTTTATCCACAACTCGAGAAATTTCGTATTCAGTAACTCCATCTAGGCCAAATAAAATCTTCATGACAATTAAAATTATACTAATGGCTTTGGCTTCATAAAGTGGTAAATTTTTATTTCGTTTCTTCATTGTTAGATTTGGAGGTGATAATGCAATCATTCTTTCGGCATATAGTACAATACCCACTGAAAAATAATTTACAAAATGAAAAGAATAAAAATATTAAAAGAATAATTTAAAAGTGGAACTAATTATTATTACATACGAGGTAATTGAAGTTCCGTACAATAGCGTTCAATGAGGGCTACTAAATTTGGTTCAGGAATTTCGTAAACTTCCAAAAATTGTGCCATTTCAAAAGAATGTTCATGCAAAGAGTTATAGTTATTACCACGATATATTCCAATGAAATCCTCTGGTATAGGTTCATCATGAGGGAAAAAATGCTCGAGATGTCGAGTAGACATGTGGCCTTCCTGTTGAAATCTGCAATAAGCATGCTGAGCTCCTGCTAATTTTCATATTTATTTGTAATCAAGTGATTGAGATAATTACCTTAGAATATCACTCAGGTATATATTATCATCATTAATTCTTAGTGCAAGATTTAATATGGCCTGAATCCCTGGTAAGCCCAAATGCTGAATAAATTTTTTATTCACCTTCATTGGGTCATTGTTTCCATGAAATGCCTTTCTACGCTTCATCTCTTCTCTTGCATAATTATTAAAATTTAGCTGTATTGTTTTTTTCTTGCCGGACTTTTGAATATCCGACTGCATACTGAAAAGACTCGGATTGGTTGAAGCTACATCAGTATCCGAGCCAGTTGTATCCAGATAATTTTTATATTCTAAATCTATTAAGGCTCTTTTAGTCATTGAAGTTCTTCTGCCTGTGCTCAAATCACTCACATGATCAGATCCATCTTCAGATGCGCTTGTATTAGTACCAGTCGTGGCAGAAACACTTGAATCTCTTCTTTTTCTTTTTTTCGTTTTTCCTCGATCATCATTTACATTGCCATAAAGAATCTCAGCGTCTTTTTCACGATATGCTATTGGTAATCTGGGTAATAACTTTTTTGTAGAAGATCGAAAGGCAACTTGCAATTTATTGAGATATCTTGTCCATAATTGAAGCACTGTTATTTTTATCTCAGAACTGGCACCCAATTGAATCAATTCATTTGTCCAACCGAGAAGAATGAAATTGTAGGCTTCCCATGATGTCCATCCAAAACCATGTTTATCTGCAGAATTTATCGATGAGGATTTGATTCGTTTAATTTTTTTCTTTCGTATATGAACTAGTGGATCGGCAATATATTCAACAGCTTCCTCTCTTCTATTCTCTTGTTGCGTTTGACATTCTTGACAGTAATAATATCCTGATTCGATGTAAAATTCTCCACCTGCACACACTGCACACGTATCCATGTTTATTATTTTTTATTGCTTAGTTATATAGTGAATGAGATGAATGTGTTGAAAAGGAATAGTCGTTCAAGACCTTCTCAAAGCACGTGTCAATGCTTTTTTTAAGTATGATTATTTACTGTAAAACACACAGGTGGTTATGTTGTGATTAGAGTGATAGAGGCACTTGTAGTTTGCTCCCGTCAGAGGGCATAAGCAGAGGGACGAGAGTTTTAAGGATGTATGATCGAGGGAGTGGGGGAAACGGTAGTGGGTTTGGGCTCGGGAGGTTGCGGGGCTCTCCCCTGTTTCTCTTATTGGCCGGCTGTGGCGCTCATGAGAGCAGAAAATATTTCGGTAAATATGGCTCAAACAGCTAATGTAAATTAGTAGGGGATCTGAGAGAGATCATCAAGATGCTGAAAAACTATAAATATCATGGAGTTCTCGGAGAATATAAGCCGAAAAATGTTATTGACTGTTTAAAGGAACTTGCTCGATTTTTTCAATCGAGACCCCATTATTTATATTCATTGGCTCATATCTCGGTAAATATGGTTCTAACAGCCAATGTAAATTAGTAGGGGATCAAGTAGAGATCATCAAGATGCTGGAAAACTCTAAATATACTTGAAAAACACAAGCCGAAAAATTTAATTGACTTTTGAAAAAAACTTGCTCGATTTTTCCAATCGCGAGACCCCATTATTTATATTCATCGGCTCATATTTCGGTAAATATGGTTCTAACAGCCAATGTAAATTAGTAGGGGATCAAGTAGAGATCATCAAGATGCTGGAAAACTCTAAATATACTTGAAAAACACAAGCCGAAAAATTTATTTGACTGTTAAAAGGAACTTGCTCGATTTTTTCAATCGAGACCCCATTATTTATATTCATTGGCTCATATCTCGGTAAATATGGTTCTAACAGCCAATGTAAATTAGTAGGGGATCTAGTAGAGATCATCAAGATGCTGGAAAACTCTAAATATACTTGAAAAACACAAGCCCAAAAATTTAATTGACTTTTGAAAAAAACTTGCTCGATTTTTCCAATCGCGAGACCCCATTATTTATATTCATCGGCTCATATTTCGGTAAATATGGTTCTAACAGCCAATGTAAATTAGTAGGGGATCAAGTAGAGATCATCAAGATGCTGGAAAACTCTAAATATACTTGAAAAACACAAGCCGAAAAATTTAATTGACTTTTGAAAGGAACTTGCTCGATTTTTCCAATCGCGAGACCCCATTATTTATATTCATCGGCTCATATTTCGGTAAATATGTTTCTAACAGCCAATGTAAATTAGTAGGGGATCTAGTAGAGATCATCAAGATGCTGGAAAACTCTAAATAAACTCGGAAAATATAAACCGGAGAATTTAATGGACTGTTGAATGGAACTTACTCGATTTCTTCAATCGAGACCCCATTATTTATATTCATTGGCTCATATCTCGGTAAATATGGTTCTAACAGCCAATGTAAATTAGTAGGGGATCTAGTAGAGATCATCAAGATGCTGGAAAACTCTAAATATACTTGAAAAACACAAGCCCAAAAATTTAATTGACTTTTGAAAAAAACTTGCTCGATTTTTCCAATCGCGAGACCCCATTATTTATATTCATCGGCTCATATTTCGGTAAATATGGTTCTAACAGCCAATGTAAATTAGTAGGGGATCAAGTAGAGATCATCAAGATGCTGGAAAACTCTAAATATACTTGAAAAACACAAGCCGAAAAATTTAATTGACTTTTGAAAAAAACTTGCTCGATTTTTCCAATCGCGAGACCCCATTATTTATATTCATCGGCTCATATTTCGGTAAATATGGTTCTAACAGCCAATGTAAATTAGTAGGGGATCTAGTAGAGATCATCAAGATGCTGGAAAACTCTAAATAAACTCGGAAAATATAAACCGGAAAATTTAATTGACTGTTGAATGGAACTTACTCGATTTCTTCAATCGAGACCCCATTATTCATATTCATCGGCTCATATTTCGGTAAATATGGTTCAAACAGCCAATGTAAATTAGTAGGGGATCAAGTAGAGATCATCAAGATGCTGGAAAACTCTAAATATACTTGAAAAACACAAGCCGAAAAATTTAATTGACTTTTGAAAGGAACTTGCTCGATTTTTCCAATCGCGAGACCCCATTATTTATATTTATCGGCTCATATTTCGGTAAATATGGTTCTAACAGCCAATGTAAATTAGTAGGGGATCTAGTAGAGATCATCAAGATGCTGGAAAACTCTAAATATACTTGAAAAACACAAGCCGAAAAATTTAATTGACTTTCGAAAGGAACTTGCTCGATTTTTCCAATCGCGAGACCCCATTATTTATATTTATCGGCTCATATTTCGGTAAATATGGTTCTAACAGCCAATGTAAATTAGTAGGGGATCTAGTAGAGATCATCAAGATGCTGGAAAACTCTAAATAAACTCGAAAAATATAAACCGGAAAATTTAATTGACTGTTGAATGGAACTTACTCGATTTCTTCAATCGAGACCCCATTATTTATGTTCATTGGCTCATATCTCGGTAAATATGGTTCTAACAGCCAATGTAAATTAGTAGGGGATCAAGTAGAGATCATCAAGATGCTGGAAAACTCTAAATATACTTGAAAAACACAAGCCGAAAAATTTAATTGACTTTCGAAAGGAACTTGCTCGATTTTTCCAATCGCGAGACCCCATTATTTATATTCATTGGCTCATATCTCGGTAAATATGGTTCTAACAGCCAATGTAAATTAGTAGGGGATCTAGTAGAGATCATCAAGATGCTGGAAAACTCTAAATATACTTGAAAAACACAAGCCGAAAAATTTAATTGACTTTTGAAAAAAACTTGCTCGATTTTTCCAATCGCGAGACCCCATTATTTATATTCATTGGCTCATATCTCGGTAAATATGGTTCTAACAGCCAATGTAAATTAGTAGGGAATCTAGTAGAGATCATCAAGATGCTGGAAAACTCTAAATAAACTCGAAAAATATAAACCGGAAAATTTAATTGACTGTTGAATGGAACTTACTCGATTTCTTCAATCGAGACCCCATTATTTATGTTCATTGGCTCATATCTCGGTAAATATGGTTCTAACAGCCAATGTAAATTAGTAGGGGATCAAGTAGAGATCATCAAGATGCTGGAAAACTCTAAATATACTTGAAAAACACAAGCCGAAAAATTTAATTGACTTTTGAAAAAAACTTGCTCGATTTTTCCAATCGCGAGACCCCATTATTTATATTCATTGGCTCATATCTCGGTAAATATGGTTCTAACAGCCAATGTAAATTAGTAGGGAATCTAGTAGAGATCATCAAGATGCTGGAAAACTCTAAATAAACTCGGAAAATATAAACCGGAAAATTTAATTGACTGTTGAATGGAACTTACTCGATTTCTTCAATCGAGACCCCATTATTTATATTCATCGGCTCATATTTCGGTAAATATGGTTCTAACAGCCAATGTGAATTAGTAGGGGATCAAGTAGAGATCATCAAGATGCTGGAAAACTCTAAATATACTTGAAAAACACAAGCCGAAAAATTTAATTGACTTTTGAAAGGAACTTGCTCGATTTTTCCAATCGCGAGACCCCATTATTTATATTCATCGGCTCATATTTCGGTAAATATGTTTCTAACAGCCAATGTAAATTAGTAGGGGATCTAGTAGAGATCATCAAGATGCTGGAAAACTCTAAATAAACTCGGAAAATATAAACCGGAGAATTTAATGGACTGTTGAATGGAACTTACTCGATTTCTTCAATCGAGACCCCATTATTTATATTCATTGGCTCATATCTCGGTAAATATGGTTCTAACAGCCAATGTAAATTAGTAGGGGATCAAGTAGAGATCATCAAGATGCTGGAAAACTCTAAATATACTTGAAAAACACAAGCCCAAAAATTTAATTGACTTTTGAAAAAAACTTGCTCGATTTTTCCAATCGCGAGACCCCATTATTTATATTCATTGGCTCATATCTCGGTAAATATGGTTCTAACAGCCAATGTAAATTAGTAGGGAATCTAGTAGAGATCATCAAGATGCTGGAAAACTCTAAATAAACTCGGAAAATATAAACCGGAGAATTTAATGGACTGTTGAATGGAACTTACTCGATTTCTTCAATCGAGACCCCATTATTTATATTCATCGGCTCATATTTCGGTAAATATGGTTCTAACAGCCAATGTAAATTAGTAGGGGATCAAGTAGAGATCATCAAGATGCTGGAAAACTCTAAATATACTTGAAAAACACAAGCCGAAAAATTTAATTGACTTTTGAAAAAAACTTGCTCGATTTTTCCAATCGCGAGACCCCATTATTTATATTCATCGGCTCATATTTCGGTAAATATGGTTCTAACAGCCAATGTAAATTAGTAGGGGATCTAGTAGAGATCATCAAGATGCTGGAAAACTCTAAATAAACTCGGAAAATATAAACCGGAAAATTTAATTGACTGTTGAATGGAACTTACTCGATTTCTTCAATCGAGACCCCATTATTCATATTCATCGGCTCATATTTCGGTAAATATGGTTCAAACAGCCAATGTAAATTAGTAGGGGATCAAGTAGAGATCATCAAGATGCTGGAAAACTCTAAATATACTTGAAAAACACAAGCCGAAAAATTTAATTGACTTTTGAAAGGAACTTGCTCGATTTTTCCAATCGCGAGACCCCATTATTTATATTTATCGGCTCATATTTCGGTAAATATGGTTCTAACAGCCAATGTAAATTAGTAGGGGATCTAGTAGAGATCATCAAGATGCTGGAAAACTCTAAATATACTTGAAAAACACAAGCCGAAAAATTTAATTGACTTTCGAAAGGAACTTGCTCGATTTTTCCAATCGCGAGACCCCATTATTTATATTTATCGGCTCATATTTCGGTAAATATGGTTCTAACAGCCAATGTAAATTAGTAGGGGATCTAGTAGAGATCATCAAGATGCTGGAAAACTCTAAATAAACTCGAAAAATATAAACCGGAAAATTTAATTGACTGTTGAATGGAACTTACTCGATTTCTTCAATCGAGACCCCATTATTTATGTTCATTGGCTCATATCTCGGTAAATATGGTTCTAACAGCCAATGTAAATTAGTAGGGGATCAAGTAGAGATCATCAAGATGCTGGAAAACTCTAAATATACTTGAAAAACACAAGCCGAAAAATTTAATTGACTTTCGAAAGGAACTTGCTCGATTTTTCCAATCGCGAGACCCCATTATTTATATTCATTGGCTCATATCTCGGTAAATATGGTTCTAACAGCCAATGTAAATTAGTAGGGGATCTAGTAGAGATCATCAAGATGCTGGAAAACTCTAAATATACTTGAAAAACACAAGCCGAAAAATTTAATTGACTTTTGAAAAAAACTTGCTCGATTTTTCCAATCGCGAGACCCCATTATTTATATTCATTGGCTCATATCTCGGTAAATATGGTTCTAACAGCCAATGTAAATTAGTAGGGAATCTAGTAGAGATCATCAAGATGCTGGAAAACTCTAAATAAACTCGAAAAATATAAACCGGAAAATTTAATTGACTGTTGAATGGAACTTACTCGATTTCTTCAATCGAGACCCCATTATTTATGTTCATTGGCTCATATCTCGGTAAATATGGTTCTAACAGCCAATGTAAATTAGTAGGGGATCAAGTAGAGATCATCAAGATGCTGGAAAACTCTAAATATACTTGAAAAACACAAGCCGAAAAATTTAATTGACTTTTGAAAAAAACTTGCTCGATTTTTCCAATCGCGAGACCCCATTATTTATATTCATTGGCTCATATCTCGGTAAATATGGTTCTAACAGCCAATGTAAATTAGTAGGGAATCTAGTAGAGATCATCAAGATGCTGGAAAACTCTAAATAAACTCGGAAAATATAAACCGGAAAATTTAATTGACTGTTGAATGGAACTTACTCGATTTCTTCAATCGAGACCCCATTATTTATATTCATCGGCTCATATTTCGGTAAATATGGTTCTAACAGCCAATGTAAATTAGTAGGGGATCTAGTAGAGATCATCAAGATGCTGGAAAACTCTAAATAAACTCGGAAAATATAAACCGGAAAATTTAATTGACTGTTGAATGGAACTTACTCGATTTCTTCAATCGAGACCCCATTATTTATATTCATCGGCTCATATTTCGGTAAATATGGTTCTAACAGCCAATGTAAATTAGTAGGGGATCTAGTAGAGATCATCAAGATGCTGGAAAACTCTAAATAAACTCGGAAAATATAAACCGGAAAATTTAATTGACTGTTGAATGGAACTTACTCGATTTCTTCAATCGAGACCCCATTATTCATATTCATCGGCTCATATTTCGGTAAATATGGTTCAAACAGCCAATGTAAATTAGTAGGGGATCAAGTAGAGATCATCAAGATGCTGGAAAACTCTAAATATACTTGAAAAACACAAGCCGAAAAATTTAATTGACTTTTGAAAGGAACTTGCTCGATTTTTCCAATCGCGAGACCCCATTATTTATATTTATCGGCTCATATTTCGGTAAATATGGTTCTAACAGCCAATGTAAATTAGTAGGGGATCTAGTAGAGATCATCAAGATGCTGGAAAACTCTAAATATACTTGAAAAACACAAGCCGAAAAATTTAATTGACTTTCGAAAGGAACTTGCTCGATTTTTCCAATCGCGAGACCCCATTATTTATATTTATCGGCTCATATTTCGGTAAATATGGTTCAAACAGCCAATGTAAATTAGTAGGGGATCAAGTAGAGATCATCAAGATGCTGGAAAACTCTAAATATACTTGAAAAACACAAGCCGAAAAATTTAATTGACTTTTGAAAGGAACTTGCTCGATTTTTCCAATCGCGAGACCCCATTATTTATATTTATCGGCTCATATTTCGGTAAATATGGTTCTAACAGCCAATGTAAATTAGTAGGGGATCTAGTAGAGATCATCAAGATGCTGGAAAACTCTAAATATACTTGAAAAACACAAGCCGAAAAATTTAATTGACTTTTGAAAAAAACTTGCTCGATTTTTCCAATCGCGAGACCCCATTATTTATATTCATTGGCTCATATCTCGGTAAATATGGTTATAACAGCCAATGTAAATTAGTAGGGAATCTAGTAGAGATCATCAAGATGCTGGAAAACTCTAAATAAACTCGAAAAATATAAACCGGAAAATTTAATTGACTGTTGAATGGAACTTACTCGATTTCTTCAATCGAGACCCCGTTATTTATGTTCATTGGCTCATATCTCGGTAAATATGGTTCTAACAGCCAATGTAAATTAGTAGGGGATCAAGTAGAGATCATCAAGATGCTGGAAAACTCTAAATATACTTGAAAAACACAAGCCGAAAAATTTAATTGACTTTTGAAAAAAACTTGCTCGATTTTTCCAATCGCGAGACCCCATTATTTATATTCATCGGCTCATATTTCGGTAAATATGGTTCTAACAGCCAATGTAAATTAGTAGGGGATCTAGTAGAGATCATCAAGATGCTGGAAAACTCTAAATAAACTCGGAAAATATAAACCGGAAAATTTAATGGACTGTTGAATGGAACTTACTCGATTTCTTCAATCGAGACCCCATTATTTATATTCATTGGCTCATATCTCGGTAAATATGGTTCTAACAGCCAATGTAAATTAGTAGGGGATCTAGTAGAGATCATCAAGATGCTGGAAAACTCTAAATATACTTGAAAAACACAAGCCGAAAAATTTAATTGACTTTTGAAAAAAACTTGCTCGATTTTTCCAATCGCGAGACCCCATTATTTATATTCATCGGCTCATATTTCGGTAAATATGGTTCTAACAGCCAATGTAAATTAGTAGGGGATCAAGTAGAGATCATCAAGATGCTGGAAAACTCTAAATATACTTGAAAAACACAAGCCGAAAAATTTAATTGACTTTTGAAAGGAACTTGCTCGATTTTTCCAATCGCGAGACCCCATTATTTATATTTATCGGCTCATATTTCGGTAAATATGGTTCTAACAGCCAATGTAAATTAGTAGGGGATCTAGTAGAGATCATCAAGATGCTGGAAAACTCTAAATATACTTGAAAAACACAAGCCGAAAAATTTAATTGACTTTCGAAAGGAACTTGCTCGATTTTTCCAATCGCGAGACCCCATTATTTATATTCATTGGCTCATATCTCGGTAAATATGGTTCTAACAGCCAATGTAAATTAGTAGGGGATCTAGTAGAGATCATCAAGATGCTGGAAAACTCTAAATATACTTGAAAAACACAAGCCCAAAAATTTAATTGACTTTTGAAAAAAACTTGCTCGATTTTTCCAATCGCGAGACCCCATTATTTATATTCATCGGCTCATATTTCGGTAAATATGGTTCTAACAGCCAATGTAAATTAGTAGGGGATCAAGTAGAGATCATCAAGATGCTGGAAAACTCTAAATATACTTGAAAAACACAAGCCGAAAAATTTAATTGACTTTTGAAAGGAACTTGCTCGATTTTTCCAATCGCGAGACCCCATTATTTATATTCATCGGCTCATATTTCGGTAAATATGGTTCTAACAGCCAATGTAAATTAGTAGGGGATCTAGTAGAGATCATCAAGATGCTGGAAAACTCTAAATAAACTCGGAAAATATAAACCGGAGAATTTAATGGACTGTTGAATGGAACTTACTCGATTTCTTCAATCGAGACCCCATTATTTATATTCATTGGCTCATATCTCGGTAAATATGGTTCTAACAGCCAATGTAAATTAGTAGGGGATCTAGTAGAGATCATCAAGATGCTGGAAAACTCTAAATATACTTGAAAAACACAAGCCCAAAAATTTAATTGACTTTTGAAAAAAACTTGCTCGATTTTTCCAATCGCGAGACCCCATTATTTATATTCATCGGCTCATATTTCGGTAAATATGGTTCTAACAGCCAATGTAAATTAGTAGGGGATCTAGTAGAGATCATCAAGATGCTGGAAAACTCTAAATAAACTCGGAAAATATAAACCGGAAAATTTAATTGACTGTTGAATGGAACTTACTCGATTTCTTCAATCGAGACCCCATTATTTATATTCATTGGCTCATATCTCGGTAAATATGGTTCTAACAGCCAATGTAAATTAGTAGGGGATCTAGTAGAGATCATCAAGATGCTGGAAAACTCTAAATATACTTGAAAAACACAAGCCGAAAAATTTAATTGACTTTCGAAAGGAACTTGCTCGATTTTTCCAATCGCGAGACCCCATTATTTATATTCATTGGCTCATATCTCGGTAAATATGGTTCTAACAGCCAATGTAAATTAGTAGGGGATCTAGTAGAGATCCTCAAGAGGCTGGAAAACTCTAAATATACTTGAAAAACACAAGCCGAAAAATTTAATTGACTTTCGAAAGGAACTTGCTCGATTTTTCCAATCGCGAGACCCCATTATTTATATTCATTGGCTCATATCTCGGTAAATATGGTTCTAACAGCCAATGTAAATTAGTAGGGGATCTAGTAGAGATCATCAAGATGCTGGAAAACTCTAAATAAACTCGAAAAATATAAACCGGAAAATTTAATTGACTGTTGAATGGAACTTACTCGATTTCTTCAATCGAGACCCCATTATTTATGTTCATTGGCTCATATCTCGGTAAATATGGTTCTAACAGCCAATGTAAATGAGTAGGGGATCAAGTAGAGATCATCAAGATGCTGGAAAACTCTAAATATACTTGAAAAACACAAGCCGAAAAATTTAATTGACTTTTGAAAAAAACTTGCTCGATTTTTCCAATCGCGAGACCCCATTATTTATATTCATCGGCTCATATTTCGGTAAATATGGTTCTAACAGCCAATGTAAATTAGTAGGGGATCTAGTAGAGATCATCAAGATGCTGGAAAACTCTAAATATACTTGAAAAACACAAGCCGAAAAATTTAATTGACTTTCGAAAGGAACTTGCTCGATTTTTCCAATCGCGAGACCCCATTATTTATATTCATTGGCTCATATCTCGGTAAATATGGTTCTAACAGCCAATGTAAATTAGTAGGGGATCTAGTAGAGATCATCAAGATGCTGGAAAACTCTAAATATACTTGAAAAACACAAGCCGAAAAATTTAATTGACTTTTGAAAAAAACTTGCTCGATTTTTCCAATCGCGAGACCCCATTATTTATATTCATCGGCTCATATTTCGGTAAATATGGTTCTAACAGCCAATGTAAATTAGTAGGGGATCTAGTAGAGATCATCAAGATGCTGGAAAACTCTAAATAAACTCGGAAAATATAAACCGGAAAATTTAATTGACTGTTGAATGGAACTTACTCGATTTCTTCAATCGAGACCCCATTATTCATATTCATCGGCTCATATTTCGGTAAATATGGTTCAAACAGCCAATGTAAATTAGTAGGGGATCAAGTAGAGATCATCAAGATGCTGGAAAACTCTAAATATACTTGAAAAACACAAGCCGAAAAATTTAATTGACTTTTGAAAGGAACTTGCTCGATTTTTCCAATCGCGAGACCCCATTATTTATATTTATCGGCTCATATTTCGGTAAATATGGTTCTAACAGCCAATGTAAATTAGTAGGGGATCTAGTAGAGATCATCAAGATGCTGGAAAACTCTAAATATACTTGAAAAACACAAGCCGAAAAATTTAATTGACTTTCGAAAGGAACTTGCTCGATTTTTCCAATCGCGAGACCCCATTATTTATATTTATCGGCTCATATTTCGGTAAATATGGTTCTAACAGCCAATGTAAATTAGTAGGGGATCTAGTAGAGATCATCAAGATGCTGGAAAACTCTAAATAAACTCGAAAAATATAAACCGGAAAATTTAATTGACTGTTGAATGGAACTTACTCGATTTCTTCAATCGAGACCCCATTATTTATGTTCATTGGCTCATATCTCGGTAAATATGGTTCTAACAGCCAATGTAAATTAGTAGGGGATCAAGTAGAGATCATCAAGATGCTGGAAAACTCTAAATATACTTGAAAAACACAAGCCGAAAAATTTAATTGACTTTTGAAAAAAACTTGCTCGATTTTTCCAATCGCGAGACCCCATTATTTATATTCATTGGCTCATATCTCGGTAAATATGGTTCTAACAGCCAATGTAAATTAGTAGGGGATCTAGTAGAGATCATCAAGATGCTGGAAAACTCTAAATATACTTGAAAAACACAAGCCGAAAAATTTAATTGACTTTTGAAAAAAACTTGCTCGATTTTTCCAATCGCGAGACCCCATTATTTATATTCATCGGCTCATATTTCGGTAAATATGGTTCTAACAGCCAATGTAAATTAGTAGGGGATCAAGTAGAGATCATCAAGATGCTGGAAAACTCTAAATATACTTGAAAAACACAAGCCGAAAAATTTAATTGACTTTTGAAAGGAACTTGCTCGATTTTTCCAATCGCGAGACCCCATTATTTATATTCATCGGCTCATATTTCGGTAAATATGTTTCTAACAGCCAATGTAAATTAGTAGGGGATCTAGTAGAGATCATCAAGATGCTGGAAAACTCTAAATAAACTCGGAAAATATAAACCGGAGAATTTAATGGACTGTTGAATGGAACTTACTCGATTTCTTCAATCGAGACCCCATTATTTATATTCATTGGCTCATATCTCGGTAAATATGGTTCTAACAGCCAATGTAAATTAGTAGGGGATCTAGTAGAGATCATCAAGATGCTGGAAAACTCTAAATATACTTGAAAAACACAAGCCCAAAAATTTAATTGACTTTTGAAAAAAACTTGCTCGATTTTTCCAATCGCGAGACCCCATTATTTATATTCATCGGCTCATATTTCGGTAAATATGGTTCTAACAGCCAATGTAAATTAGTAGGGGATCAAGTAGAGATCATCAAGATGCTGGAAAACTCTAAATATACTTGAAAAACACAAGCCGAAAAATTTAATTGACTTTTGAAAAAAACTTGCTCGATTTTTCCAATCGCGAGACCCCATTATTTATATTCATCGGCTCATATTTCGGTAAATATGGTTCTAACAGCCAATGTAAATTAGTAGGGGATCTAGTAGAGATCATCAAGATGCTGGAAAACTCTAAATAAACTCGGAAAATATAAACCGGAAAATTTAATTGACTGTTGAATGGAACTTACTCGATTTCTTCAATCGAGACCCCATTATTTATGTTCATTGGCTCATATCTCGGTAAATATGGTTCTAACAGCCAATGTAAATTAGTAGGGGATCAAGTAGAGATCATCAAGATGCTGGAAAACTCTAAATATACTTGAAAAACACAAGCCGAAAAATTTAATTGACTTTCGAAAGGAACTTGCTCGATTTTTCCAATCGCGAGACCCCATTATTTATATTCATTGGCTCATATCTCGGTAAATATGGTTCTAACAGCCAATGTAAATTAGTAGGGGATCTAGTAGAGATCATCAAGATGCTGGAAAACTCTAAATATACTTGAAAAACACAAGCCGAAAAATTTAATTGACTTTTGAAAAAAACTTGCTCGATTTTTCCAATCGCGAGACCCCATTATTTATATTCATCGGCTCATATTTCGGTAAATATGGTTCTAACAGCCAATGTAAATTAGTAGGGGATCTAGTAGAGATCATCAAGATGCTGGAAAACTCTAAATAAACTCGGAAAATATAAACCGGAAAATTTAATTGACTGTTGAATGGAACTTACTCGATTTCTTCAATCGAGACCCCATTATTTATATTTATCGGCTCATATTTCGGTAAATATGGTTCTAACAGCCAATGTAAATTAGTAGGGGATCTAGTAGAGATCATCAAGATGCTGGAAAACTCTAAATATACTTGAAAAACACAAGCCGAAAAATTTAATTGACTTTCGAAAGGAACTTGCTCGATTTTTCCAATCGCGAGACCCCATTATTTATGTTCATTGGCTCATATCTCGGTAAATATGGTTCTAACAGCCAATGTAAATTAGTAGGGGATCAAGTAGAGATCATCAAGATGCTGGAAAACTCTAAATATACTTGAAAAACACAAGCCGAAAAATTTAATTGACTTTTGAAAAAAACTTGCTCGATTTTTCCAATCGCGAGACCCCATTATTTATATTCATCGGCTCATATTTCGGTAAATATGGTTCTAACAGCCAATGTAAATTAGTAGGGGATCTAGTAGAGATCATCAAGATGCTGGAAAACTCTAAATAAACTCGGAAAATATAAACCGGAAAATTTAATTGACTGTTGAATGGAACTTACTCGATTTCTTCAATCGAGACCCCATTATTTATATTTATCGGCTCATATTTCGGTAAATATGGTTCTAACAGCCAATGTAAATTAGTAGGGGATCTAGTAGAGATCATCAAGATGCTGGAAAACTCTAAATATACTTGAAAAACACAAGCCGAAAAATTTAATTGACTTTCGAAAGGAACTTGCTCGATTTTTCCAATCGCGAGACCCCATTATTTATATTTATCGGCTCATATTTCGGTAAATATGGTTCTAACAGCCAATGTAAATTAGTAGGGGATCTAGTAGAGATCATCAAGATGCTGGAAAACTCTAAATAAACTCGAAAAATATAAACCGGAAAATTTAATTGACTGTTGAATGGAACTTACTCGATTTCTTCAATCGAGACCCCATTATTTATGTTCATTGGCTCATATCTCGGTAAATATGGTTCTAACAGCCAATGTAAATTAGTAGGGGATCAAGTAGAGATCATCAAGATGCTGGAAAACTCTAAATATACTTGAAAAACACAAGCCGAAAAATTTAATTGACTTTCGAAAGGAACTTGCTCGATTTTTCCAATCGCGAGACCCCATTATTTATATTCATTGGCTCATATCTCGGTAAATATGGTTCTAACAGCCAATGTAAATTAGTAGGGGATCTAGTAGAGATCATCAAGATGCTGGAAAACTCTAAATATACTTGAAAAACACAAGCCGAAAAATTTAATTGACTTTTGAAAAAAACTTGCTCGATTTTTCCAATCGCGAGACCCCATTATTTATATTCATTGGCTCATATCTCGGTAAATATGGTTCTAACAGCCAATGTAAATTAGTAGGGAATCTAGTAGAGATCATCAAGATGCTGGAAAACTCTAAATAAACTCGGAAAATATAAACCGGAAAATTTAATTGACTGTTGAATGGAACTTACTCGATTTCTTCAATCGAGACCCCATTATTTATATTCATCGGCTCATATTTCGGTAAATATGGTTCTAACAGCCAATGTAAATTAGTAGGGGATCTAGTAGAGATCATCAAGATGCTGGAAAACTCTAAATAAACTCGGAAAATATAAACCGGAAAATTTAATTGACTGTTGAATGGAACTTACTCGATTTCTTCAATCGAGACCCCATTATTTATATTCATCGGCTCATATTTCGGTAAATATGGTTCTAACAGCCAATGTAAATTAGTAGGGGATCTAGTAGAGATCATCAAGATGCTGGAAAACTCTAAATAAACTCGGAAAATATAAACCGGAAAATTTAATTGACTGTTGAATGGAACTTACTCGATTTCTTCAATCGAGACCCCATTATTCATATTCATCGGCTCATATTTCGGTAAATATGGTTCAAACAGCCAATGTAAATTAGTAGGGGATCAAGTAGAGATCATCAAGATGCTGGAAAACTCTAAATATACTTGAAAAACACAAGCCGAAAAATTTAATTGACTTTTGAAAGGAACTTGCTCGATTTTTCCAATCGCGAGACCCCATTATTTATATTTATCGGCTCATATTTCGGTAAATATGGTTCTAACAGCCAATGTAAATTAGTAGGGGATCTAGTAGAGATCATCAAGATGCTGGAAAACTCTAAATATACTTGAAAAACACAAGCCGAAAAATTTAATTGACTTTCGAAAGGAACTTGCTCGATTTTTCCAATCGCGAGACCCCATTATTTATATTTATCGGCTCATATTTCGGTAAATATGGTTCAAACAGCCAATGTAAATTAGTAGGGGATCAAGTAGAGATCATCAAGATGCTGGAAAACTCTAAATATACTTGAAAAACACAAGCCGAAAAATTTAATTGACTTTTGAAAGGAACTTGCTCGATTTTTCCAATCGCGAGACCCCATTATTTATATTTATCGGCTCATATTTCGGTAAATATGGTTCTAACAGCCAATGTAAATTAGTAGGGGATCTAGTAGAGATCATCAAGATGCTGGAAAACTCTAAATATACTTGAAAAACACAAGCCGAAAAATTTAATTGACTTTTGAAAAAAACTTGCTCGATTTTTCCAATCGCGAGACCCCATTACTTATATTCATTGGCTCATATCTCGGTAAATATGGTTATAACAGCCAATGTAAATTAGTAGGGAATCTAGTAGAGATCATCAAGATGCTGGAAAACTCTAAATAAACTCGAAAAATATAAACCGGAAAATTTAATTGACTGTTGAATGGAACTTACTCGATTTCTTCAATCGAGACCCCGTTATTTATGTTCATTGGCTCATATCTCGGTAAATATGGTTCTAACAGCCAATGTAAATTAGTAGGGGATCAAGTAGAGATCATCAAGATGCTGGAAAACTCTAAATATACTTGAAAAACACAAGCCGAAAAATTTAATTGACTTTTGAAAAAAACTTGCTCGATTTTTCCAATCGCGAGACCCCATTATTTATATTCATCGGCTCATATTTCGGTAAATATGGTTCTAACAGCCAATGTAAATTAGTAGGGGATCTAGTAGAGATCATCAAGATGCTGGAAAACTCTAAATAAACTCGGAAAATATAAACCGGAAAATTTAATGGACTGTTGAATGGAACTTACTCGATTTCTTCAATCGAGACCCCATTATTTATATTCATTGGCTCATATCTCGGTAAATATGGTTCTAACAGCCAATGTAAATTAGTAGGGGATCTAGTAGAGATCATCAAGATGCTGGAAAACTCTAAATATACTTGAAAAACACAAGCCGAAAAATTTAATTGACTTTTGAAAGGAACTTGCTCGATTTTTCCAATCGCGAGACCCCATTATTTATATTTATCGGCTCATATTTCGGTAAATATGGTTCTAACAGCCAATGTAAATTAGTAGGGGATCTAGTAGAGATCATCAAGATGCTGGAAAACTCTAAATATACTTGAAAAACACAAGCCGAAAAATTTAATTGACTTTCGAAAGGAACTTGCTCGATTTTTCCAATCGCGAGACCCCATTATTTATATTCATTGGCTCATATCTCGGTAAATATGGTTCTAACAGCCAATGTAAATTAGTAGGGGATCTAGTAGAGATCATCAAGATGCTGGAAAACTCTAAATATACTTGAAAAACACAAGCCCAAAAATTTAATTGACTTTTGAAAAAAACTTGCTCGATTTTTCCAATCGCGAGACCCCATTATTTATATTCATCGGCTCATATTTCGGTAAATATGGTTCTAACAGCCAATGTAAATTAGTAGGGGATCAAGTAGAGATCATCAAGATGCTGGAAAACTCTAAATATACTTGAAAAACACAAGCCGAAAAATTTAATTGACTTTTGAAAGGAACTTGCTCGATTTTTCCAATCGCGAGACCCCATTATTTATATTCATCGGCTCATATTTCGGTAAATATGGTTCTAACAGCCAATGTAAATTAGTAGGGGATCTAGTAGAGATCATCAAGATGCTGGAAAACTCTAAATAAACTCGGAAAATATAAACCGGAGAATTTAATGGACTGTTGAATGGAACTTACTCGATTTCTTCAATCGAGACCCCATTATTTATATTCATTGGCTCATATCTCGGTAAATATGGTTCTAACAGCCAATGTAAATTAGTAGGGGATCTAGTAGAGATCATCAAGATGCTGGAAAACTCTAAATATACTTGAAAAACACAAGCCCAAAAATTTAATTGACTTTTGAAAAAAACTTGCTCGATTTTTCCAATCGCGAGACCCCATTATTTATATTCATCGGCTCATATTTCGGTAAATATGGTTCTAACAGCCAATGTAAATTAGTAGGGGATCTAGTAGAGATCATCAAGATGCTGGAAAACTCTAAATAAACTCGGAAAATATAAACCGGAAAATTTAATTGACTGTTGAATGGAACTTACTCGATTTCTTCAATCGAGACCCCATTATTTATATTCATTGGCTCATATCTCGGTAAATATGATTCTAACAGCCAATGTAAATTAGTAGGGGATCAAGTGGAGATCATCAAGATGCTGGAAAACTCTAAATATACTTGAAAAACACAAGCCGAAAAATTTAATTGACTTTCGAAAGGAACTTGCTCGATTTTTCCAATCGCGAGACCCCATTATTTATATTCATTGGCTCATATCTCGGTAAATATGGTTCTAACAGCCAATGTAAATTAGTAGGGGATCTAGTAGAGATCCTCAAGAGGCTGGAAAACTCTAAATATACTTGAAAAACACAAGCCGAAAAATTTAATTGACTTTCGAAAGGAACTTGCTCGATTTTTCCAATCGCGAGACCCCATTATTTATATTCATTGGCTCATATCTCGGTAAATATGGTTCTAACAGCCAATGTAAATTAGTAGGGGATCTAGTAGAGATCATCAAGATGCTGGAAAACTCTAAATAAACTCGAAAAATATAAACCGGAAAATTTAATTGACTGTTGAATGGAACTTACTCGATTTCTTCAATCGAGACCCCATTATTTATGTTCATTGGCTCATATCTCGGTAAATATGGTTCTAACAGCCAATGTAAATGAGTAGGGGATCAAGTAGAGATCATCAAGATGCTGGAAAACTCTAAATATACTTGAAAAACACAAGCCGAAAAATTTAATTGACTTTTGAAAAAAACTTGCTCGATTTTTCCAATCGCGAGACCCCATTATTTATATTCATCGGCTCATATTTCGGTAAATATGGTTCTAACAGCCAATGTAAATTAGTAGGGGATCTAGTAGAGATCATCAAGATGCTGGAAAACTCTAAATATACTTGAAAAACACAAGCCGAAAAATTTAATTGACTTTCGAAAGGAACTTGCTCGATTTTTCCAATCGCGAGACCCCATTATTTATATTCATTGGCTCATATCTCGGTAAATATGGTTCTAACAGCCAATGTAAATTAGTAGGGGATCTAGTAGAGATCATCAAGATGCTGGAAAACTCTAAATATACTTGAAAAACACAAGCCGAAAAATTTAATTGACTTTTGAAAAAAACTTGCTCGATTTTTCCAATCGCGAGACCCCATTATTTATATTCATCGGCTCATATTTCGGTAAATATGGTTCTAACAGCCAATGTAAATTAGTAGGGGATCAAGTAGCGATCATCAAGATGCTGGAAAACTCTAAATATACTTGAAAAACACAAGCCGAAAAATTTAATTGACTTTTGAAAGGAACTTGCTCGATTTTTCCAATCGCGAGACCCCATTATTTATATTTATCGGCTCATATTTCGGTAAATATGGTTCTAACAGCCAATGTAAATTAGTAGGGGATCTAGTAGAGATCATCAAGATGCTGGAAAACTCTAAATATACTTGAAAAACACAAG
This sequence comes from Aleiodes leptofemur, assembly GCA_963942555.1. NCBI lineage: Eukaryota > Metazoa > Arthropoda > Insecta > Hymenoptera > Braconidae > Aleiodes > Aleiodes leptofemur. Next base: position 15,215,496 of record OZ012620.1, on the reverse strand, counting down.
CCGAAAAATTTAATTGACTTTCGAAAGGAACTTGCTCGATTTTTCCAATCGCGAGACCCCATTATTTATATTCATTGGCTCATATCTCGGTAAATATGGTTCTAACAGCCAATGTAAATTAGTAGGGGATCTAGTAGAGATCATCAAGATGCTGGAAAACTCTAAATATACTTGAAAAACACAAGCCGAAAAATTTAATTGACTTTTGAAAAAAACTTGCTCGATTTTTCCAATCGCGAGACCCCATTATTTATATTCATCGGCTCATATTTCGGTAAATATGGTTCTAACAGCCAATGTAAATTAGTAGGGGATCTAGTAGAGATCATCAAGATGCTGGAAAACTCTAAATAAACTCGGAAAATATAAACCGGAGAATTTAATGGACTGTTGAATGGAACTTACTCGATTTCTTCAATCGAGACCCCATTATTTATATTCATTGGCTCATATCTCGGTAAATATGGTTCTAACAGCCAATGTAAATTAGTAGGGGATCTAGTAGAGATCATCAAGATGCTGGAAAACTCTAAATAAACTCGGAAAATATAAACCGGAAAATTTAATTGACTGTTGAATGGAACTTACTCGATTTCTTCAATCGAGACCCCATTATTTATGTTCATTGGCTCATATCTCGGTAAATATGGTTCTAACAGCCAATGTAAATTAGTAGGGGATCTAGTAGAGATCATCAAGATGCTGGAAAACTCTAAATAAACTCGGAAAATATAAACCGGAGAATTTAATGGACTGTTGAATGGAACTTACTCGATTTCTTCAATCGAGACCCCATTATTTATATTCATTGGCTCATATCTCGGTAAATATGATTCTAACAGCCAATGTAAATTAGTAGGGGATCTAGTAGAGATCATCAAGATGCTGGAAAACTCTAAATAAACTCGGAAAATATAAACCGGAGAATTTAATGGACTGTTGAATGGAACTTACTCGATTTCTTCAATCGAGACCCCATTATTTATATTCATTGGCTCATATCTCGGTAAATATGATTCTAACAGCCAATGTAAATTAGTAGGGGATCAAGTGGAGATCATCAAGATGCTGGAAAACTCTAAATATACTTGAAAAACACAAGCCGAAAAATTTAATTGACTTTTGAAAAAAACTTGCTCGATTTTTCCAATCGCGAGACCCCATTATTTATATTCATCGGCTCATATTTCGGTAAATATGGTTCTAACAGCCAATGTAAATTAGTAGGGGATCAAGTAGAGATCATCAAGATGCTGGAAAACTCTAAATATACTTGAAAAACACAAGCCGAAAAATTTAATTGACTTTTGAAAAAAACTTGCTCGATTTTTCCAATCGCGAGACCCCATTATTTATATTCATCGGCTCATATTTCGGTAAATATGGTTCTAACAGCCAATGTAAATTAGTAGGGGATCTAGTAGAGATCATCAAGATGCTGGAAAACTCTAAATAAACTCGGAAAATATAAACCGGAGAATTTAATGGACTGTTGAATGGAACTTACTCGATTTCTTCAATCGAGACCCCATTATTTATATTCATTGGCTCATATCTCGGTAAATATGATTCTAACAGCCAATGTAAATTAGTAGGGGATCAAGTGGAGATCATCAAGATGCTGGAAAACTCTAAATATACTTGAAAAACACAAGCCGAAAAATTTAATTGACTTTTGAAAAAAACTTGCTCGATTTTTCCAATCGCGAGACCCCATTATTTATATTCATCGGCTCATATTTCGGTAAATATGGTTCTAACAGCCAATGTAAATTAGTAGGGGATCAAGTAGAGATCATCAAGATGCTGGAAAACTCTAAATATACTTGAAAAACACAAGCCGAAAAATTTAATTGACTTTTGAAAGGAACTTGCTCGATTTTTCCAATCGCGAGACCCCATTATTTATATTTATCGGCTCATATCTCGGTAAATATGGTTCTAACAGCCAATGTAAATTAGTAGGGGATCTAGTAGAGATCATCAAGATGCTGGAAAACTCTAAATATACTTGAAAAACACAAGCCGAAAAATTTAATTGACTTTTGAAAAAAACTTGCTCGATTTTTCCAATCGCGAGACCCCATTATTTATATTCATCGGCTCATATTTCGGTAAATATGGTTCTAACAGCCAATGTAAATTAGTAGGGGATCTAGTAGAGATCATCAAGATGCTGGAAAACTCTAAATAAACTCGGAAAATATAAACCGGAGAATTTAATGGACTGTTGAATGGAACTTACTCGATTTCTTCAATCGAGACCCCATTATTTATATTCATTGGCTCATATCTCGGTAAATATGGTTCTAACAGCCAATGTAAATTAGTAGGGGATCTAGTAGAGATCATCAAGATGCTGGAAAACTCTAAATAAACTCGGAAAATATAAACCGGAAAATTTAATTGACTGTTGAATGGAACTCACTCGATTTCTTCAATCGAGACCCCATTATTTATATTCATCGGCTCATATTTCGGTAAATATGTTTCTAACAGCCAATGTAAATTAGTAGGGGATCTAGTAGAGATCATCAAGATGCTGGAAAACTCTAAATAAACTCGGAAAATATAAACCGGAGAATTTAATGGACTGTTGAATGGAACTTACTCGATTTCTTCAATCGAGACCCCATTATTTATATTCATTGGCTCATATCTCGGTAAATATGGTTCTAACAGCCAATGTAAATTAGTAGGGGATCTAGTAGAGATCATCAAGATGCTGGAAAACTCTAAATATACTTGAAAAACACAAGCCGAAAAATTTAATTGACTTTTGAAAAAAACTTGCTCGATTTTTCCAATCGCGAGACCCCATTATTTATATTCATTGGCTCATATCTCGGTAAATATGGTTCTAACAGCCAATGTAAATTAGTAGGGGATCAAGTGGAGATCATCAAGATGCTGGAAAACTCTAAATATACTTGAAAAACACAAGCCGAAAAATTTAATTGACTTTCGAAAGGAACTTGCTCGATTTTTCCAATCGCGAGACCCCATTATTTATATTCATTGGCTCATATCTCGGTAAATATGGTTCTAACAGCCAATGTAAATTAGTAGGGGATCTAGTAGAGATCATCAAGATGCTGGAAAACTCTAAATATACTTGAAAAACACAAGCCGAAAAATTTAATTGACTTTCGAAAGGAACTTGCTCGATTTTTCCAATCGCGAGACCCCATTATTTATATTCATTGACTCATATCTCGGTAAATATGGTTCTAACAGCCAATGTAAATTAGTAGGGGATCTAGTAGAGATCATCAAGATGCTGGAAAACTCTAAATATACTTGAAAAACACAAGCCGAAAAATTTAATTGACTTTTGAAAAAAACTTGCTCGATTTTTCCAATCGCGAGACCCCATTATTTATATTCATCGGCTCATATTTCGGTAAATATGGTTCTAACAGCCAATGTAAATTAGTAGGGGATCTAGTAGAGATCATCAAGATGCTGGAAAACTCTAAATAAACTCGGAAAATATAAACCGGAGAATTTAATGGACTGTTGAATGGAACTTACTCGATTTCTTCAATCGAGACCCCATTATTTATATTCATTGGCTCATATCTCGGTAAATATGGTTCTAACAGCCAATGTAAATTAGTAGGGGATCTAGTAGAGATCATCAAGATGCTGGAAAACTCTAAATATACTTGAAAAACACAAGCCGAAAAATTTAATTGACTTTTGAAAAAAACTTGCTCGATTTTTCCAATCGCGAGACCCCATTATTTATATTCATTGGCTCATATCTCGGTAAATATGGTTCTAACAGCCAATGTAAATTAGTAGGGGATCTAGTAGAGATCATCAAGATGCTGGAAAACTCTAAATAAACTCGGAAAATATAAACCGGAAAATTTAATTGACTGTTGAATGGAACTCACTCGATTTCTTCAATCGAGACCCCATTATTTATATTCATCGGCTCATATTTCGGTAAATATGTTTCTAACAGCCAATGTAAATTAGTAGGGGATCTAGTAGAGATCATCAAGATGCTGGAAAACTCTAAATAAACTCGGAAAATATAAACCGGAGAATTTAATGGACTGTTGAATGGAACTTACTCGATTTCTTCAATCGAGACCCCATTATTTATATTCATTGGCTCATATCTCGGTAAATATGGTTCTAACAGCCAATGTAAATTAGTAGGGGATCTAGTAGAGATCATCAAGATGCTGGAAAACTCTAAATATACTTGAAAAACACAAGCCGAAAAATTTAATTGACTTTTGAAAAAAACTTGCTCGATTTTTCCAATCGCGAGACCCCATTATTTATATTCATTGGCTCATATCTCGGTAAATATGGTTCTAACAGCCAATGTAAATTAGTAGGGGATCAAGTGGAGATCATCAAGATGCTGGAAAACTCTAAATATACTTGAAAAACACAAGCCGAAAAATTTAATTGACTTTCGAAAGGAACTTGCTCGATTTTTCCAATCGCGAGACCCCATTATTTATATTCATTGGCTCATATCTCGGTAAATATGGTTCTAACAGCCAATGTAAATTAGTAGGGGATCAAGTAGAGATCATCAAGATGCTGGAAAACTCTAAATATACTTGAAAAACACAAGCCGAAAAATTTAATTGACTTTTGAAAAAAACTTGCTCGATTTTTCCAATCGCGAGACCCCATTATTTATATTCATCGGCTCATATTTCGGTAAATATGGTTCTAACAGCCAATGTAAATTAGTAGGGGATCTAGTAGAGATCATCAAGATGCTGGAAAACTCTAAATAAACTCGGAAAATATAAACCGGAGAATTTAATGGACTGTTGAATGGAACTTACTCGATTTCTTCAATCGAGACCCCATTATTTATATTCATTGGCTCATATCTCGGTAAATATGATTCTAACAGCCAATGTAAATTAGTAGGGGATCAAGTGGAGATCATCAAGATGCTGGAAAACTCTAAATATACTTGAAAAACACAAGCCGAAAAATTTAATTGACTTTTGAAAAAAACTTGCTCGATTTTTCCAATCGCGAGACCCCATTATTTATATTCATCGGCTCATATTTCGGTAAATATGGTTCTAACAGCCAATGTAAATTAGTAGGGGATCAAGTAGAGATCATCAAGATGCTGGAAAACTCTAAATATACTTGAAAAACACAAGCCGAAAAATTTAATTGACTTTTGAAAGGAACTTGCTCGATTTTTCCAATCGCGAGACCCCATTATTTATATTTATCGGCTCATATCTCGGTAAATATGGTTCTAACAGCCAATGTAAATTAGTAGGGGATCTAGTAGAGATCATCAAGATGCTGGAAAACTCTAAATATACTTGAAAAACACAAGCCGAAAAATTTAATTGACTTTTGAAAAAAACTTGCTCGATTTTTCCAATCGCGAGACCCCATTATTTATATTCATCGGCTCATATTTCGGTAAATATGGTTCTAACAGCCAATGTAAATTAGTAGGGGATCTAGTAGAGATCATCAAGATGCTGGAAAACTCTAAATAAACTCGGAAAATATAAACCGGAGAATTTAATGGACTGTTGAATGGAACTTACTCGATTTCTTCAATCGAGACCCCATTATTTATATTCATTGGCTCATATCTCGGTAAATATGGTTCTAACAGCCAATGTAAATTAGTAGGGGATCTAGTAGAGATCATCAAGATGCTGGAAAACTCTAAATATACTTGAAAAACACAAGCCGAAAAATTTAATTGACTTTTGAAAAAAACTTGCTCGATTTTTCCAATCGCGAGACCCCATTATTTATATTCATCGGCTCATATTTCGGTAAATATGGTTCTAACAGCCAATGTAAATTAGTAGGGGATCTAGTAGAGATCATCAAGATGCTGGAAAACTCTAAATAAACTCGGAAAATATAAACCGGAAAATTTAATTGACTGTTGAATGGAACTCACTCGATTTCTTCAATCGAGACCCCATTATTTATATTCATCGGCTCATATTTCGGTAAATATGTTTCTAACAGCCAATGTAAATTAGTAGGGGATCTAGTAGAGATCATCAAGATGCTGGAAAACTCTAAATAAACTCGGAAAATATAAACCGGAGAATTTAATGGACTGTTGAATGGAACTTACTCGATTTCTTCAATCGAGACCCCATTATTTATATTCATTGGCTCATATCTCGGTAAATATGGTTCTAACAGCCAATGTAAATTAGTAGGGGATCTAGTAGAGATCATCAAGATGCTGGAAAACTCTAAATATACTTGAAAAACACAAGCCGAAAAATTTAATTGACTTTTGAAAAAAACTTGCTCGATTTTTCCAATCGCGAGACCCCATTATTTATATTCATTGGCTCATATCTCGGTAAATATGGTTCTAACAGCCAATGTAAATTAGTAGGGGATCAAGTGGAGATCATCAAGATGCTGGAAAACTCTAAATATACTTGAAAAACACAAGCCGAAAAATTTAATTGACTTTCGAAAGGAACTTGCTCGATTTTTCCAATCGCGAGACCCCATTATTTATATTCATTGGCTCATATCTCGGTAAATATGGTTCTAACAGCCAATGTAAATTAGTAGGGGATCTAGTAGAGATCATCAAGATGCTGGAAAACTCTAAATATACTTGAAAAACACAAGCCGAAAAATTTAATTGACTTTCGAAAGGAACTTGCTCGATTTTTCCAATCGCGAGACCCCATTATTTATATTCATTGGCTCATATCTCGGTAAATATGGTTCTAACAGCCAATGTAAATTAGTAGGGGATCAAGTGGAGATCATCAAGATGCTGGAAAACTCTAAATATACTTGAAAAACACAAGCCGAAAAATTTAATTGACTTTCGAAAGGAACTTGCTCGATTTTTCCAATCGCGAGACCCCATTATTTATATTCATTGGCTCATATCTCGGTAAATATGGTTCTAACAGCCAATGTAAATTAGTAGGGGATCTAGTAGAGATCATCAAGATGCTGGAAAACTCTAAATAAACTCGAAAAATATAAACCGGAAAATTTAATTGACTGTTGAATGGAACTTACTCGATTTCTTCAATCGAGACCCCATTATTTATATTCATCGGCTCATATTTCGGTAAATATGGTTCTAACAGCCAATGTAAATTAGTAGGGGATCTAGTAGAGATCATCAAGATGCTGGAAAACTCTAAATATACTTGAAAAACACAAGCCGAAAAATTTAATTGACTTTCGAAAGGAACTTGCTCGATTTTTCCAATCGCGAGACCCCATTATTTATATTCATTGGCTCATATCTCGGTAAATATGGTTCTAACAGCCAATGTAAATTAGTAGGGGATCTAGTAGAGATCATCAAGATGCTGGAAAACTCTAAATATACTTGAAAAACACAAGCCGAAAAATTTAATTGACTTTCGAAAGGAACTTGCTCGATTTTTCCAATCGCGAGACCCCATTATTTATATTCATTGGCTCATATCTCGGTAAATATGGTTCTAACAGCCAATGTAAATTAGTAGGGGATCTAGTAGAGATCATCAAGATGCTGGAAAACTCTAAATATACTTGAAAAACACAAGCCGAAAAATTTAATTGACTTTTGAAAAAAACTTGCTCGATTTTTCCAATCGCGAGACCCCATTATTTATATTCATCGGCTCATATTTCGGTAAATATCGTTCTAACAGCCAATGTAAATTAGTAGGGGATCTAGTAGAGATCATCAAGATGCTGGAAAACTCTAAATATACTTGAAAAACACAAGCCGAAAAATTTAATTGACTTTTGAAAGGAACTTGCTCGATTTTTCCAATCGCGAGACCCCATTATTTATATTTATCGGCTCATATTTCGGTAAATATGGTTCTAACAGCCAATGTAAATTAGTAGGGGATCTAGTAGAGATCATCAAGATGCTGGAAAACTCTAAATATACTTGAAAAACACAAGCCGAAAATTTAATTGACTTTTGAAAAAAACTTGCTCGATTTTTCCAATCGCGAGACCCCATTATTTATATTCATCGGCTCATATTTCGGTAAATATGGTTCTAACAGCCAATGTAAATTAGTAGGGGATCTAGTAGAGATCATCAAGATGCTGGAAAACTCTAAATAAACTCGGAAAATATAAACCGGAGAATTTAATGGACTGTTGAATGGAACTTACTCGATTTCTTCAATCGAGACCCCATTATTTATATTCATTGGCTCATATCTCGGTAAATATGGTTCTAACAGCCAATGTAAATTAGTAGGGGATCTAGTAGAGATCATCAAGATGCTGGAAAACTCTAAATAAACTCGGAAAATATAAACCGGAGAATTTAATGGACTGTTGAATGGAACTTACTCGATTTCTTCAATCGAGACCCCATTATTTATGTTCATTGGCTCATATCTCGGTAAATATGGTTCTAACAGCCAATGTAAATTAGTAGGGGATCTAGTAGAGATCATCAAGATGCTGGAAAACTCTAAATATACTTGAAAAACACAAGCCGAAAAATTTAATTGACTTTTGAAAAAAACTTGCTCGATTTTTCCAATCGCGAGACCCCATTATTTATATTCATCGGCTCATATTTCGGTAAATATGGTTCTAACAGCCAATGTAAATTAGTAGGGGATCTAGTAGAGATCATCAAGATGCTGGAAAACTCTAAATAAACTCGGAAAATATAAACCGGAAAATTTAATTGACTGTTGAATGGAACTTACTCGATTTCTTCAATCGAGACCCCATTATTTATATTCATCGGCTCATATTTCGGTAAATATGGTTCTAACAGCCAATGTAAATTAGTAGGGGATCTAGTAGAGATCATCAAGATGCTGGAAAACTCTAAATAAACTCGGAAAATATAAACCGGAGAATTTAATGGACTGTTGAATGGAACTTACTCGATTTCTTCAATCGAGACCCCATTATTTATGTTCATTGGCTCATATCTCGGTAAATATGGTTCTAACAGCCAATGTAAATTAGTAGGGGATCTAGTAGAGATCATCAAGATGCTGGAAAACTCTAAATATACTTGAAAAACACAAGCCGAAAAATTTAATTGACTTTTGAAAAAAACTTGCTCGATTTTTCCAATCGCGAGACCCCATTATTTATATTCATTGGCTCATATCTCGGTAAATATGGTTCTAACAGCCAATGTAAATTAGTAGGGGATCTAGTAGAGATCATCAAGATGCTGGAAAACTCTAAATAAACTCGAAAAATATAAACCGGAAAATTTAATTGACTGTTGAATGGAACTTACTCGATTTCTTCAATCGAGACCCCATTATTTATGTTCATTGGCTCATATCTCGGTAAATATGGTTCTAACAGCCAATGTAAATTAGTAGGGGATCTAGTAGAGATCATCAAGATGCTGGAAAACTCTAAATAAACTCGGAAAATATAAACCGGAGAATTTAATGGACTGTTGAATGGAACTTACTCGATTTCTTCAATCGAGACCCCATTATTTATATTCATTGGCTCATATCTCGGTAAATATGGTTCTAACAGCCAATGTAAATTAGTAGGGGATCTAGTAGAGATCATCAAGATGCTGGAAAACTCTAAATAAACTCGGAAAATATAAACCGGAAAATTTAATTGACTGTTGAATGGAACTTACTCGATTTCTTCAATCGAGACCCCATTATTTATATTCATCGGCTCATATTTCGGTAAATATGGTTCTAACAGCCAATGTAAATTAGTAGGGGATCTAGTAGAGATCATCAAGATGCTGGAAAACTCTAAATAAACTCGGAAAATATAAACCGGAGAATTTAATGGACTGTTGAATGGAACTTACTCGATTTCTTCAATCGAGACCCCATTATTTATATTCATTGGCTCATATCTCGGTAAATATGGTTCTAACAGCCAATGTAAATTAGTAGGGGATCTAGTACAGATCATCAAGATGCTGGAAAACTCTAAATATACTTGAAAAACACAAGCCCAAAAATTTAATTGACTTTTGAAAAAAACTTGCTCGATTTTTCCAATCGCGAGACCCCATTATTTATATTCATCGGCTCATATTTCGGTAAAAATGGTTCTAACAGCCAATGTAAATCAGTAGGGGATCAAGTAGAGATCATCAAGATGCTGGAAAACTCTAAATATACTTGAAAAACACAAGCCGAAAAATTTAATTGACTTTCGAAAGGAACTTGCTCGATTTTTCCAATCGCGAGACCCCATTATTTATATTCATTGGCTCATATCTCGGTAAATATGGTTCTAACAGCCAATGTAAATTAGTAGGGGATCTAGTAGAGATCATCAAGATGCTGGAAAACTCTAAATATACTTGAAAAACACAAGCCGAAAAATTTAATTGACTTTTGAAAGGAACTTGCTCGATTTTTCCAATCGCGAGACCCCATTATTTATATTCATCGGCTCATATTTCGGTAAAAATGGTTCTAACAGCCAATGTAAATTAGTAGGGGATCTAGTAGAGATCATCAAGATGCTGGAAAACTCTAAATAAACTCGGAAAATATAAACCGGAGAATTTAATGGACTGTTGAATGGAACTTACTCGATTTCTTCAATCGAGACCCCATTATTTATATTCATTGGCTCATATCTCGGTAAATATGGTTCTAACAGCCAATGTAAATTAGTAGGGGATCAAGTAGAGATCATCAAGATGCTGGAAAACTCTAAATATACTTGAAAAACACAAGCCGAAAAATTTAATTGACTTTCGAAAGGAACTTGCTCGATTTTTCCAATTGCGAGACCCCATTATTTATATTCATTGGCTCATATCTCGGTAAATATGGTTCTAACAGCCAATGTAAATTAGTAGGGGATCTAGTAGAGATCATCAAGATGCTGGAAAACTCTAAATAAACTCGAAAAATATAAACCGGAAAATTTAATTGACTGTTGAATGGAACTTACTCGATTTCTTCAATCGAGACCCCATTATTTATGTTCATTGGCTCATATCTCGGTAAATATGGTTCTAACAGCCAATGTAAATCAGTAGGGGATCAAGTAGAGATCATCAAGATGCTGGAAAACTCTAAATATACTTGAAAAACACAAGCCGAAAAATTTAATTGACTTTCGAAAGGAACTTGCTCGATTTTTCCAATCGCGAGACCCCATTATTTATATTCATTGGCTCATATCTCGGTAAATATGGTTCTAACAGCCAATGTAAATTAGTAGGGGATCTAGTAGAGATCATCAAGATGCTGGAAAACTCTAAATATACTTGAAAAACACAAGCCGAAAAATTTAATTGACTTTTGAAAGGAACTTGCTCGATTTTTCCAATCGCGAGACCCCATTATTTATATTCATCGGCTCATATTTCGGTAAAAATGGTTCTAACAGCCAATGTAAATTAGTAGGGGATCTAGTAGAGATCATCAAGATGCTGGAAAACTCTAAATAAACTCGGAAAATATAAACCGGAGAATTTAATGGACTGTTGAATGGAACTTACTCGATTTCTTCAATCGAGACCCCATTATTTATATTCATTGGCTCATATCTCGGTAAATATGGTTCTAACAGCCAATGTAAATTAGTAGGGGATCTAGTAGAGATCATCAAGATGCTGGAAAACTCTAAATAAACTCGGAAAATATAAACCGGAAAATTTAATTGACTGTTGAATGGAACTTACTCGATTTCTTCAATCGAGACCCCATTATTTATATTCATCGGCTCATATTTCGGTAAATATGTTTCTAACAGCCAATGTAAATTAGTAGGGGATCTAGTAGAGATCATCAAGATGCTGGAAAACTCTAAATAAACTCGGAAAATATAAACCGGAGAATTTAATGGACTGTTGAATGGAACTTACTCGATTTCTTCAATCGAGACCCCATTATTTATATTCATTGGCTCATATCTCGGTAAATATGGTTCTAACAGCCAATGTAAATTAGTAGGGGATCTAGTAGAGATCATCAAGATGCTGGAAAACTCTAAATAAACTCGGAAAATATAAACCGGAGAATTTAATGGACTGTTGAATGGAACTTACTCGATTTCTTCAATCGAGACCCCATTATTTATATTCATTGGCTCATATCTCGGTAAATATGGTTCTAACAGCCAATGTAAATTAGTAGGGGATCTAGTAGAGATCATCAAGATGCTGGAAAACTCTAAATAAACTCGGAAAATATAAACCGGAAAATTTAATTGACTGTTGAATGGAACTTACTCGATTTCTTCAATCGAGACCCCATTATTTATATTCATCGGCTCATATTTCGGTAAATATGTTTCTAACAGCCAATGTAAATTAGTAGGGGATCTAGTAGAGATCATCAAGATGCTGGAAAACTCTAAATAAACTCGGAAAATATAAACCGGAGAATTTAATGGACTGTTGAATGGAACTTACTCGATTTCTTCAATCGAGACCCCATTATTTATATTCATTGGCTCATATCTCGGTAAATATGGTTCTAACAGCCAATGTAAATTAGTAGGGGATCAAGTGGAGATCATCAAGATGCTGGAAAACTCTAAATATACTTGAAAAACACAAGCCGAAAAATTTAATTGACTTTCGAAAGGAACTTGCTCGATTTTTCCAATCGCGAGACCCCATTATTTATATTCATTGGCTCATATCTCGGTAAATATGGTTCTAACAGCCAATGTAAATTAGTAGGGGATCTAGTAGAGATCATCAAGATGCTGGAAAACTCTAAATAAACTCGAAAAATATAAACCGGAAAATTTAATTGACTGTTGAATGGAACTTACTCGATTTCTTCAATCGAGACCCCATTATTTATATTCATCGGCTCATATTTCGGTAAATATGGTTCTAACAGCCAATGTAAATTAGTAGGGGATCTAGTAGAGATCATCAAGATGCTGGAAAACTCTAAATATACTTGAAAAACACAAGCCGAAAAATTTAATTGACTTTCGAAAGGAACTTGCTCGATTTTTCCAATCGCGAGACCCCATTATTTATATTCATTGGCTCATATCTCGGTAAATATGGTTCTAACAGCCAATGTAAATTAGTAGGGGATCTAGTAGAGATCATCAAGATGCTGGAAAACTCTAAATATACTTGAAAAACACAAGCCGAAAAATTTAATTGACTTTCGAAAGGAACTTGCTCGATTTTTCCAATCGCGAGACCCCATTATTTATATTCATTGGCTCATATCTCGGTAAATATGGTTCTAACAGCCAATGTAAATTAGTAGGGGATCTAGTAGAGATCATCAAGATGCTGGAAAACTCTAAATATACTTGAAAAACACAAGCCGAAAAATTTAATTGACTTTTGAAAAAAACTTGCTCGATTTTTCCAATCGCGAGACCCCATTATTTATATTCATCGGCTCATATTTCGGTAAATATCGTTCTAACAGCCAATGTAAATTAGTAGGGGATCTAGTAGAGATCATCAAGATGCTGGAAAACTCTAAATAAACTCGGAAAATATAAACCGGAAAATTTAATTGACTGTTGAATGGAACTTACTCGATTTCTTCAATCGAGACCCCATTATTTATATTCATCGGCTCATATTTCGGTAAATATGGTTCTAACAGCCAATGTAAATTAGTAGGGGATCTAGTAGAGATCATCAAGATGCTGGAAAACTCTAAATAAACTCGGAAAATATAAACCGGAAAATTTAATTGACTGTTGAATGGAACTTACTCGATTTCTTCAATCGAGACCCCATTATTTATATTCATCGGCTCATATCTCGGTAAATATGGTTCTAACAGCCAATGTAAATTAGTAGGGGATCTAGTAGAGATCATCAAGATGCTGGAAAACTCTAAATATACTTGAAAAACACAAGCCGAAAAATTTAATTGACTTTCGAAAGGAACTTGCTCGATTTTTCCAATCGCGAGACCCCATTATTTATATTCATTGGCTCATATCTCGGTAAATATGGTTCTAACAGCCAATGTAAATTAGTAGGGGATCTAGTAGAGATCATCAAGATGCTGGAAAACTCTAAATATACTTGAAAAACACAAGCCGAAAAATTTAATTGACTTTTGAAAGGAACTTGCTCGATTTTTCCAATCGCGAGACCCCATTATTTATATTCATCGGCTCATATCTCGGTAAATATGGTTCTAACAGCCAATGTAAATTAGTAGGGAATCTAGTAGATATCATCAAGATGCTGGAAAACTCTAAATAAACTCGAAAAATATAAACCGGAAAATTTAATTGACTGTTGAATGGAACTTACTCGATTTCTTCAATCGAGACCCCATTATTTATATTCATCGGCTCATATTTCGGTAAATATGGTTCTAACAGCCAATGTAAATTAGTAGGGGATCTAGTAGAGATCATCAAGATGCTGGAAAACTCTAAATATACTTGAAAAACACAAGCCGAAAATTTAATTGACTTTTGAAAAAAACTTGCTCGATTTTTCCAATCGCGAGACCCCATTATTTATATTCATCGGCTCATATTTCGGTAAATATGGTTCTAACAGCCAATGTAAATTAGTAGGGGATCTAGTAGAGATCATCAAGATGCTGGAAAACTCTAAATAAACTCGGAAAATATAAACCGGAGAATTTAATGGACTGTTGAATGGAACTTACTCGATTTCTTCAATCGAGACCCCATTATTTATATTCATTGGCTCATATCTCGGTAAATATGGTTCTAACAGCCAATGTAAATTAGTAGGGGATCTAGTAGAGATCATCAAGATGCTGGAAAACTCTAAATAAATTCGGAAAATATAAACCGGAAAATTTAATTGACTGTTGAATGGAACTTACTCGATTTCTTCAATCGAGACCCCATTATTTATATTCATCGGCTCATATCTCGGTAAATATGGTTCTAACAGCCAATGTAAATTAGTAGGGGATCTAGTAGAGATCATCAAGATGCTGGAAAACTCTAAATAAACTCGGAAAATATAAACCGGAGAATTTAATGGACTGTTGAATGGAACTTACTCGATTTCTTCAATCGAGACCCCATTATTTATGTTCATTGGCTCATATCTCGGTAAATATGGTTCTAACAGCCAATGTAAATTAGTAGGGGATCAAGTAGAGATCATCAAGATGCTGGAAAACTCTAAATAAACTCGGAAAATATAAACCGGAAAATTTAATTGACTGTTGAATGGAACTTACTCGATTTCTTCAATCGAGACCCCATTATTTATATTCATCGGCTCATATCTCGGTAAATATGGTTCTAACAGCCAATGTAAATTAGTAGGGGATCTAGTAGAGATCATCAAGATGCTGGAAAACTCTAAATAAACTCGGAAAATATAAACCGGAGAATTTAATGGACTGTTGAATGGAACTTACTCGATTTCTTCAATCGAGACCCCATTATTTATGTTCATTGGCTCATATCTCGGTAAATATGGTTCTAACAGCCAATGTAAATTAGTAGGGGATCAAGTAGAGATCATCAAGATGCTGGAAAACTCTCAATATACTTGAAAAACACAAGCCGAAAAATTTAATTGACTTTTGAAAAAAACTTGCTCGATTTTTCCAATCGCGAGACCCCATTATTTATATTCATTGGCTCATATCTCGGTAAATATGGTTCTAACAGCCAATGTAAATTAGTAGGGGATCTAGTAGAGATCATCAAGATGCTGGAAAACTCTAAATATACTTGAAAAACACAAGCCGAAAAATTTAATTGACTTTTGAAAGGAACTTGCTCGATTTTTCCAATCGCGAGACCCCATTATTTATATTTATCGGCTCATATTTCGGTAAATATGGTTCTAACAGCCAATGTAAATTAGTAGGGGATCTAGTAGAGATCATCAAGATGCTGGAAAACTCTAAATAAACTCGGAAAATATAAACCGGAAAATTTAATTGACTGTTGAATGGAACTTACTCGATTTCTTCAATCGAGACCCCATTATTTATATTCATCGGCTCATATTTCGGTAAATATGGTTCTAACAGCCAATGTAAATTAGTAGGGGATCTAGTAGAGATCATCAAGATGCTGGAAAACTCTAAATAAACTCGGAAAATATAAACCGGAGAATTTAATGGACTGTTGAATGGAACTTACTCGATTTCTTCAATCGAGACCCCATTATTTATATTCATTGGCTCATATCTCGGTAAATATGGTTCTAACAGCCAATGTAAATTAGTAGGGGATCTAGTAGAGATCATCAAGATGCTGGAAAACTCTAAATAAACTCGGAAAATATAAACCGGAGAATTTAATGGACTGTTGAATGGAACTTACTCGATTTCTTCAATCGAGACCCCATTATTTATGTTCATTGGCTCATATCTCGGTAAATATGGTTCTAACAGCCAATGTAAATTAGTAGGGGATCAAGTAGAGATCATCAAGATGCTGGAAAACTCTAAATAAACTCGGAAAATATAAACCGGAAAATTTAATTGACTGTTGAATGGAACTTACTCGATTTCTTCAATCGAGACCCCATTATTTATGTTCATTGGCTCATATCTCGGTAAATATGGTTCTAACAGCCAATGTAAATTAGTAGGGGATCAAGTAGAGATCATCAAGATGCTGGAAAACTCTCAATATACTTGAAAAACACAAGCCGAAAAATTTAATTGACTTTTGAAAAAAACTTGCTCGATTTTTCCAATCGCGAGACCCCATTATTTATATTCATTGGCTCATATCTCGGTAAATATGGTTCTAACAGCCAATGTAAATTAGTAGGGGATCTAGTAGAGATCATCAAGATGCTGGAAAACTCTAAATATACTTGAAAAACACAAGCCGAAAAATTTAATTGACTTTTGAAAGGAACTTGCTCGATTTTTCCAATCGCGAGACCCCATTATTTATATTTATCGGCTCATATTTCGGTAAATATGGTTCTAACAGCCAATGTAAATTAGTAGGGGATCTAGTAGAGATCATCAAGATGCTGGAAAACTCTAAATAAACTCGGAAAATATAAACCGGAAAATTTAATTGACTGTTGAATGGAACTTACTCGATTTCTTCAATCGAGACCCCATTATTTATATTCATCGGCTCATATTTCGGTAAATATGGTTCTAACAGCCAATGTAAATTAGTAGGGGATCTAGTAGAGATCATCAAGATGCTGGAAAACTCTAAATAAACTCGGAAAATATAAACCGGAGAATTTAATGGACTGTTGAATGGAACTTACTCGATTTCTTCAATCGAGACCCCATTATTTATATTCATTGGCTCATATCTCGGTAAATATGGTTTTAACAGCCAATGTAAATTAGTAGGGGATCTAGTAGAGATCATCAAGATGCTGGAAAACTCTAAATAAACTCGGAAAATATAAACCGGAGAATTTAATGGACTGTTGAATGGAACTTACTCGATTTCTTCAATCGAGACCCCATTATTTATGTTCATTGGCTCATATCTCGGTAAATATGGTTCTAACAGCCAATGTAAATTAGTAGGGGATCAAGTAGAGATCATCAAGATGCTGGAAAACTCTAAATATACTTGAAAAACACAAGCCGAAAAATTTAATTGACTTTTGAAAAAAACTTGCTCGATTTTTCCAATCGCGAGACCCCATTATTTATATTCATTGGCTCATATCTCGGTAAATATGGTTCTAACAGCCAATGTAAATTAGTAGGGGATCTAGTAGAGATCATCAAGATGCTGGAAAACTCTAGATAAACTCGAAAAATATAAACCGGAAAATTTAATTGACTGTTGAATGGAACTTACTCGATTTCTTCAATCGAGACCCCATTATTTATATTCATCGGCTCATATTTCGGTAAATATGGTTCTAACAGCCAATGTAAATTAGTAGGGGATCTAGTAGAGATCATCAAGATGCTGGAAAACTCTAAATAAACTCGGAAAATATAAACCGGAGAATTTAATGGACTGTTGAATGGAACTTACTCGATTTCTTCAATCGAGACCCCATTATTTATATTCATTGGCTCATATCTCGGTAAATATGGTTCTAACAGCCAATGTAAATTAGTAGGGGATCTAGTACAGATCATCAAGATGCTGGAAAACTCTAAATATACTTGAAAAACACAAGCCCAAAAATTTAATTGACTTTTGAAAAAAACTTGCTCGATTTTTCCAATCGCGAGACCCCATTATTTATATTCATCGGCTCATATTTCGGTAAATATGGTTCTAACAGCCAATGTAAATTAGTAGGGGATCAAGTAGAGATCATCAAGATGCTGGAAAACTCTAAATATACTTGAAAAACACAAGCCGAAAAATTTAATTGACTTTCGAAAGGAACTTGCTCGATTTTTCCAATCGCGAGACCCCATTATTTATATTCATTGGCTCATATCTCGGTAAATATGGTTCTAACAGCCAATGTAAATTAGTAGGGGATCTAGTAGAGATCATCAAGATGCTGGAAAACTCTAGATAAACTCGAAAAATATAAACCGGAAAATTTAATTGACTGTTGAACGGAACTTACTCGATTTCTTCAATCGAGATCCCATTATTTATATTCATCGGCTCATATTTCGGTAAATATGGTTCTAACAGCCAATGTAAATTAGTAGGGGATCTAGTAGAGATCATCAAGATGCTGGAAAACTCTAAATATACTTGAAAAACACAAGCCGAAAAATTTAATTGACTTTTGAAAAAAACTTGCTCGATTTTTCCAATCGCGAGACCCCATTATTTATATTCATCGGCTCATATTTCGGTAAATATGGTTCTAACAGCCAATGTAAATTAGTAGGGGATCTAGTAGAGATCATCAAGATGCTGGAAAACTCTAAATAAACTCGAAAAATATAAACCGGAAAATTTAATTGACTGTTGAATGGAACTTACTCGATTTCTTCAATCGAGACCCCATTATTTATATTCATCGGCTCATATTTCGGTAAATATGGTTCTAACAGCCAATGTAAATTAGTAGGGGATCTAGTAGAGATCATCAAGATGCTGGAAAACTCTAAATAAACTCGGAAAATATAAACCGGAGAATTTAATGGACTGTTGAATGGAACTTACTCGATTTCTTCAATCGAGACCCCATTATTTATGTTCATTGGCTCATATCTCGGTAAATATGGTTCTAACAGCCAATGTAAATTAGTAGGGGATCAAGTAGAGATCATCAAGATGCTGGAAAACTCTAAATATACTTGAAAAACACAAGCCGAAAAATTTAATTGACTTTTGAAAAAAACTTGCTCGATTTTTCCAATCGCGAGACCCCATTATTTATATTCATTGGCTCATATCTCGGTAAATATGGTTCTAACAGCCAATGTAAATTAGTAGGGGATCTAGTAGAGATCATCAAGATGCTGGAAAACTCTAAATATACTTGAAAAACACAAGCCGAAAAATTTAATTGACTTTTGAAAGGAACTTGCTCGATTTTTCCAATCGCGAGACCCCATTATTTATATTTATCGGCTCATATTTCGGTAAATATGGTTCTAACAGCCAATGTAAATTAGTAGGGGATCTAGTAGAGATCATCAAGATGCTGGAAAACTCTAAATAAACTCGGAAAATATAAACCGGAAAATTTAATTGACTGTTGAATGGAACTTACTCGATTTCTTCAATCGAGACCCCATTATTTATATTCATCGGCTCATATTTCGGTAAATATGGTTCTAACAGCCAATGTAAATTAGTAGGGGATCTAGTAGAGATCATCAAGATGCTGGAAAACTCTAAATAAACTCGGAAAATATAAACCGGAGAATTTAATGGACTGTTGAATGGAACTTACTCGATTTCTTCAATCGAGACCCCATTATTTATATTCATCGGCTCATATTTCGGTAAATATGGTTCTAACAGCCAATGTAAATTAGTAGGGGATCTAGTAGAGATCATCAAGATGCTGGAAAACTCTAAATAAACTCGGAAAATATAAACCGGAGAATTTAATGGACTGTTGAATGGAACTTACTCGATTTCTTCAATCGAGACCCCATTATTTATGTTCATTGGCTCATATCTCGGTAAATATGGTTCTAACAGCCAATGTAAATTAGTAGGGGATCAAGTAGAGATCATCAAGATGCTGGAAAACTCTAAATATACTTGAAAAACACAAGCCGAAAAATTTAATTGACTTTTGAAAAAAACTTGCTCGATTTTTCCAATCGCGAGACCCCATTATTTATATTCATTGGCTCATATCTCGGTAAATATGGTTCTAACAGCCAATGTAAATTAGTAGGGGATCTAGTAGAGATCATCAAGATGCTGGAAAACTCTAAATATACTTGAAAAACACAAGCCGAAAAATTTAATTGACTTTTGAAAGGAACTTGCTCGATTTTTCCAATCGCGAGACCCCATTATTTATATTTATCGGCTCATATTTCGGTAAATATGGTTCTAACAGCCAATGTAAATTAGTAGGGGATCTAGTAGAGATCATCAAGATGCTGGAAAACTCTAAATAAACTCGGAAAATATAAACCGGAAAATTTAATTGACTGTTGAATGGAACTTACTCGATTTCTTCAATCGAGACCCCATTATTTATATTCATCGGCTCATATTTCGGTAAATATGGTTCTAACAGCCAATGTAAATTAGTAGGGGATCTAGTAGAGATCATCAAGATGCTGGAAAACTCTAAATAAACTCGGAAAATATAAACCGGAGAATTTAATGGACTGTTGAATGGAACTTACTCGATTTCTTCAATCGAGACCCCATTATTTATATTCATTGGCTCATATCTCGGTAAATATGGTTCTAACAGCCAATGTAAATTAGTAGGGGATCTAGTAGGGATCATCAAGATGCTGGAAAACTCTAAATAAACTCGGAAAATATAAACCGGAGAATTTAATGGACTGTTGAATGGAACTTACTCGATTTCTTCAATCGAGACCCCATTATTTATGTTCATTGGCTCATATCTCGGTAAATATGGTTCTAACAGCCAATGTAAATTAGTAGGGGATCTAGTAGAGATCATCAAGATGCTGGAAAACTCTAAATATACTTGAAAAACACAAGCCGAAAAATTTAATTGACTTTTGAAAAAAACTTGCTCGATTTTTCCAATCGCGAGACCCCATTATTTATATTCATCGGCTCATATTTCGGTAAATATGGTTCTAACAGCCAATGTAAATTAGTAGGGGATCTAGTAGAGATCATCAAGATGCTGGAAAACTCTAAATAAACTCGGAAAATATAAACCGGAAAATTTAATTGACTGTTGAATGGAACTTACTCGATTTCTTCAATCGAGACCCCATTATTTATATTCATCGGCTCATATTTCGGTAAATATGGTTCTAACAGCCAATGTAAATTAGTAGGGGATCTAGTAGAGATCATCAAGATGCTGGAAAACTCTAAATAAACTCGGAAAATATAAACCGGAGAATTTAATGGACTGTTGAATGGAACTTACTCGATTTCTTCAATCGAGACCCCATTATTTATATTCATTGGCTCATATCTCGGTAAATATGGTTCTAACAGCCAATGTAAATTAGTAGGGGATCTAGTAGAGATCATCAAGATGCTGGAAAACTCTAAATAAACTCGGAAAATATAAACCGGAAAATTTAATTGACTGTTGAATGGAACTTACTCGATTTCTTCAATCGAGACCCCATTATTTATATTCATCGGCTCATATTTCGGTAAATATGTTTCTAACAGCCAATGTAAATTAGTAGGGGATCTAGTAGAGATCATCAAGATGCTGGAAAACTCTAAATAAACTCGGAAAATATAAACCGGAGAATTTAATGGACTGTTGAATGGAACTTACTCGATTTCTTCAATCGAGACCCCATTATTTATATTCATTGGCTCATATCTCGGTAAATATGGTTCTAACAGCCAATGTAAATTAGTAGGGGATCTAGTAGAGATCATCAAGATGCTGGAAAACTCTAAATAAACTCGGAAAATATAAACCGGAAAATTTAATTGACTGTTGAATGGAACTTACTCGATTTCTTCAATCGAGACCCCATTATTTATATTCATCGGCTCATATTTCGGTAAATATGTTTCTAACAGCCAATGTAAATTAGTAGGGGATCTAGTAGAGATCATCAAGATGCTGGAAAACTCTAAATAAACTCGGAAAATATAAACCGGAGAATTTAATGGACTGTTGAATGGAACTTACTCGATTTCTTCAATCGAGACCCCATTATTTATATTCATTGGCTCATATCTCGGTAAATATGGTTCTAACAGCCAATGTAAATTAGTAGGGGATCTAGTAGAGATCATCAAGATGCTGGAAAACTCTAAATAAACTCGAAAAATATAAACCGGAAAATTTAATTGACTGTTGAATGGAACTTACTCGATTTCTTCAATCGAGACCCCATTATTTATATTCATCGGCTCATATTTCGGTAAATATGGTTCTAACAGCCAATGTAAATTAGTAGGGGATCTAGTAGAGATCATCAAGATGCTGGAAAACTCTAAATATACTTGAAAAACACAAGCCGAAAAATTTAATTGACTTTCGAAAGGAACTTGCTCGATTTTTCCAATCGCGAGACCCCATTATTTATATTCATTGGCTCATATCTCGGTAAATATGGTTCTAACAGCCAATGTAAATTAGTAGGGGATCTAGTAGAGATCATCAAGATGCTGGAAAACTCTAAATATACTTGAAAAACACAAGCCGAAAAATTTAATTGACTTTCGAAAGGAACTTGCTCGATTTTTCCAATCGCGAGACCCCATTATTTATATTCATTGGCTCATATCTCGGTAAATATGGTTCTAACAGCCAATGTAAATTAGTAGGGGATCTAGTAGAGATCATCAAGATGCTGGAAAACTCTAAATATACTTGAAAAACACAAGCCGAAAATTTAATTGACTTTTGAAAAAAACTTGCTCGATTTTTCCAATCGCGAGACCCCATTATTTATATTCATCGGCTCATATTTCGGTAAATATGGTTCTAACAGCCAATGTAAATTAGTAGGGGATCTAGTAGAGATCATCAAGATGCTGGAAAACTCTAAATAAACTCGGAAAATATAAACCGGAGAATTTAATGGACTGTTGAATGGAACTTACTCGATTTCTTCAATCGAGACCCCATTATTTATGTTCATTGGCTCATATCTCGGTAAATATGGTTCTAACAGCCAATGTAAATTAGTAGGGGATCTAGTAGAGATCATCAAGATGCTGGAAAACTCTAAATATACTTGAAAAACACAAGCCGAAAAATTTAATTGACTTTTGAAAAAAACTTGCTCGATTTTTCCAATCGCGAGACCCCATTATTTATATTCATCGGCTCATATTTCGGTAAATATGGTTCTAACAGCCAATGTAAATTAGTAGGGGATCTAGTAGAGATCATCAAGATGCTGGAAAACTCTAAATAAACTCGGAAAATATAAACCGGAAAATTTAATTGACTGTTGAATGGAACTTACTCGATTTCTTCAATCGAGACCCCATTATTTATATTCATCGGCTCATATTTCGGTAAATATGGTTCTAACAGCCAATGTAAATTAGTAGGGGATCTAGTAGAGATCATCAAGATGCTGGAAAACTCTAAATAAACTCGGAAAATATAAACCGGAAAATTTAATTGACTGTTGAATGGAACTTACTCGATTTCTTCAATCGAGACCCCATTATTTATATTCATCGGCTCATATTTCGGTAAATATGGTTCTAACAGCCAATGTAAATTAGTAGGGGATCTAGTAGAGATCATCAAGATGCTGGAAAACTCTAAATAAACTCGGAAAATATAAACCGGAGAATTTAATGGACTGTTGAATGGAACTTACTCGATTTCTTCAATCGAGACCCCATTATTTATATTCATTGGCTCATATCTCGGTAAATATGGTTCTAACAGCCAATGTAAATTAGTAGGGGATCTAGTAGAGATCATCAAGATGCTGGAAAACTCTAAATAAACTCGGAAAATATAAACCGGAAAATTTAATTGACTGTTGAATGGAACTTACTCGATTTCTTCAATCGAGACCCCATTATTTATATTCATCGGCTCATATTTCGGTAAATATGGTTCTAACAGCCAATGTAAATTAGTAGGGGATCTAGTAGAGATCATCAAGATGCTGGAAAACTCTAAATAAACTCGGAAAATATAAACCGGAGAATTTAATGGACTGTTGAATGGAACTTACTCGATTTCTTCAATCGAGACCCCATTATTTATATTCATTGGCTCATATCTCGGTAAATATGGTTCTAACAGCCAATGTAAATTAGTAGGGGATCAAGTAGAGATCATCAAGATGCTGGAAAACTCTAAATATACTTGAAAAACACAAGCCGAAAAATTTAATTGACTTTTGAAAAAAACTTGCTCGATTTTTCCAATCGCGAGACCCCATTATTTATATTCATTGGCTCATATCTCGGTAAATATGGTTCTAACAGCCAATGTAAATTAGTAGGGGATCTAGTAGAGATCATCAAGATGCTGGAAAACTCTAAATAAACTCGGAAAATATAAACCGGAGAATTTAATGGACTGTTGAATGGAACTTACTCGATTTCTTCAATCGAGACCCCATTATTTATATTCATTGGCTCATATCTCGGTAAATATGGTTCTAACAGCCAATGTAAATTAGTAGGGGATCTAGTAGAGATCATCAAGATGCTGGAAAACTCTAAATAAACTCGGAAAATATAAACCGGAAAATTTAATTGACTGTTGAATGGAACTTACTCGATTTCTTCAATCGAGACCCCATTATTTATATTCATCGGCTCATATTTCGGTAAATATGGTTCTAACAGCCAATGTAAATTAGTAGGGGATCTAGTAGAGATCATCAAGATGCTGGAAAACTCTAAATAAACTCGGAAAATATAAACCGGAGAATTTAATGGACTGTTGAATGGAACTTACTCGATTTCTTCAATCGAGACCCCATTATTTATATTCATTGGCTCATATCTCGGTAAATATGGTTCTAACAGCCAATGTAAATTAGTAGGGGATCTAGTAGAGATCATCAAGATGCTGGAAAACTCTAAATAAACTCGGAAAATATAAACCGGAAAATTTAATTGACTGTTGAATGGAACTTACTCGATTTCTTCAATCGAGACCCCATTATTTATATTCATCGGCTCATATTTCGGTAAATATGGTTCTAACAGCCAATGTAAATTAGTAGGGGATCTAGTAGAGATCATCAAGATGCTGGAAAACTCTAAATAAACTCGGAAAATATAAACCGGAGAATTTAATGGACTGTTGAATGGAACTTACTCGATTTCTTCAATCGAGACCCCATTATTTATATTCATTGGCTCATATCTCGGTAAATATGGTTCTAACAGCCAATGTAAATTAGTAGGGGATCTAGTAGAGATCATCAAGATGCTGGAAAACTCTAAATAAACTCGGAAAATATAAACCGGAGAATTTAATGGACTGTTGAATGGAACTTACTCGATTTCTTCAATCGAGACCCCATTATTTATATTCATTGGCTCATATCTCGGTAAATATGGTTCTAACAGCCAATGTAAATTAGTAGGGGATCTAGTAGAGATCATCAAGATGCTGGAAAACTCTAAATAAACTCGGAAAATATAAACCGGAAAATTTAATTGACTGTTGAATGGAACTTACTCGATTTCTTCAATCGAGACCCCATTATTTATATTCATTGGCTCATATCTCGGTAAATATGGTTCTAACAGCCAATGTAAATTAGTAGGGGATCTAGTAGAGATCATCAAGATGCTGGAAAACTCTAAATAAACTCGAAAAATATAAACCGGAAAATTTAATTGACTGTTGAATGGAACTTACTCGATTTCTTCAATCGAGACCCCATTATTTATGTTCATTGGCTCATATCTCGGTAAATATGGTTCTAACAGCCAATGTAAATTAGTAGGGGATCTAGTAGAGATCATCAAGATGCTGGAAAACTCTAAATAAACTCGGAAAATATAAACCGGAGAATTTAATGGACTGTTGAATGGAACTTACTCGATTTCTTCAATCGAGACCCCATTATTTATATTCATTGGCTCATATCTCGGTAAATATGGTTCTAACAGCCAATGTAAATTAGTAGGGGATCTAGTAGAGATCATCAAGATGCTGGAAAACTCTAAATAAACTCGGAAAATATAAACCGGAAAATTTAATTGACTGTTGAATGGAACTTACTCGATTTCTTCAATCGAGACCCCATTATTTATATTCATCGGCTCATATTTCGGTAAATATGGTTCTAACAGCCAATGTAAATTAGTAGGGGATCTAGTAGAGATCATCAAGATGCTGGAAAACTCTAAATAAACTCGGAAAATATAAACCGGAGAATTTAATGGACTGTTGAATGGAACTTACTCGATTTCTTCAATCGAGACCCCATTATTTATATTCATTGGCTCATATCTCGGTAAATATGGTTCTAACAGCCAATGTAAATTAGTAGGGGATCTAGTAGAGATCATCAAGATGCTGGAAAACTCTAAATAAACTCGGAAAATATAAACCGGAAAATTTAATTGACTGTTGAATGGAACTTACTCGATTTCTTCAATCGAGACCCCATTATTTATATTCATTGGCTCATATCTCGGTAAATATGGTTCTAACAGCCAATGTAAATTAGTAGGGGATCTAGTACAGATCATCAAGATGCTGGAAAACTCTAAATATACTTGAAAAACACAAGCCCAAAAATTTAATTGACTTTTGAAAAAAACTTGCTCGATTTTTCCAATCGCGAGACCCCATTATTTATATTCATCGGCTCATATTTCGGTAAATATGGTTCTAACAGCCAATGTAAATCAGTAGGGGATCAAGTAGAGATCATCAAGATGCTGGAAAACTCTAAATATACTTGAAAAACACAAGCCGAAAAATTTAATTGACTTTCGAAAGGAACTTGCTCGATTTTTCCAATCGCGAGACCCCATTATTTATATTCATTGGCTCATATCTCGGTAAATATGGTTCTAACAGCCAATGTAAATTAGTAGGGGATCTAGTAGAGATCATCAAGATGCTGGAAAACTCTAAATATACTTGAAAAACACAAGCCGAAAAATTTAATTGACTTTTGAAAGGAACTTGCTCGATTTTTCCAATCGCGAGACCCCATTATTTATATTCATCGGCTCATATTTCGGTAAAAATGGTTCTAACAGCCAATGTAAATTAGTAGGGGATCTAGTAGAGATCATCAAGATGCTGGAAAACTCTAAATAAACTCGGAAAATATAAACCGGAGAATTTAATGGACTGTTGAATGGAACTTACTCGATTTCTTCAATCGAGACCCCATTATTTATATTCATTGGCTCATATCTCGGTAAATATGGTTCTAACAGCCAATGTAAATTAGTAGGGGATCTAGTAGAGATCATCAAGATGCTGGAAAACTCTAAATAAACTCGGAAAATATAAACCGGAAAATTTAATTGACTGTTGAATGGAACTTACTCGATTTCTTCAATCGAGACCCCATTATTTATATTCATCGGCTCATATTTCGGTAAATATGTTTCTAACAGCCAATGTAAATTAGTAGGGGATCTAGTAGAGATCATCAAGATGCTGGAAAACTCTAAATAAACTCGGAAAATATAAACCGGAGAATTTAATGGACTGTTGAATGGAACTTACTCGATTTCTTCAATCGAGACCCCATTATTTATATTCATTGGCTCATATCTCGGTAAATATGGTTCTAACAGCCAATGTAAATTAGTAGGGGATCTAGTAGAGATCATCAAGATGCTGGAAAACTCTAAATAAACTCGGAAAATATAAACCGGAGAATTTAATGGACTGTTGAATGGAACTTACTCGATTTCTTCAATCGAGACCCCATTATTTATATTCATTGGCTCATATCTCGGTAAATATGGTTCTAACAGCCAATGTAAATTAGTAGGGGATCTAGTAGAGATCATCAAGATGCTGGAAAACTCTAAATAAACTCGGAAAATATAAACCGGAAAATTTAATTGACTGTTGAATGGAACTTACTCGATTTCTTCAATCGAGACCCCATTATTTATATTCATCGGCTCATATTTCGGTAAATATGGTTCTAACAGCCAATGTAAATTAGTAGGGGATCTAGTAGAGATCATCAAGATGCTGGAAAACTCTAAATAAACTCGGAAAATATAAACCGGAGAATTTAATGGACTGTTGAATGGAACTTACTCGATTTCTTCAATCGAGACCCCATTATTTATATTCATTGGCTCATATCTCGGTAAATATGGTTCTAACAGCCAATGTAAATTAGTAGGGGATCTAGTAGAGATCATCAAGATGCTGGAAAACTCTAAATAAACTCGGAAAATATAAACCGGAAAATTTAATTGACTGTTGAATGGAACTTACTCGATTTCTTCAATCGAGACCCCATTATTTATATTCATTGGCTCATATCTCGGTAAATATGGTTCTAACAGCCAATGTAAATTAGTAGGGGATCAAGTGGAGATCATCAAGATGCTGGAAAACTCTAAATATACTTGAAAAACACAAGCCGAAAAATTTAATTGACTTTCGAAAGGAACTTGCTCGATTTTTCCAATCGCGAGACCCCATTATTTATATTCATTGGCTCATATCTCGGTAAATATGGTTCTAACAGCCAATGTAAATTAGTAGGGGATCTAGTAGAGATCATCAAGATGCTGGAAAACTCTAAATATACTTGAAAAACACAAGCCGAAAAATTTAATTGACTTTCGAAAGGAACTTGCTCGATTTTTCCAATCGCGAGACCCCATTATTTATATTCATTGGCTCATATCTCGGTAAATATGGTTCTAACAGCCAATGTAAATTAGTAGGGGATCTAGTAGAGATCATCAAGATGCTGGAAAACTCTAAATAAACTCGAAAAATATAAACCGGAAAATTTAATTGACTGTTGAATGGAACTTACTCGATTTCTTCAATCGAGACCCCATTATTTATATTCATCGGCTCATATTTCGGTAAATATGGTTCTAACAGCCAATGTAAATTAGTAGGGGATCTAGTAGAGATCATCAAGATGCTGGAAAACTCTAAATATACTTGAAAAACACAAGCCGAAAAATTTAATTGACTTTCGAAAGGAACTTGCTCGATTTTTCCAATCGCGAGACCCCATTATTTATATTCATTGGCTCATATCTCGGTAAATATGGTTCTAACAGCCAATGTAAATTAGTAGGGGATCTAGTAGAGATCATCAAGATGCTGGAAAACTCTAAATATACTTGAAAAACACAAGCCGAAAAATTTAATTGACTTTCGAAAGGAACTTGCTCGATTTTTCCAATCGCGAGACCCCATTATTTATATTCATTGGCTCATATCTCGGTAAATATGGTTCTAACAGCCAATGTAAATTAGTAGGGGATCTAGTAGAGATCATCAAGATGCTGGAAAACTCTAAATATACTTGAAAAACACAAGCCGAAAAATTTAATTGACTTTTGAAAAAAACTTGCTCGATTTTTCCAATCGCGAGACCCCATTATTTATATTCATCGGCTCATATTTCGGTAAATATCGTTCTAACAGCCAATGTAAATTAGTAGGGGATCTAGTAGAGATCATCAAGATGCTGGAAAACTCTAAATAAACTCGGAAAATATAAACCGGAAAATTTAATTGACTGTTGAATGGAACTTACTCGATTTCTTCAATCGAGACCCCATTATTTATATTCATCGGCTCATATTTCGGTAAATATGGTTCTAACAGCCAATGTAAATTAGTAGGGGATCTAGTAGAGATCATCAAGATGCTGGAAAACTCTAAATAAACTCGGAAAATATAAACCGGAAAATTTAATTGACTGTTGAATGGAACTTACTCGATTTCTTCAATCGAGACCCCATTATTTATATTCATCGGCTCATATCTCGGTAAATATGGTTCTAACAGCCAATGTAAATTAGTAGGGGATCTAGTAGAGATCATCAAGATGCTGGAAAACTCTAAATATACTTGAAAAACACAAGCCGAAAAATTTAATTGACTTTCGAAAGGAACTTGCTCGATTTTTCCAATCGCGAGACCCCATTATTTATATTCATTGGCTCATATCTCGGTAAATATGGTTCTAACAGCCAATGTAAATTAGTAGGGGATCTAGTAAAGATCATCAAGATGCTGGAAAACTCTAAATATACTTGAAAAACACAAGCCGAAAAATTTAATTGACTTTTGAAAGGAACTTGCTCGATTTTTCCAATCGCGAGACCCCATTATTTATATTCATCGGCTCATATCTCGGTAAATATGGTTCTAACAGCCAATGTAAATTAGTAGGGAATCTAGTAGATATCATCAAGATGCTGGAAAACTCTAAATAAACTCGAAAAATATAAACCGGAAAATTTAATTGACTGTTGAATGGAACTTACTCGATTTCTTCAATCGAGACCCCATTATTTATATTCATCGGCTCATATTTCGGTAAATATGGTTCTAACAGCCAATGTAAATTAGTAGGGGATCTAGTAGAGATCATCAAGATGCTGGAAAACTCTAAATATACTTGAAAAACACAAGCCGAAAAATTTAATTGACTTTCGAAAGGAACTTGCTCGATTTTTCCAATCGCGAGACCCCATTATTTATATTCATTGGCTCATATCTCGGTAAATATGGTTCTAACAGCCAATGTAAATTAGTAGGGGATCTAGTAGAGATCATCAAGATGCTGGAAAACTCTAAATATACTTGAAAAACACAAGCCGAAAAATTTAATTGACTTTTGAAAAAAACTTGCTCGATTTTTCCAATCGCGAGACCCCATTATTTATATTCATCGGCTCATATTTCGGTAAATATCGTTCTAACAGCCAATGTAAATTAGTAGGGGATCTAGTAGAGATCATCAAGATGCTGGAAAACTCTAAATATACTTGAAAAACACAAGCCGAAAAATTTAATTGACTTTTGAAAGGAACTTGCTCGATTTTTCCAATCGCGAGACCCCATTATTTATATTTATCGGCTCATATTTCGGTAAATATGGTTCTAACAGCCAATGTAAATTAGTAGGGGATCTAGTAGAGATCATCAAGATGCTGGAAAACTCTAAATATACTTGAAAAACACAAGCCGAAAATTTAATTGACTTTTGAAAAAAACTTGCTCGATTTTTCCAATCGCGAGACCCCATTATTTATATTCATCGGCTCATATTTCGGTAAATATGGTTCTAACAGCCAATGTAAATTAGTAGGGGATCTAGTAGAGATCATCAAGATGCTGGAAAACTCTAAATATACTTGAAAAACACAAGCCGAAAAATTTAATTGACTTTCGAAAGGAACTTGCTCGATTTTTCCAATCGCGAGACCCCATTATTTATATTCATTGGCTCATATCTCGGTAAATATGGTTCTAACAGCCAATGTAAATTAGTAGGGGATCTAGTAAAGATCATCAAGATGCTGGAAAACTCTAAATATACTTGAAAAACACAAGCCGAAAAATTTAATTGACTTTTGAAAGGAACTTGCTCGATTTTTCCAATCGCGAGACCCCATTATTTATATTCATCGGCTCATATCTCGGTAAATATGGTTCTAACAGCCAATGTAAATTAGTAGGGGATCTAGTAGAGATCATCAAGATGCTGGAAAACTCTAAATATACTTGAAAAACACAAGCCGAAAAATTTAATTGACTTTCGAAAGGAACTTGCTCGATTTTTCCAATCGCGAGACCCCATTATTTATATTCATTGGCTCATATCTCGGTAAATATGGTTCTAACAGCCAATGTAAATTAGTAGGGGATCTAGTAGAGATCATCAAGATGCTGGAAAACTCTAAATATACTTGAAAAACACAAGCCGAAAAATTTAATTGACTTTTGAAAAAAACTTGCTCGATTTTTCCAATCGCGAGACCCCATTATTTATATTCATCGGCTCATATTTCGGTAAATATCGTTCTAACAGCCAATGTAAATTAGTAGGGGATCTAGTAGAGATCATCAAGATGCTGGAAAACTCTAAATATACTTGAAAAACACAAGCCGAAAAATTTAATTGACTTTTGAAAGGAACTTGCTCGATTTTTCCAATCGCGAGACCCCATTATTTATATTTATCGGCTCATATTTCGGTAAATATGGTTCTAACAGCCAATGTAAATTAGTAGGGGATCTAGTAGAGATCATCAAGATGCTGGAAAACTCTAAATATACTTGAAAAACACAAGCCGAAAATTTAATTGACTTTTGAAAAAAACTTGCTCGATTTTTCCAATCGCGAGACCCCATTATTTATATTCATCGGCTCATATTTCGGTAAATATGGTTCTAACAGCCAATGTAAATTAGTAGGGGATCTAGTAGAGATCATCAAGATGCTGGAAAACTCTAAATAAACTCGGAAAATATAAACCGGAGAATTTAATGGACTGTTGAATGGAACTTACTCGATTTCTTCAATCGAGACCCCATTATTTATATTCATCGGCTCATATTTCGGTAAATATGGTTCTAACAGCCAATGTAAATTAGTAGGGGATCTAGTAGAGATCATCAAGATGCTGGAAAACTCTAAATAAACTCGGAAAATATAAACCGGAGAATTTAATGGACTGTTGAATGGAACTTACTCGATTTCTTCAATCGAGACCCCATTATTTATATTCATTGGCTCATATCTCGGTAAATATGGTTCTAACAGCCAATGTAAATTAGTAGGGGATCTAGTACAGATCATCAAGATGCTGGAAAACTCTAAATATACTTGAAAAACACAAGCCGAAAAATTTAATTGACTTTTGAAAGGAACTTGCTCGATTTTTCCAATCGCGAGACCCCATTATTTATATTCATCGGCTCATATTTCGGTAAATATGGTTCTAACAGCCAATGTAAATTAGTAGGGGATCTAGTAGAGATCATCAAGATGCTGGAAAACTCTAAATATACTTGAAAAACACAAGCCGAAAATTTAATTGACTTTTGAAAAAAACTTGCTCGATTTTTCCAATCGCGAGACCCCATTATTTATATTCATCGGCTCATATTTCGGTAAATATGGTTCTAACAGCCAATGTAAATTAGTAGGGGATCTAGTAGAGATCATCAAGATGCTGGAAAACTCTAAATAAACTCGGAAAATATAAACCGGAGAATTTAATGGACTGTTGAATGGAACTTACTCGATTTCTTCAATCGAGACCCCATTATTTATATTCATCGGCTCATATTTCGGTAAATATGGTTCTAACAGCCAATGTAAATTAGTAGGGGATCTAGTAGAGATCATCAAGATGCTGGAAAACTCTAAATAAACTCGGAAAATATAAACCGGAGAATTTAATGGACTGTTGAATGGAACTTACTCGATTTCTTCAATCGAGACCCCATTATTTATATTCATTGGCTCATATCTCGGTAAATATGGTTCTAACAGCCAATGTAAATTAGTAGGGGATCTAGTACAGATCATCAAGATGCTGGAAAACTCTAAATATACTTGAAAAACACAAGCCCAAAAATTTAATTGACTTTTGAAAAAAACTTGCTCGATTTTTCCAATCGCGAGACCCCATTATTTATATTCATCGGCTCATATTTCGGTAAATATGGTTCTAACAGCCAATGTAAATTAGTAGGGGATCAAGTAGAGATCATCAAGATGCTGGAAAACTCTAAATATACTTGAAAAACACAAGCCGAAAAATTTAATTGACTTTCGAAAGGAACTTGCTCGATTTTTCCAATCGCGAGACCCCATTATTTATATTCATTGGCTCATATCTCGGTAAATATGGTTCTAACAGCCAATGTAAATTAGTAGGGGATCTAGTAGAGATCATCAAGATGCTGGAAAACTCTAGATAAACTCGAAAAATATAAACCGGAAAATTTAATTGACTGTTGAACGGAACTTACTCGATTTCTTCAATCGAGACCCCATTATTTATATTCATTGGCTCATATCTCGGTAAATATGGTTCTAACAGCCAATGTAAATTAGTAGGGGATCTAGTACAGATCATCAAGATGCTGGAAAACTCTAAATATACTTGAAAAACACAAGCCCAAAAATTTAATTGACTTTTGAAAAAAACTTGCTCGATTTTTCCAATCGCGAGACCCCATTATTTATATTCATTGGCTCATATCTCGGTAAATATGGTTCTAACAGCCAATGTAAATTAGTAGGGGATCTAGTAGAGATCATCAAGATGCTGGAAAACTCTAAATAAACTCGGAAAATATAAACCGGAGAATTTAATGGACTGTTGAATGGAACTTACTCGATTTCTTCAATCGAGACCCCATTATTTATATTCATCGGCTCATATTTCGGTAAATATGGTTCTAACAGCCAATGTAAATTAGTAGGGGATCTAGTAGAGATCATCAAGATGCTGGAAAACTCTAAATAAACTCGAAAAATATAAACCGGAAAATTTAATTGACTGTTGAATGGAACTTACTCGATTTCTTCAATCGAGACCCCATTATTTATATTCATCGGCTCATATTTCGGTAAATATGGTTCTAACAGCCAATGTAAATTAGTAGGGGATCTAGTAGAGATCATCAAGATGCTGGAAAACTCTAAATAAACTCGGAAAATATAAACCGGAGAATTTAATGGACTGTTGAATGGAACTTACTCGATTTCTTCAATCGAGACCCCATTATTTATGTTCATTGGCTCATATCTCGGTAAATATGGTTCTAACAGCCAATGTAAATTAGTAGGGGATCAAGTAGAGATCATCAAGATGCTGGAAAACTCTAAATATACTTGAAAAACACAAGCCGAAAAATTTAATTGACTTTTGAAAGGAACTTGCTCGATTTTTCCAATCGCGAGACCCCATTATTTATATTTATCGGCTCATATTTCGGTAAATATGGTTCTAACAGCCAATGTAAATTAGTAGGGGATCTAGTAGAGATCATCAAGATGCTGGAAAACTCTAAATAAACTCGGAAAATATAAACCGGAAAATTTAATTGACTGTTGAATGGAACTTACTCGATTTCTTCAATCGAGACCCCATTATTTATATTCATCGGCTCATATTTCGGTAAATATGGTTCTAACAGCCAATGTAAATTAGTAGGGGATCTAGTAGAGATCATCAAGATGCTGGAAAACTCTAAATAAACTCGGAAAATATAAACCGGAGAATTTAATGGACTGTTGAATGGAACTTACTCGATTTCTTCAATCGAGACCCCATTATTTATATTCATCGGCTCATATTTCGGTAAATATGGTTCTAACAGCCAATGTAAATTAGTAGGGGATCTAGTAGAGATCATCAAGATGCTGGAAAACTCTAAATAAACTCGGAAAATATAAACCGGAGAATTTAATGGACTGTTGAATGGAACTTACTCGATTTCTTCAATCGAGACCCCATTATTTATGTTCATTGGCTCATATCTCGGTAAATATGGTTCTAACAGCCAATGTAAATTAGTAGGGGATCAAGTAGAGATCATCAAGATGCTGGAAAACTCTAAATATACTTGAAAAACACAAGCCGAAAAATTTAATTGACTTTTGAAAAAAACTTGCTCGATTTTTCCAATCGCGAGACCCCATTATTTATATTCATTGGCTCATATTTCGGTAAATATGGTTCTAACAGCCAATGTAAATTAGTAGGGGATCTAGTAGAGATCATCAAGATGCTGGAAAACTCTAAATAAACTCGGAAAATATAAACCGGAAAATTTAATTGACTGTTGAATGGAACTTACTCGATTTCTTCAATCGAGACCCCATTATTTATATTCATCGGCTCATATTTCGGTAAATATGGTTCTAACAGCCAATGTAAATTAGTAGGGGATCTAGTAGAGATCATCAAGATGCTGGAAAACTCTAAATAAACTCGGAAAATATAAACCGGAGAATTTAATGGACTGTTGAATGGAACTTACTCGATTTCTTCAATCGAGACCCCATTATTTATATTCATCGGCTCATATTTCGGTAAATATGGTTCTAACAGCCAATGTAAATTAGTAGGGGATCTAGTAGAGATCATCAAGATGCTGGAAAACTCTAAATAAACTCGGAAAATATAAACCGGAGAATTTAATGGACTGTTGAATGGAACTTACTCGATTTCTTCAATCGAGACCCCATTATTTATGTTCATTGGCTCATATCTCGGTAAATATGGTTCTAACAGCCAATGTAAATTAGTAGGGGATCTAGTAGAGATCATCAAGATGCTGGAAAACTCTAAATATACTTGAAAAACACAAGCCGAAAAATTTAATTGACTTTTGAAAGGAACTTGCTCGATTTTTCCAATCGCGAGACCCCATTATTTATATTTATCGGCTCATATTTCGGTAAATATGGTTCTAACAGCCAATGTAAATTAGTAGGGGATCTAGTAGAGATCATCAAGATGCTGGAAAACTCTAAATAAACTCGGAAAATATAAACCGGAAAATTTAATTGACTGTTGAATGGAACTTACTCGATTTCTTCAATCGAGACCCCATTATTTATATTCATCGGCTCATATTTCGGTAAATATGGTTCTAACAGCCAATGTAAATTAGTAGGGGATCTAGTAGAGATCATCAAGATGCTGGAAAACTCTAAATAAACTCGGAAAATATAAACCGGAGAATTTAATGGACTGTTGAATGGAACTTACTCGATTTCTTCAATCGAGACCCCATTATTTATGTTCATTGGCTCATATCTCGGTAAATATGGTTCTAACAGCCAATGTAAATTAGTAGGGGATCTAGTAGAGATCATCAAGATGCTGGAAAACTCTAAATATACTTGAAAAACACAAGCCGAAAAATTTAATTGACTTTCGAAAGGAACTTGCTCGATTTTTCCAATCGCGAGACCCCATTATTTATATTCATCGGCTCATATTTCGGTAAATATGGTTCTAACAGCCAATGTAAATTAGTAGGGGATCTAGTAGAGATCATCAAGATGCTGGAAAACTCTAAATAAACTCGGAAAATATAAACCGGAGAATTTAATGGACTGTTGAATGGAACTTACTCGATTTCTTCAATCGAGACCCCATTATTTATGTTCATTGGCTCATATCTCGGTAAATATGGTTCTAACAGCCAATGTAAATTAGTAGGGGATCAAGTAGAGATCATCAAGATGCTGGAAAACTCTAAATATACTTGAAAAACACAAGCCGAAAAATTTAATTGACTTTTGAAAAAAACTTGCTCGATTTTTCCAATCGCGAGACCCCATTATTTATATTCATTGGCTCATATCTCGGTAAATATGGTTCTAACAGCCAATGTAAATTAGTAGGGGATCTAGTAGAGATCATCAAGATGCTGGAAAACTCTAAATAAACTCGAAAAATATAAACCGGAAAATTTAATTGACTGTTGAATGGAACTTACTCGATTTCTTCAATCGAGACCCCATTATTTATGTTCATTGGCTCATATCTCGGTAAATATGGTTCTAACAGCCAATGTAAATTAGTAGGGGATCTAGTAGAGATCATCAAGATGCTGGAAAACTCTAAATAAACTCGGAAAATATAAACCGGAAAATTTAATTGACTGTTGAATGGAACTTACTCGATTCCTTCAATCGAGACCCCATTATTTATATTCATCGGCTCATATTTCGGTAAATATGTTTCTAACAGCCAATGTAAATTAGTAGGGGATCTAGTAGAGATCATCAAGATGCTGGAAAACTCTAAATAAACTCGGAAAATATAAACCGGAGAATTTAATGGACTGTTGAATGGAACTTACTCGATTTCTTCAATCGAGACCCCATTATTTATATTCATTGGCTCATATCTCGGTAAATATGGTTCTAACAGCCAATGTAAATTAGTAGGGGATCTAGTACAGATCATCAAGATGCTGGAAAACTCTAAATATACTTGAAAAACACAAGCCCAAAAATTTAATTGACTTTTGAAAAAAACTTGCTCGATTTTTCCAATCGCGAGACCCCATTATTTATATTCATCGGCTCATATTTCGGTAAATATGGTTCTAACAGCCAATGTAAATTAGTAGGGGATCAAGTAGAGATCATCAAGATGCTGGAAAACTCTAAATATACTTGAAAAACACAAGCCGAAAAATTTAATTGACTTTCGAAAGGAACTTGCTCGATTTTTCCAATCGCGAGACCCCATTATTTATATTCATTGGCTCATATCTCGGTAAATATGGTTCTAACAGCCAATGTAAATTAGTAGGGGATCTAGTAGAGATCATCAAGATGCTGGAAAACTCTAAATATACTTGAAAAACACAAGCCGAAAAATTTAATTGACTTTTGAAAGGAACTTGCTCGATTTTTCCAATCGCGAGACCCCATTATTTATATTCATCGGCTCATATTTCGGTAAAAATGGTTCTAACAGCCAATGTAAATTAGTAGGGGATCTAGTAGAGATCATCAAGATGCTGGAAAACTCTAAATAAACTCGGAAAATATAAACCGGAGAATTTAATGGACTGTTGAATGGAACTTACTCGATTTCTTCAATCGAGACCCCATTATTTATATTCATTGGCTCATATCTCGGTAAATATGGTTCTAACAGCCAATGTAAATTAGTAGGGGATCTAGTAGAGATCATCAAGATGCTGGAAAACTCTAAATAAACTCGGAAAATATAAACCGGAAAATTTAATTGACTGTTGAATGGAACTTACTCGATTTCTTCAATCGAGACCCCATTATTTATATTCATCGGCTCATATTTCGGTAAATATGTTTCTAACAGCCAATGTAAATTAGTAGGGGATCTAGTAGAGATCATCAAGATGCTGGAAAACTCTAAATAAACTCGGAAAATATAAACCGGAGAATTTAATGGACTGTTGAATGGAACTTACTCGATTTCTTCAATCGAGACCCCATTATTTATATTCATTGGCTCATATCTCGGTAAATATGGTTCTAACAGCCAATGTAAATTAGTAGGGGATCTAGTAGAGATCATCAAGATGCTGGAAAACTCTAAATATACTTGAAAAACACAAGCCGAAAAATTTAATTGACTTTTGAAAAAAACTTGCTCGATTTTTCCAATCGCGAGACCCCATTATTTATATTCATTGGCTCATATCTCGGTAAATATGGTTCTAACAGCCAATGTAAATTAGTAGGGGATCAAGTGGAGATCATCAAGATGCTGGAAAACTCTAAATATACTTGAAAAACACAAGCCGAAAAATTTAATTGACTTTCGAAAGGAACTTGCTCGATTTTTCCAATCGCGAGACCCCATTATTTATATTCATTGGCTCATATCTCGGTAAATATGGTTCTAACAGCCAATGTAAATTAGTAGGGGATCTAGTAGAGATCATCAAGATGCTGGAAAACTCTAAATAAACTCGAAAAATATAAACCGGAAAATTTAATTGACTGTTGAATGGAACTTACTCGATTTCTTCAATCGAGACCCCATTATTTATATTCATCGGCTCATATTTCGGTAAATATGGTTCTAACAGCCAATGTAAATTAGTAGGGGATCTAGTAGAGATCATCAAGATGCTGGAAAACTCTAAATATACTTGAAAAACACAAGCCGAAAAATTTAATTGACTTTCGAAAGGAACTTGCTCGATTTTTCCAATCGCGAGACCCCATTATTTATATTCATTGGCTCATATCTCGGTAAATATGGTTCTAACAGCCAATGTAAATTAGTAGGGGATCTAGTAGAGATCATCAAGATGCTGGAAAACTCTAAATATACTTGAAAAACACAAGCCGAAAAATTTAATTGACTTTTGAAAAAAACTTGCTCGATTTTTCCAATCGCGAGACCCCATTATTTATATTCATCGGCTCATATTTCGGTAAATATCGTTCTAACAGCCAATGTAAATTAGTAGGGGATCTAGTAGAGATCATCAAGATGCTGGAAAACTCTAAATAAACTCGGAAAATATAAACCGGAGAATTTAATGGACTGTTGAATGGAACTTACTCGATTTCTTCAATCGAGACCCCATTATTTATGTTCATTGGCTCATATCTCGGTAAATATGGTTCTAACAGCCAATGTAAATTAGTAGGGGATCAAGTAGAGATCATCAAGATGCTGGAAAACTCTAAATATACTTGAAAAACACAAGCCGAAAAATTTAATTGACTTTTGAAAAAAACTTGCTCGATTTTTCCAATCGCGAGACCCCATTATTTATATTCATTGGCTCATATCTCGGTAAATATGGTTCTAACAGCCAATGTAAATTAGTAGGGGATCTAGTAGAGATCATCAAGATGCTGGAAAACTCTAAATAAACTCGAAAAATATAAACCGGAAAATTTAATTGACTGTTGAATGGAACTTACTCGATTTCTTCAATCGAGACCCCATTATTTATGTTCATTGGCTCATATCTCGGTAAATATGGTTCTAACAGCCAATGTAAATTAGTAGGGGATCTAGTAGAGATCATCAAGATGCTGGAAAACTCTAAATAAACTCGGAAAATATAAACCGGAAAATTTAATTGACTGTTGAATGGAACTTACTCGATTCCTTCAATCGAGACCCCATTATTTATATTCATCGGCTCATATTTCGGTAAATATGTTTCTAACAGCCAATGTAAATTAGTAGGGGATCTAGTAGAGATCATCAAGATGCTGGAAAACTCTAAATAAACTCGGAAAATATAAACCGGAGAATTTAATGGACTGTTGAATGGAACTTACTCGATTTCTTCAATCGAGACCCCATTATTTATATTCATTGGCTCATATCTCGGTAAATATGGTTCTAACAGCCAATGTAAATTAGTAGGGGATCTAGTACAGATCATCAAGATGCTGGAAAACTCTAAATATACTTGAAAAACACAAGCCCAAAAATTTAATTGACTTTTGAAAAAAACTTGCTCGATTTTTCCAATCGCGAGACCCCATTATTTATATTCATCGGCTCATATTTCGGTAAATATGGTTCTAACAGCCAATGTAAATTAGTAGGGGATCAAGTAGAGATCATCAAGATGCTGGAAAACTCTAAATATACTTGAAAAACACAAGCCGAAAAATTTAATTGACTTTCGAAAGGAACTTGCTCGATTTTTCCAATCGCGAGACCCCATTATTTATATTCATTGGCTCATATCTCGGTAAATATGGTTCTAACAGCCAATGTAAATTAGTAGGGGATCTAGTAGAGATCATCAAGATGCTGGAAAACTCTAAATATACTTGAAAAACACAAGCCGAAAAATTTAATTGACTTTTGAAAGGAACTTGCTCGATTTTTCCAATCGCGAGACCCCATTATTTATATTCATCGGCTCATATTTCGGTAAAAATGGTTCTAACAGCCAATGTAAATTAGTAGGGGATCTAGTAGAGATCATCAAGATGCTGGAAAACTCTAAATAAACTCGGAAAATATAAACCGGAGAATTTAATGGACTGTTGAATGGAACTTACTCGATTTCTTCAATCGAGACCCCATTATTTATATTCATTGGCTCATATCTCGGTAAATATGGTTCTAACAGCCAATGTAAATTAGTAGGGGATCTAGTAAAGATCATCAAGATGCTGGAAAACTCTAAATATACTTGAAAAACACAAGCCGAAAAATTTAATTGACTTTTGAAAGGAACTTGCTCGATTTTTCCAATCGCGAGACCCCATTATTTATATTCATCGGCTCATATCTCGGTAAATATGGTTCTAACAGCCAATGTAAATTAGTAGGGAATCTAGTAGATATCATCAAGATGCTGGAAAACTCTAAATAAACTCGAAAAATATAAACCGGAAAAT
The DNA here is from genome assembly GCA_963942555.1 of Aleiodes leptofemur. Taxonomy (NCBI): domain Eukaryota; kingdom Metazoa; phylum Arthropoda; class Insecta; order Hymenoptera; family Braconidae; genus Aleiodes; species Aleiodes leptofemur. The sequence goes on along the minus strand of OZ012620.1, from coordinate 15,173,746 downwards.
TTAATTGACTGTTGAATGGAACTTACTCGATTTCTTCAATCGAGACCCCATTATTTATATTCATCGGCTCATATTTCGGTAAATATGGTTCTAACAGCCAATGTAAATTAGTAGGGGATCTAGTAGAGATCATCAAGATGCTGGAAAACTCTAAATAAACTCGGAAAATATAAACCGGAAAATTTAATTGACTGTTGAATGGAACTTACTCGATTTCTTCAATCGAGACCCCATTATTTATATTCATCGGCTCATATTTCGGTAAATATGGTTCTAACAGCCAATGTAAATTAGTAGGGGATCTAGTAGAGATCATCAAGATGCTGGAAAACTCTAAATAAACTCGGAAAATATAAACCGGAGAATTTAATGGACTGTTGAATGGAACTTACTCGATTTCTTCAATCGAGACCCCATTATTTATGTTCATTGGCTCATATCTCGGTAAATATGGTTCTAACAGCCAATGTAAATTAGTAGGGGATCTAGTAGAGATCATCAAGATGCTGGAAAACTCTAAATATACTTGAAAAACACAAGCCGAAAAATTTAATTGACTTTCGAAAGGAACTTGCTCGTTTTTTCCAATCGCGAGACCCCATTATTTATATTCATTGGCTCATATCTCGGTAAATATGGTTCTAACAGCCAATGTAAATTAGTAGGGGATCTAGTAGAGATCATCAAGATGCTGGAAAACTCTAAATATACTTGAAAAACACAAGCCGAAAAATTTAATTGACTTTCGAAAGGAACTTGCTCGTTTTTTCCAATCGCGAGACCCCATTATTTATATTCATTGGCTCATATCTCGGTAAATATGGTTCTAACAGCCAATGTAAATTAGTAGGGGATCTAGTAGAGATCATCAAGATGCTGGAAAACTCTAAATATACTTGAAAAACACAAGCCGAAAAATTTAATTGACTTTTGAAAAAAACTTGCTCGATTTTTCCAATCGCGAGACCCCATTATTTATATTCATCGGCTCATATTTCGGTAAATATGGTTCTAACAGCCAATGTAAATTAGTAGGGGATCTAGTAGAGATCATCAAGATGCTGGAAAACTCTAAATAAACTCGGAAAATATAAACCGGAAAATTTAATTGACTGTTGAATGGAACTTACTCGATTTCTTCAATCGAGACCCCATTATTTATATTCATCGGCTCATATTTCGGTAAATATGGTTCTAACAGCCAATGTAAATTAGTAGGGGATCTAGTAGAGATCATCAAGATGCTGGAAAACTCTAAATAAATTCGGAAAATATAAACCGGAAAATTTAATTGACTGTTGAATGGAACTTACTCGATTTCTTCAATCGAGACCCCATTATTTATATTCATCGGCTCATATTTCGGTAAATATGGTTCTAACAGCCAATGTAAATTAGTAGGGGATCTAGTAGAGATCATCAAGATGCTGGAAAACTCTAAATAAACTCGGAAAATATAAACCGGAGAATTTAATGGACTGTTGAATGGAACTTACTCGATTTCTTCAATCGAGACCCCATTATTTATGTTCATTGGCTCATATCTCGGTAAATATGGTTCTAACAGCCAATGTAAATTAGTAGGGGATCAAGTAGAGATCATCAAGATGCTGGAAAACTCTAAATATACTTGAAAAACACAAGCCGAAAAATTTAATTGACTTTTGAAAAAAACTTGCTCGATTTTTCCAATCGCGAGACCCCATTATTTATATTCATTGGCTCATATCTCGGTAAATATGGTTCTAACAGCCAATGTAAATTAGTAGGGGATCTAGTAGAGATCATCAAGATGCTGGAAAACTCTAAATATACTTGAAAAACACAAGCCGAAAAATTTAATTGACTTTTGAAAGGAACTTGCTCGATTTTTCCAATCGCGAGACCCCATTATTTATATTTATCGGCTCATATTTCGGTAAATATGGTTCTAACAGCCAATGTAAATTAGTAGGGGATCTAGTAGAGATCATCAAGATGCTGGAAAACTCTAAATAAACTCGGAAAATATAAACCGGAAAATTTAATTGACTGTTGAATGGAACTTACTCGATTTCTTCAATCGAGACCCCATTATTTATATTCATCGGCTCATATTTCGGTAAATATGGTTCTAACAGCCAATGTAAATTAGTAGGGGATCTAGTAGAGATCATCAAGATGCTGGAAAACTCTAAATAAACTCGGAAAATATAAACCGGAGAATTTAATGGACTGTTGAATGGAACTTACTCGATTTCTTCAATCGAGACCCCATTATTTATGTTCATTGGCTCATGTTTCGGTAAATATGGTTAAAACAGCTAATGTAAATTAGTAGGGGATCAAGTAGAGATCATCAAGATGCTGGAAAATTATAGATATCATGGAATTCTCGAAAAATATGAGCCGAGCTAATTTTATTGACTGTTTAAGAGAACCTACTCGATTTTTCCAAACGAGACCCCATTATTTATATTCAAATGCTTATAATGTATAATGTGAGATTCCCGGGGGAGAATACATCATACTTCTACAATGGTTTTGGGATTGGAGCCAGGCGGAGCCAGGCGGAGCCGGGCTCAGCCAGGCTCCGCCTGGCTCCGCCTGGCTCCGCCTGGCGCCATTCCCAAAACCTTTGTAGGAGTATAATGTATTATCCCCTAGGACTCTCTCAAAGGAATATGACAACGAAAATACGAGATTTTGCGGAAGTTCATTTTGTTGGGGGTTTTATTAGGTTTTATTAGGTTTTTCATGATTCTTCGGTTCCCATAACTCATTCTACGCGTCTCCATTCCCGAAACCAGTGTATGGAAAGGGGATAAACAGTGTATAGGTAGGGGATCTAGTAGAGATCATCAAGATGCTGGAAAACTCTAAATATACTTGAAAAACACAAGCCGAAAAATTTAATTGACTTTTGAAAAAAACTTGCTCGATTTTTCCAATCGCGAGACCCCATTATTTATATTCATTGGCTCATATCTCGGTAAATATGGTTCTAACAGCCAATGTAAATTAGTAGGGGATCTAGTAGAGATCATCAAGATGCTGGAAAACTCTAAATAAACTCGAAAAATATAAACCGGAAAATTTAATTGACTGTTGAATGGAACTTACTCGATTTCTTCAATCGAGACCCCATTATTTATGTTCATTGGCTCATATCTCGGTAAATATGGTTCTAACAGCCAATGTAAATTAGTAGGGGATCTAGTAGAGATCATCAAGATGCTGGAAAACTCTAAATAAACTCGGAAAATATAAACCGGAAAATTTAATTGACTGTTGAATGGAACTTACTCGATTCCTTCAATCGAGACCCCATTATTTATATTCATCGGCTCATATTTCGGTAAATATGTTTCTAACAGCCAATGTAAATTAGTAGGGGATCTAGTAGAGATCATCAAGATGCTGGAAAACTCTAAATAAACTCGGAAAATATAAACCGGAGAATTTAATGGACTGTTGAATGGAACTTACTCGATTTCTTCAATCGAGACCCCATTATTTATATTCATTGGCTCATATCTCGGTAAATATGGTTCTAACAGCCAATGTAAATTAGTAGGGGATCTAGTACAGATCATCAAGATGCTGGAAAACTCTAAATATACTTGAAAAACACAAGCCCAAAAATTTAATTGACTTTTGAAAAAAACTTGCTCGATTTTTCCAATCGCGAGACCCCATTATTTATATTCATCGGCTCATATTTCGGTAAATATGGTTCTAACAGCCAATGTAAATTAGTAGGGGATCAAGTAGAGATCATCAAGATGCTGGAAAACTCTAAATATACTTGAAAAACACAAGCCGAAAAATTTAATTGACTTTCGAAAGGAACTTGCTCGATTTTTCCAATCGCGAGACCCCATTATTTATATTCATTGGCTCATATCTCGGTAAATATGGTTCTAACAGCCAATGTAAATTAGTAGGGGATCTAGTAGAGATCATCAAGATGCTGGAAAACTCTAGATAAACTCGAAAAATATAAACCGGAAAATTTAATTGACTGTTGAACGGAACTTACTCGATTTCTTCAATCGAGATCCCATTATTTATATTCATCGGCTCATATTTCGGTAAATATGGTTCTAACAGCCAATGTAAATTAGTAGGGGATCTAGTAGAGATCATCAAGATGCTGGAAAACTCTAAATATACTTGAAAAACACAAGCCGAAAAATTTAATTGACTTTTGAAAAAAACTTGCTCGATTTTTCCAATCGCGAGACCCCATTATTTATATTCATCGGCTCATATTTCGGTAAATATGGTTCTAACAGCCAATGTAAATTAGTAGGGGATCTAGTAGAGATCATCAAGATGCTGGAAAACTCTAAATAAACTCGGAAAATATAAACCGGAGAATTTAATGGACTGTTGAATGGAACTTACTCGATTTCTTCAATCGAGACCCCATTATTTATGTTCATTGGCTCATATCTCGGTAAATATGGTTCTAACAGCCAATGTAAATTAGTAGGGGATCAAGTAGAGATCATCAAGATGCTGGAAAACTCTAAATATACTTGAAAAACACAAGCCGAAAAATTTAATTGACTTTTGAAAAAAACTTGCTCGATTTTTCCAATCGCGAGACCCCATTATTTATATTCATTGGCTCATATCTCGGTAAATATGGTTCTAACAGCCAATGTAAATTAGTAGGGGATCTAGTAGAGATCATCAAGATGCTGGAAAACTCTAAATATACTTGAAAAACACAAGCCGAAAAATTTAATTGACTTTTGAAAGGAACTTGCTCGATTTTTCCAATCGCGAGACCCCATTATTTATATTTATCGGCTCATATTTCGGTAAATATGGTTCTAACAGCCAATGTAAATTAGTAGGGGATCTAGTAGAGATCATCAAGATGCTGGAAAACTCTAAATAAACTCGGAAAATATAAACCGGAAAATTTAATTGACTGTTGAATGGAACTTACTCGATTTCTTCAATCGAGACCCCATTATTTATATTCATCGGCTCATATTTCGGTAAATATGGTTCTAACAGCCAATGTAAATTAGTAGGGGATCTAGTAGAGATCATCAAGATGCTGGAAAACTCTAAATAAACTCGGAAAATATAAACCGGAGAATTTAATGGACTGTTGAATGGAACTTACTCGATTTCTTCAATCGAGACCCCATTATTTATATTCATCGGCTCATATTTCGGTAAATATGGTTCTAACAGCCAATGTAAATTAGTAGGGGATCTAGTAGAGATCATCAAGATGCTGGAAAACTCTAAATAAACTCGGAAAATATAAACCGGAGAATTTAATGGACTGTTGAATGGAACTTACTCGATTTCTTCAATCGAGACCCCATTATTTATGTTCATTGGCTCATATCTCGGTAAATATGGTTCTAACAGCCAATGTAAATTAGTAGGGGATCAAGTAGAGATCATCAAGATGCTGGAAAACTCTAAATATACTTGAAAAACACAAGCCGAAAAATTTAATTGACTTTTGAAAAAAACTTGCTCGATTTTTCCAATCGCGAGACCCCATTATTTATATTCATTGGCTCATATCTCGGTAAATATGGTTCTAACAGCCAATGTAAATTAGTAGGGGATCTAGTAGAGATCATCAAGATGCTGGAAAACTCTAAATATACTTGAAAAACACAAGCCGAAAAATTTAATTGACTTTTGAAAGGAACTTGCTCGATTTTTCCAATCGCGAGACCCCATTATTTATATTCATCGGCTCATATTTCGGTAAAAATGGTTCTAACAGCCAATGTAAATTAGTAGGGGATCTAGTAGAGATCATCAAGATGCTGGAAAACTCTAAATATACTTGAAAAAATCAAGCCGAAAAATTTATTTGACTGTTAAAAGGAACTTGCTCGATTTTTTCAATCGAGACCCCATTATTTATGTTCATTGGCTCATGTTTCGGTAAATATGGTTAAAACAGCTAATGTAAATTAGTAGGGGATCAAGTAGAGATCATCAAGATGCTGGAAAACTATAGATATCATGGAATTCTCGAAAAATATGAGCCGAGCTAATTTTATTGACTGTTTAAGAGAACCTACTCGATTTTTCCAAACGAGACCCCATTATTTATATTCAAATGCTTATAATGTATAATGTGAGATTCCCGGGGGAGAATACATCATACTCCTACAATGGTTTTGGGATTGGAGCCAGGCGGAGCCAGGCGGAGCCGGGCTCAGCCAGGCTCCGCCTGGCTCCGCCTGGCTCCGCCTGGCTCCGCCTGGCGCCATTCCCAAAACCTTTGTAGGAGTATAATGTATTATCCCCTAGGACTCTCTCAAAGGAATATGACAACGAAAATACGAGATTTTGCGGAAGTTCATTTTGTTGGGGGTTTTATTAGGTTTTATTAGGTTTTTCATGATTCTTCGGTTCCCATAACTCATTCTACGCGTCTCCATTCCCGAAACCAGTGTATGGAAAGGGGATAAACAGTGTATAGGTAGGGGATCTAGTAGAGATCATCAAGATGCTGGAAAACTCTAAATATACTTGAAAAACACAAGCCGAAAAATTTAATTGACTTTTGAAAAAAACTTGCTCGATTTTTCCAATCGCGAGACCCCATTATTTATATTCATTGGCTCATATCTCGGTAAATATGGTTCTAACAGCCAATGTAAATTAGTAGGGGATCTAGTAGAGATCATCAAGATGCTGGAAAACTCTAAATAAACTCGAAAAATATAAACCGGAAAATTTAATTGACTGTTGAATGGAACTTACTCGATTTCTTCAATCGAGACCCCATTATTTATGTTCATTGGCTCATATCTCGGTAAATATGGTTCTAACAGCCAATGTAAATTAGTAGGGGATCTAGTAGAGATCATCAAGATGCTGGAAAACTCTAAATAAACTCGGAAAATATAAACCGGAAAATTTAATTGACTGTTGAATGGAACTTACTCGATTCCTTCAATCGAGACCCCATTATTTATATTCATCGGCTCATATTTCGGTAAATATGTTTCTAACAGCCAATGTAAATTAGTAGGGGATCTAGTAGAGATCATCAAGATGCTGGAAAACTCTAAATAAACTCGGAAAATATAAACCGGAGAATTTAATGGACTGTTGAATGGAACTTACTCGATTTCTTCAATCGAGACCCCATTATTTATATTCATTGGCTCATATCTCGGTAAATATGGTTCTAACAGCCAATGTAAATTAGTAGGGGATCTAGTACAGATCATCAAGATGCTGGAAAACTCTAAATATACTTGAAAAACACAAGCCCAAAAATTTAATTGACTTTTGAAAAAAACTTGCTCGATTTTTCCAATCGCGAGACCCCATTATTTATATTCATCGGCTCATATTTCGGTAAATATGGTTCTAACAGCCAATGTAAATTAGTAGGGGATCAAGTAGAGATCATCAAGATGCTGGAAAACTCTAAATATACTTGAAAAACACAAGCCGAAAAATTTAATTGACTTTCGAAAGGAACTTGCTCGATTTTTCCAATCGCGAGACCCCATTATTTATATTCATTGGCTCATATCTCGGTAAATATGGTTCTAACAGCCAATGTAAATTAGTAGGGGATCTAGTAGAGATCATCAAGATGCTGGAAAACTCTAGATAAACTCGAAAAATATAAACCGGAAAATTTAATTGACTGTTGAACGGAACTTACTCGATTTCTTCAATCGAGATCCCATTATTTATATTCATCGGCTCATATTTCGGTAAATATGGTTCTAACAGCCAATGTAAATTAGTAGGGGATCTAGTAGAGATCATCAAGATGCTGGAAAACTCTAAATATACTTGAAAAACACAAGCCGAAAAATTTAATTGACTTTTGAAAAAAACTTGCTCGATTTTTCCAATCGCGAGACCCCATTATTTATATTCATCGGCTCATATTTCGGTAAATATGGTTCTAACAGCCAATGTAAATTAGTAGGGGATCTAGTAGAGATCATCAAGATGCTGGAAAACTCTAAATAAACTCGAAAAATATAAACCGGAAAATTTAATTGACTGTTGAATGGAACTTACTCGATTTCTCCAATCGAGACCCCATTATTTATATTCATCGGCTCATATTTCGGTAAATATGGTTCTAACAGCCAATGTAAATTAGTAGGGGATCAAGTAGAGATCATCAAGATGCTGGAAAACTCTAGATAAACTCGAAAAATATAAACCGGAAAATTTAATTGACTGTTGAACGGAACTTACTCGATTTCTTCAATCGAGACCCCATTATTTATATTCATTGGCTCATATCTCGGTAAATATGGTTCTAACAGCCAATGTAAATTAGTAGGGGATCAAGTAGAGATCATCAAGATGCTGGAAAACTCTAAATATACTTGAAAAACACAAGCCGAAAAATTTAATTGACTTTCGAAAGGAACTTGCTCGATTTTTCCAATCGCGAGGCCCCATTATTTATATTCATCGGCTCATATTTCGGTAAATATGGTTCTAACAGCCAATGTAAATTAGTAGGGGATCAAGTAGAGATCATCAAGATGCTGGAAAACTCTAGATAAACTCGAAAAATATAAACCGGAAAATTTAATTGACTGTTGAACGGAACTTACTCGATTTCTTCAATCGAGACCCCATTATTTATATTCAAATGCTTATAATGTATAATGTGAGATTCCCGGGGGAGAATACATCATACTCCTACAATGGTTTTGGGATTGGAGCCAGGCGGAGCCGGGCTCAGCCAGGCTCCACCTGGCTCCGCCTGGCGCCATTCCCAAAACCTTTGTAGGAGTATAATGTATTATCCCCTAGGACTCTCTCAAAGGAATATGACAACGAAAATACGAGATTTTGCGGAAGTTCATTTTGTTGGGGGTTTTATTAGGTTTTATTAGGTTTTTCATGATTCTTCGGTTCCCATAACTCATTCTACGCGTCTCCATTCCCGAAACCAGTGTATGGAAAGGGGATAAACAGTGTATAGGTAGGGGATCTAGTAGAGATCATCAAGATGCTGGAAAACTATGAATATCATGGAATTCTCGGAAAATATGAGCCGAGCTAATTTTATTGACTGTTTAAAGGAACCTACTCGATTTTTTCAATCGAGACCCCATTATTTATATTCAAATGCTCATATTTTGGTAAATATGGTTCGAACAGCTAATGTAAATGAGTAGGGGATCAAGTAGAGATCATCAAGATGCTGGAAAACTCTAAATATACTTGGAAAACACAAGCCGAAAAATTTAATTGACTGTTAAAGGGAACTTACTCGATTTTTTCGATAAATCGAGATCCCATTATTTATACTCAGATGCTCATATTTTGGTAAATATGGTTCAAACAGTCAATGTAAATTAGTAGGGGATCAAGTAGAGATCATCAAGATGCTGGAAAACTCTAAATATACTTGAAAAACACAAGCCGAAAAATTTTATTGACTGTTAAAGGGAACTTACTCGATTTTTTCGAAAAATCGAGATCCCATTATTTATATTCATCGGCTCATATTTCGGTAAATATGGTTCAAACAGCTAATGTAAATTAGTAGGGGATCAAGTAGAGATCATCAAGATGCTGGGAAACTCTAAATATACTTGAAAAATACAAGCCGAAAAATTTAATTGACTTTTGAAAAAAACTTGCTCGATTTTTCCAATCGCGAGACCCCATTATTTATATTCATTGGCTCATATTTCGGTAAATATGGTTAAAACAGTCAATGTGAATTAGTAGGGGATCAAGTAGAGATCATCAAGATGCTGGAAAACCCTAAATATACTTGAAAAACACAAGCCGAAAAATTTTATTGACTGTTAAAGGGAACTTATTCGATTTTTCCGATAAATCGAGACCCCATCATTTATATTGATCGGCTCATATTTCGGTAAATATGGTTCTAACAGCCAATGTAAATTAGTAGGGGATCTAGTAGAGATCATCAAGATGCTGGGAAACTCTGAATATACTTGAAAAATACAAGCCGAAAAATTTCATTGACTATTTAAGGTCATGGGGAAGACCGACGGCTCTTCCCTGGATCTGAGGCAGATTTGGTCAAGTAGACTCTTCCTTCGATTTTTCGACGCCATTTCGGGAAAAACGCATCAGAATGCTTATGTGAATTAGCAGGGCATCCAGTTGAGATCCTGTAGAAGCAGGAAAAGTACAATTATCATTGAATTCTCAAGAAAAGATGGGTCGAAAGTCTATTCATTAATTGAGGTAATGAGTACGGTCGAGTTGTGTGTTTAGGGCTGACTCAACCGAGTGACCATACCCCTGGCTCGAATTTTTGCTTATATCTCCCGCAATATGACTCAAATAGCTCATGTAAATCAGTAGAGCACCTAGATGAGATCGTAATGTAGCCGTCAAAATGGAAATTTTATTGAATTTCGTGATTCTTCCATCCCGTGTATAGCCAACCATGATAATCTGAGTCTTCAATCATTGATGTACCAAATTTTAATAACTTTACGTGATCCATTATCGTAACATTCTATTCTGCGAAACATCGCCAGCTCTGAAGATACCGCAATTTGAAACGAGCTTGCATTCTTAATGGGTAGGAATATTTTGTTCCCATTCATTTCAGGAAGTAGAATTCGTAGTCAACGCTCTCAGTTTATTTACCACTAAAGGTGTCCCCTGTCATTGGCTGTCCGGGGCCACTTGCCAATACCTTCTTCTATCATACCTCAGAGAGTTTATGAACCCAAGTGTGCCTTTTTTTTTCCTTCTCTCCTCAAAACAATCCATCCAATACAAGTGTAGGGGAGAGTGGGGCAAGATGGACACTGTAATGAAACGGCTAGAGATGGATTTTTTTCAATGATTCTATTGAAAAACTGAGAAAATTTTAGCCAAGAAACAAGTGTCAGATGTATTTTTTTCGATTTTTTTGAAAATTCGATATTTTTCGGCATTTTTGAGGGGTAAAAGCCTTTCCTTTTTTGGAAACTTTCAGTTATTTGCGAATATCTCTGGTTCTATTCGTGGTAGCAATTCGGGGTTAGTCTCAAATGAAATGTGAGCGCATTTCTCACCGATTTATGGGGTTTTGAATTCAAAAATATCAATTTTTGGGATAGTTATAGGCCAAAAACTGTTTCACAAAACAGTTTCACAAAAAAGCCCATAAATACCTTATAAATCGATATGTTTGAATTGAAAACCCTATGAATCGATGGCAAATGATCTCACCTTTTATCTCCCATTGGAATTTTTACGCTACGACGGATAGAACCGAAGATATTCTTCAAAAACTGAAAATTTTCAAAAGAAGTAAGGATCTTACCCCTCTATAATGCTCAAAAAAGTCAAAATGGCGAAAAATTCAAAAAAATCAATGCCGGCACTTGTTTCCCAGCCAAAATTTCCTCATCGTTCCAATGGAATCATCAAAAACAATCTACAGCCAATATTTCTATTAATTTCAAGAGTTTTCCATAATATTTGCCTAAAAATTTAGATGTGTCCATTTTACCCCTGATGTCCATTTTGCCCCACCTTCCCCTATAAACTAAGATGCAGATCATTACTCATTACTATTATTATTATTATTATTATTATTTGGACTGAAAAAATACATTGGACAGGAAAAAAACGAGAGATTCTCTATTTTCATTCATTTTTTATTATTTATTATTAATTTTCATCTAGAAATTATGTTGAGTTGCATTGTTTGTCATATTCATATAATAAATTGTATAATATTATTATTATTATTATTATCATACGTGTACAGCCGACGGAAGAAAAAATATGCCTATTACAGCTAAGTGTCTATAAAATGCATGAAAATAATGCATCTGTTTATTTATTTATTTTATTTCTTAATAATTCATTAATTATTGATAAGAACTATTGAACTATTACAGTAATTCGTCGAGACACATGCGCGAGCAAGAGATATGCAAGAAGTGATGGGTTTGATGGGCAGGGTACGTGGAGCAGTCTCGGTTATTATCCAAAAAACAATCCAATGAAAGATTGATTGCCTATGTTTACTGAGGACTAGTTGTTTTTTTCTTTCTTTTTATTTACTCAATACGTTTTATATTGTTTAAGGACTCGCATATATATATGTTTATATTGTCTTTACAGGGTCCGTAGTACAAATGTATTTTTATTTTCATTTCCATTTATTTTTCATCGATACGCATAAACGTTGAAAAATCAAAGAAAAAAAATATATATATATGTTTCGTCTCCTCAATCTCCGGAGTATACATCAACTAATATTAGAATCTTTCAATCTCTTATTCTTTCTTTCATTCCAATAATAAAACGGTTAAATACTCAATCTCAATAATTTCAATTATTCAACCTAAATTGTAAATCTATATATAAAAAAAACGATCGAAAAATTCCTAATAATCAACGTTAGATTCATTTTAAAATCATTCTTGTGAACTTCAAGCGTTGATCATCTATTATTTTTCTTTTTTCTTACTCAATTTTTAATCTCATCGTCGCTATTATAAATAAGCTTCCCGATTCTCCTTGGAGGACATTTTAGTCAAGTTTTTCTTTTTCTTTTCCATTATATACTTCAATAATATCAAGGGTAAGAAAAAATAGGTAAATCTCAAAAATAATAGAAAATTTTCAGTACCTATCGTGTGCGGAACAATTTTTCATACCGAATATTTACAAATGTGTATGTGGAAATGTGAAAAACTTTTATTTCACACTGTCAGTAAGGCAAAAATCTAAATTTATGAGTTTTATTCTTCTTACACTTATTATTGGCGTACATTATTCAAATTTTTCTCTTTATCTTCCTGAATTTTCTCTTTTACATTATTAATATACATTTTATCCTTGTATAAATGTTTCACGAGAAACAATAAATTGCAACGCGCACGAGTCTTGGTTGGCTATTGGCGCATTTTGAATTGTGAAAAATAAAATTTTTTATTCAATCATGTGACTTTCATATTTTGTTTTTCGTTGTTAAAACTCGAAAAGAGAATGATGTATATTACTTTTATTGTTGCATGTTATGACGCAAGTAAAATATTTACGTCATCGTTTGATTCTCACCATACGCAATATGCGTAGTTACTGAAAAGTTTTGTTGTTTTCTTAAAAGATTAACTATTAATTGTTTATTGTTGGTTAAGCATTCATGCGTACTCTTCAGAAGAAAATTCTCACTTTCTTCAATATATACTAATAATGAAGTTTTATTCACGTTGCATACTGATGGAGTTTGATAAGAAAAAAAATGTACCTGTATGGACGCAATTGATTATACATTCATTTGTGTCTGTGTGTGTCTCTTTCTTCCTCTCTCCCTCTCTCTCTTTCTCTCTGTATTATTTTGATAAATTAATTTCATTTTTCTTTCCATTTTTCGTTGCACGAAACATTTTTAAGCGATGATTCTCTGCTTTTCCTCATGATCATGAGTAGAAATTCTCACAAATGAAAAATGTAGATTAATGAAGTCCCAGACACGATTGAGTACTGGATTATGGATTTTTCAATATCTAATAGAAGATGGAGTAGAAAAAGTGGCGTGAAACGGCAGGCATTTGCTTTTTGATGTTTTAAATGATGATAATCACTCGGAATCAGTAAAAATATTTGGTATAGGATGTTTCTGATGATCTCACTGGAAAACTGAAGAAATGACAGCTGAAAATCATACCCATTTTTAATAATTTCTTGAAAATCCAAGTATTCCGAAGATATCTCCTATTGTTGTTAGGAGTACTCGTCGAGCGAAAACTGATTTTCGTGAAATGGCCTACGAGTAACTTGAAAATCGATTAAACTTATCTCATCTTTCATTCAAGATAAATCCCAGTTAGCTAGGACCCAAGTAGAAGAGATATTCCCGAAATAATTAAATTTTAATGAGTTTAATAAGTAGGTAGGAAATATTCTATCTCCAGCCGTTTCATTGAAATATCCATTTTACACCACTTGTTTCAATTTTTTTTTTCTAACGATATGCATTAAAGCAAGGCAATGAAATATTAATTATTTGGAAAAATAAAAATAACGACGATGATGAATAGAAATGAATGATAAAAGGAATAATAGTGAAATCCCCGGAGTATCAAAGAATGCAAATTATTTGCCTCGGGTAGCTCGAATGGCATTACATATTTCAATCCACGGATGACCATAAGAGCTACATATTTCACACACATTCGATGAGCCACTGGAGGATGGTTGACTAGCGCTTTTACCGCCAGTTTTACTCGGTGATGGTGAACTCTCGCCTTTCTTGAATTTTCCAGACGACATCAAGGTTGCTGTTGTTGTTGTTGTTGTTATTGTTGTTGTTGTTACTGATGTTGTTGTTGATGATAAATGTAAAAAATCAATTGAATTCGGTAATGATGCTGGCTGACGTATTTTATCTTGACCACGTACTGGTAATGTTGCTGAATTGTACGACGAGCTTATTGATGGTACTATCGAGGGCGAGCGTCCGAGTGACGGTGATTTTGGTGGTATTATTGTGCAGCCTGTTGGTGATGAGGATAGGCGCAAACACCGTAAAAGGTCGAGTCAATCATTGATCAAGCCCTGAGAAACATTTATCAGTTGTTCTTTTAGAACACGGAACGATGGTCTCACTTCAGGACTGTGTGCCCAGCATTTCCTCATTACCTGAAAGAAATTCAAGAATTTATGATTACTATTTGTTTTATTCTTACCTTTTCATTCTGTCAAAACGAAAACTTGTATTGCTTAATTCTTTGAATTTTAATATTGTTTACCTCATAAACTTCCTTGTAGCAAGCTTTGGGTTTCTCAAGAATAATTCCACGCTGAACTCTCTCTACAACTTCGGTATTCTTTAGACGACCATAAGGCATTTTACCGCATGTGAATATCTCCCACATGAGAACACCGTATGCCCAGACATCCGATTTTGAACTGAATCTTGTATAATTCAGTACTTCTGGTGGCGCCCACTTTATTGGAAATTTTGTTCCACCGCTGCTCGTGTATTGATCATCCAGTACGTACCTTGCTAAACCAAAATCCGCTACTTTGACTACATTCTCCGAGCCAACAAGACAATTGCGAGCTGCTAAATCCCGATGAATGTAATTATGCCTCTCGAGATATGCCATTCCCTTGCAGACCTATGTCAATGACCAGTCAATGATTAATCCTTTATTATTTTCTTTTATACTTTGTGCACTAGCTTGTTTACTTGCATTGAATTACCTGTATGCACATGTCCAGAAGAAGACCAACATTCGTTGCCAGTGAAGCTTCGTGTCGACGGAGGTAGTTGAGCAGGGATCCGTGTCTCATGTACTCGGTCACAATGTAAATCGGTCTATCTTTACTGCAAACTCCATAAAGTTGGACTAGGTTCTGATGCTGAAGTTTTCTAGGAAGAGAAATGGTAAAAAACAAAAAAAAACAGTATTGTTCATAAATAATGTGGATATCGAAGAGAGAACGCTATTAACATGCTTGGCAACAAATTTCACACGAGTTTTTTTGTAACTTACGTCATGACTTTAGCCTCTTCAATAAAATCATCCTCGGACATGGTACCCTCTTTCATCATTTTTACCGCGACATCGATGGAACCACGCCATTTTCCACGTCTGACTACGCCAAATTGCCCGGAGCCAAGTTCTTCAAGTAAATGAAGCTCGGCCGGATCAATTTCCCATTTATCTACATGACATAAAAAATATCGAGGGCATGAATTCAAAATTGATTTTTTCCACTGGAACTTGTGTTGTAAAACAATGGAATAGCTCGAGGGAGGACAAGTTGAAATCTTGACTGTAAATTTTTTGCATACGATGCAAAAAAAAAAAACAAAAAAAAATTCCATAGATATATTTTTGAAATTTCCTCTTGCCAAGTCAATTTTCCTGAGACTAGCATAGAGAGAATGGGCACGAGCAAGTTAATTGAGAAATGCCAGTATACAGGCGAAAAAAATACAATTTCTGATGGATTGTGTGATTACACAGGTCTTTGTGGAGAAATTTATCATTTCGTTACCATTAAATACAGAGGATATTTATTCAGAAAGAACCAAGTACCTTGTGAATTTTTTATCACAAAAATTATTGGATATAGAGGAAGGTGGGGCAATACGGACATAAGGGGTAAAATGGACACATTTGAGTTTTTATGCATATATTATGAAAAAATCTTCAAATAAATGAAAATATTCGAGATGGATTTTTTTCAATGATTCCATCGGAAAGCTGAAGAAATTTTAGTCGAAAAACATGTGCCAGAATTAATTTTTTTCAATTTTTTGAGAATTTGATTTTTTCTGGCATTTTCGAGGGGTAAAAAGCCTTTTGATTTTTGAGTAAATTCAGTTTTTTGGCAATATCTCTGGTTCTATTGACCGTAGCGATCTGGGACCAATTTCAAATGAAAGGTGAGATCATTTCCCATTGATTTATGAGGTTTTGGAGTCAGAAATATCAATTTTTTACATAGTTATGGGACAAAAACCGATGATCATATTTTTTTACAAAAGTTCCCATAACTATCTGAAAAATTGATATTTTCAAATTCAAAACCTCATAAATTGATGGGAAATGATCTCACCTTTCATTTGAAATCGGTCGCAGGTCGCTACGACCAATAGAACCAGAGATATTTCCAAAAAACTGAATTTGCTCGAAAATCGAAAGGTTTTCGCCCCTCAAAAGAGACAAAAAAAATCGAATTCTCAAAAAATTGAAAAAAATTGATTCTGGCACACGTTTCTAGACTAAAATTCCCTCAGCTTTCCGATGGAATCATTAAAAAAAATATATTTCCCACTGTTTCATTACAATGTCCATTTTGCCCCACGTTCCCTTAGGTCATATCGTCGCTTTGGTAACAAATGGTCGCAAGTGCCATTTTTTGAATTTTTTCATATTACAGATGACCAAGGGTCGTTAATTTTTTCTTTTAATCGAATCAAAATCTCATGGGCTTGCCTCGCATGGATCATCGCAATAATTTCCATCGCGACTTTCCCCAGCTTGTCAATCACCAGAACAGATCCAGCTGTTTCTTTCTAGTGTCTATTTTTCTTCACATTCCCCAATATTAAAAAATGTTAAAAACAAATAGATGCGAGACCATCATTAATTTTTCCTTGTATTAAAAAAAAACAGTAAAAGCAAAGATACGTAAATGTGGAGATGAGGTTTTCTTATTTCTACTTTGGTGAAGTTACGTCATTTTTTTATTGGAACTTATAGAAATAAAAAAGTCCAGAATGTCATGAAATAAATTTTGCCAGTGGTTTGCGGAGACGCGTTGATTTTCATTCCCTAGTTTTTAGCAATTGCGGCCATTTATTACCAAGGCGACGATATGGAAGAAGAATGATTTAATGATACATTTAGCTCTTACCATGACTGAGACCAGCTGTGGGCGGTACTGGTCGATCACAGGGGCTCGTTTTCAAACGACTCGCTAAACCACCACTATTGTGACGATGATAATTTACTAAATCAGGAATTGATCCACAGCAATGTTTCTCCGAGAGATAGAATTCACCACGTGTATTTTGCTTGATGTGATAGTGCTTGACGTGTGGATGAGGCCTGTTGAAGCGACAAACAACAAATAAAAACCAATGGAAAAGAAAATTCAAAAAGAAGCCAAGAAAAAATTGAATTTCTAAAGTTTAAATGAGATAAACGATAAAAAAAATATAAAACATTTCGATTGCTCGTATTATTTATCTGCACTTGCATATATTTAACACTCGTGGAGAGCCCTCGTGAAAGCATGATAAATATTTTACAACATCCGTAGTTTTTCAACCACGGTAATAAACTCACCATAAGAGAACTACTTTTTTCCTCACATCTTTTTCTTTTCTTTTCATGTTCTATTTTTTTCTTCCGTTTCATTCTATGTTTTGAAAGGAAGATAGGATAAAAAGAAACGAATGAAACTACTCACACTTTAGTGTAGAGAGAGAGTGTATAGAGGCCCTTGGTAGATGAATTGCGAACGACGAAACAGCCCTCTTTGTCCTCCTGCTTCAGCAGAGACTCTGCACGTTGACGTGACATATCCCCCACGTACCATCTGCAATACATGTCATCATCACTTACTCTATTATTCAATTTCACTAGAGATAAAGTAGTCAAAATATATAACTCTGAAATTTTGCATATTGCTTCATATTTTTGCAAAGGATTTCTTTTTTGTTTCTTTTCTGTTTCACTCAAATTGAATATGTTAGAAAAAATATGTTTAAACATTTAACAGTATGGTATTATTCGATATTACACGGTTTTGACTGTTTCTCTTACATTACAAAGAGCTTTCCAGCTTTGATCTAGATATTGTTGCAAGTTGGAAAAATCCCTTGATAAATCTCGGAGAAATACAAATATCGAGTTTAGCTTTGGTGCTGCCTTCTTTGGTTTTTATAAATAATATAAAATCTCGAGATCAGATCAATTTCTTTGAAGTGCAAAGCA
Organism: Aleiodes leptofemur; assembly: GCA_963942555.1. Lineage (NCBI taxonomy): Eukaryota > Metazoa > Arthropoda > Insecta > Hymenoptera > Braconidae > Aleiodes > Aleiodes leptofemur. The sequence goes on along the minus strand of OZ012620.1, from coordinate 15,155,321 downwards.
CAAGCTTTAAGATGAAGATATACTTACTCATACTTTTGAAGCCCCAAGAGTTCCTTTTCCTTAACATAGTTACTTGGTATATATCCAATAGATCTATTCGCATAAGAAAAATTTCAAGATTTATTTGTAAAAGAAGATGAAAGGATGATATTGAAAAAAAAATTTATTAGATAGATGTTTTTATAAGATAAATTCACCCGTGCTCATCCTTGACCTTCCACCAGTGCTCCTGCGAATCGTCGAGAACCTCGTATTCAGCACCCTGAAAATTTAATTTTTATATGAAAAGACTGCTTTCAACTAGTGGAGTTTGCTTTGCTGTCTAGGCTTTTTTGTTTTTTTTCCTAAATTTCTTTCAGTTTTTTTTTCATCTACTGCACTTGGGGCTTCTATTACTCGCACAAAGCCACTTTCTAGACGTATATTGTATATTTACCTTCTCCAGCGACAAGTCACCACCCTCGATCGCTCGGAATGGATAAAGTGCAACGACAACTTTTGTTCTTAGCATCAATTTTTCCTGGGGAAAAAAAAAGAAGATAACAAATGGCCCACTATTACAATTCTCTTAACAAAGTTATTAACAAAGAGTGAAATCAGTAGTGAAGAGGTAAAACAGGATAAATCGACTTATCTTTGAGGTAATTTCGAAGGAAATATTTCGGAAACTAAGCGAGATAAGGTGATATTACTCATCTGTTTTTGTAGAGAATTTCAAGAGTTACAAAAGAGTTTTAGGGCAAAATTACTCTTTCTCGGTTATTTTCTAAGGTATTTTCAAAAAACTTAGTGAGAAAAAAAGAGACTTATCTTGTTTTACCTCTTCACTACTGAAATGTGTTTTTTTTTTATGTTAATGCATTTTATTTGATTGATTACTTGATAAGAGATCAAGCAATGACTCGAGTATGAGGAAGGATTAAGAAGTAATATAAATGTCAAATAGTTTACCTTTGCTTTTGAGGAGGGCGTTCCAGGCGTACCGCCTGGCATTATTTGCGTCGAGGGCGTACCTAAAACATACAGGAAAAAATAAAAGTATTAAAAAATTTATTTCAATCAATGTTATTACCAACCATTTTTTATTATTTAATTCAGTGGAGAATTATCTTTCAACTTGAATATGGTAATTTCAATTTTTCCATTTGCTTTGGGTTTTTATTACAGAGGCAAAGAGAGAGAGAGAGGGAGAGATAAATGGGAAAAGAAATGGGCCGAAAAAGGGGGAGTTTGGATTTCATCTTGTTGAATGAGAAGCATCGAGAACCGGAAAGGTGAAAAAAGCTACTGGGAGAACGCCCAAACGGAAATGCAAAAAAAAAAATCAAGAAAGGGAGAGAGCTGGAGAAAAACAAAAATAAAAAGAGTAAGAAGAAAAGAGCTCCTTTGCTACTCGGGGGTCTTGTTGTTGCAGCTGAATGACTTGGGAAATAATGGAACCCGGTGGTGGTGGTAGTGGTGGTGGTGGTGGTGTTGGTACATCCGTCTTTGTCGTTGTCATCGTCTACAAGGAAGAAACAGCTTTATCGATAATCATAATAATGAAGGGTGCATAGTAGAGGGAAAGAACTGTATTTAACTGAGAGGAAGAGGAAATGGGAAAAGAGAGGAAACTAGATAACGAGATCATTACTAGGCTTGTCAGCAATCAATGGAATTTCCATTACAGAAACGCTTGGGTATCACACCCCAGTATTTCATTCATCCATACTCGATAATTCATAGAAAAAAAAATCACACCAAGATATATATGCCAATTGGAGGAGTATGAAAGTGTTTATAAAAATTCGATACAGGAAACTTACTCGGCAGACACTATATTATAATCCATTTCATGCTTGATGTATTCAATTATTCACATACACTTCTTATTAACACAATATTCTGTCAATAGCTATTATGATAATTCAATAATTCAACAATTCACTTATTAATTATGTGAAAATCAGTGTGTAAATTGTTAATAATACTAAAAAAAGTACTAAAAAATGCTGTAGCTGGGTATAAACGTTGGGTATGGTGGGCGCGCATCGAGTGTGCTGAAGCGACAGGGACGATACGTCGCGAGGGGCCAGTCTCCACCCTGTCTAGACAAAATCAATGCGACCCTCAAACCCTCTTGCTCTCCGTCCAACACACTCACTGCTAACTGGTGTGAGTTCCTGGCTTACTTCTTCCAATCTTTTCTCTCTCTCTCTCTCTCTCTCTCTCTCTCTCTCTCTCTCTCTTTCTCTATCCTCTTTTTCAATTTCTTCTCGTAACTCTCTATTCAACCAACAAAATTCTATTAAAATCTGCATCATTTTAAAATTTATTTTTCGAAATTCAAGTTCTTGATGCTAATGAAAAAAAAACATGACTACTGAATGATGGCTGAATAGAATGATGTAGTTGGGGATTGTTAGGGGATAAATCAGAAATTCAAAATTGAAAACATAAGTTAAACAAGTGGAAACTTGAATCATTATCTATATCATTATAGCTTTATCTGCCAATTTATTAGCAAGTCGCTTCTGAATGGATTCCTTTTTCTCCACTTTACTAAATCGTTTTACATGAATTTCCATTTTTGTTTAAATTTAATAGGAGAAGAATATTTAATAATTTAATTTGAATTAATAACCAATCATTTCATTCGAATTGCTATGTCATTGCGAATTCTATTTTGATGTTTTGCGGATATCGCTTGATTCATTCAATTTCCAATGGTGTTCTTGTAAGCACGATAATAAGAAAAATATTTCAAGCTAGAGACTTCCAATTCGGTAAATATATACTTCTTATATCACTAATGCATGGAATTGCTCGTGGGCATAATTGATTGAAGAGTTTTTGATGGAGGAAATTTTTTCAGTTTTGAAAAAATTCACCCTTCCTGACATATCTTCGGTTTTATCAGTCGTGGCAATCTGGTTGTTATCTTAAATGTAAGGTGAGATCATTTTCCATCGATTCATATCATTCGAATCTTTGTTTTGTCGATTTTTCAATTACTCATAGCCCATTTTCTGGTAATCAATTTCTACGTTATATCTATTTAAAAAATCGATAATTTTTTTGTTCCATCTATTATAAATCGATGGGAAATGAACTCACCTTTCATTTGTGATCAAGCCCAAATCAGGACGACTGATAGAACCGGAGATATTACTAAAAAACTGAAATTTTTCGAAACCGACAAAATTTCCTCCATCAAAAACTATCATCAATAAATAGATCAAAATCCGTAGCGAGCTAGCTTATGTTATTGTCAGCACAGCCTATAAATCTGAGCGAAATCGATTCAGAAGTTTCAAAATTGTGGTCAAATACAAATTTTTGAAATTTGTTAATATCTCAAGAACTACTGAACCGATTCCAATAAAAAGGGCTTAAAGTGGAGAGTTCAGTGACCGGAATATACTGACGAAATTTCAGAATCCTACACATAGAACTTCAGAAGTTATTGCAACATACGTGTGTGCACAGACATACACACACGCAGACATTTTTTTTTAATATGATTTTTAGACTTTTCGAGTCATTCTCAGTAGTTCCCAACAAAAAAATCCGAATCGAAAATTTTCACGATAGTAATGCTTCCATGCGGAAGCAAAAACAATTCAAATACATGATATTGATTTATTTATTTTGTAATTCTGGAGTATGAAGAATCAGCATTGATTGGATGAAGATGTCACATTGAATTTTCAAATGTAAATGAGGGAGAATCAATTCAGAGGAGAGTGGAGAGATAGGAAGCAAACAGTTCTGCTAAACAGAAGAAATTTCGGTATTTTTCTTGGTTTTTCCGATTGAGAATAATGACAAAGAAGTGTCAATTGATCTTATTTCATGACTCTTGACCCGTGACGAATCCAGAGTGCAGGAATGCTCCATATCCGGTATATTAATTCCTAGGGCTGAAAAACCTCAGCTACAGGGGTCGGGACTGAATACCGATTGGCCATTTAATGGGAAATCATTCCGGATCATGATTTCCACTCGCTTTTGGCAAGTTCGGACTCCACAGAAGGCATTCTGAGGGATTCGGAGGAAGAAAGACAAATCCAGAGAGCAGGAATGCTCCATATCCGGTATAATAATGTCCTAGGGCTGAAAAACCTCAGCTACAGGGGTCGGGGCTGAATACCGATTGGCCATTTAATGGGAAATCATTCCGGATCATAATTTCCACTCGCTTTTGGCAAGTTTGGACGCCATAGAAGACATTCTGAGGGATTTGGAGGAAGAAAAACAAATCCAGAGCGCAGGAATGGTTCATATTTGGTATAATCATGTCTTAGGGCTGAGAAACGTCAGCTACAGTGGTCGGGGCTGAATACCGATTGGCCATTTAATGGGAAATCACCCCGGCTCACAATTTTCACTCGCGTCTGGCAAGTTCGGACTCCATAGAAGACATTCTGAAGGATTTGGAGGAAGAAAGACAAATCCAGAGTGCGGGAATGCTCCCTATCTGGTATAATAAGGTCCTAGGGCTGGAAAACTTCAGCTACAATGGTTCAGGCTGACTACCGATTGGCCATTTCATGTTAAATCACCCCAGATCATAATTTCCACTCGCGTTTGGCAAGTTCGGACTCCATAGAAGGCATTCTGAGGGATTTGGAGGAAGAAAGATGAAACCAGAGTGCAGAACCAATAATCCAAGAACTAATTTAGAGCTTAGACACATAGTTTGAGTAATTTATTGAAATTATTCCATTAGGAATCGATAGATTTCTGTGGTATTTCAAACAAGAACTACTGAATGATCCCTGCTATTTGAAGTTTTGGACCAGAATCTTCATAGGGTAAATGGTAAGATTTCCTCAATTGGAATCCACGTAGGAAATTATAAAATTCCTAAGAAGTTGTAGCTCATTTAAATTTCCATTTTTTCAATCTTCTCAATGAAAAAAAAAATCCATGCATGTTCCGCCCGAAAGACAAGCGATACGCGAGCAAAGCGCGCCGAACAGCCTAGACATTAGAAAAAATCCGGCCGTTTCATTTTCATGTCTATTTCACTTTCTCCAATATTAAGAAGCTTGAAAACAAATAGACGTAAATGTGGAAATAATTTTTTTTCTCAATTTTACATTGGTCGCTAACTCATTCTGCTATTAGAATTTATAGAAAAAAAAGTCCAGAATGTCAAAAATTAAATATTGACAGTGGTTTGCGGAGACTTTTCGATTTTCATTCTTGAGTTTTGGGGCACTCGCGACCATTTGTTACTAAGGCGGAGATATATATAGGATATAGGTCAGGTGGCTGGTGATTGGATGGTCAGTTATCAGTGCACAGGCATCGTGTCCGTGAATTGTATATTCGATAGGATTACAGGTAATTGGTTGCAACCAGAGGGTAGTGGGAGATGGATAGATGGGTGGAGGAAGAAGGGATCCTTGTGTGTGAACACTATTCCACATCGATTTTAGAAACGGCCAATTCCACTCCTCTGTGTGTTTCAATACCTACATTGAGAATATATTCTAAATGCCATTCCCATACTTCATGCATAAAGTTTGTATCAATTAAGGATCTAATTAGCCAGAAATCAATTCAAAACTACTAATGAGACTTGTAGATCAACTGTCCAACTTGTCATTTCATTGATTCTGATTGCTATTCCAACTGGAATTCTCGATGTTTTCTCTCAATTTTTATGATTGTTGCTATTCAAAGCTCCACCATATTATTGCGGCCTGAGGATTAATCATTGGAATTAATCCTTCTGCAAGTTTTTTTTATTCCATAACGAAGATTTATTTAGTTTTTAGCATTTCATCTTCCAAATTATTGTTTGAAATGAATTTTATAGACAAGTGGGTGAAGGAAAGTTTCAGCATGAAACAAAATGGAATTGACAAAATCACAGTTTCTATGAAAAAAAGTCAAAGAAAAGTGGGAGGGGCAGTGTTTCTTATGGATTATTCCACGACATTCCATTGAAAATATTGAATTTTTCAATTTTGTACTGATTTTCGGCTAAACAGGTCAAATTCTGAAAAAAATTACTTGTTAACGTAGCTAACGTGTTAACGTTTGCTTTTTCCATGAAAAATCAAAACCATTTAACACGACAATGACAAACAAGTTGATGCATATTGTACCCCTTGAGAATTTATAATTGATGAAATATCATCTTGGCAAGATGTGGCGGAGGCGTTTAGTCGAGCGTTCAATTCGGGACCATTTTTCATTTAGCTTGAATTTCAGGATATTCCAAGACAATTGATGATAGAATGAAATCAATTTGTCTGCTAACTCGATATTCTTTCCTCTTTTAACATCTGTTCTTTCTTGATAAAATTTCGGCAAGCAAGCGAGATGACGAAATTTTATTTATCTCGCTTAATTTCCGAGATACTGCCAAAAAACTATATAAAAAAGTTTCACTTTAAAAATAATAGAAAAAAAGACATTGAAATCGGTGTGAATTGGAAAATAGCTAAATGAAGAAGACAGACGATTTGGCTGACTGTCAATGGCTACCATTACTATTCAATAGCACATCAAGGTGATGGCTTATACTCTCGATGGATTTTGTAATGAACGAAGTGTCTTTGGCAGGTAGCCAAAAAAAAATCGATTCAATGTGAAAAAAAAACAGAAACAGTGGGTTGAATTACTGAAAAGAAAATTCCTCTCCTCTATTTTTTCATTATCATTGACAAATGTGAACGTATCTAGTAGATTTTTTCGTCCTATATAATGTTTTTTGTTCTCAATGTTGCTCTAATATTCCCTTTTTTTATTATAATCACTATTTCATTATTATGTTTCCCACTCCAGATATTAATTGTCAGGAGAATTCTATACAATAGCTAACGAAATGAGAAGATGTTACAGCGTCACTGTCTACAGATGATTACAGATAATCGTTTGTCTAATTACAGGTACAGCTCAGTGATGCACGTATCCGTTGTATAAATGATGCTTGGCCATGTGAAAACATACCAGAGTATTTGGCCTTGTGATTAATGTTCGTACTGTGTTGAATAATGACAAACTAAAGATTCTAGTAGGTGTCACGAGTAGTATCAAAAATTTAAGGATATTTTTTTATATAAATAATTATTGTCTCATTATCACAATTGCTTATCAATTTTCTGAGGTTCAGGAAATATATATTAGTAAAATATCTCTTTTTTTCTCTCAATAACTATGATATTTTTATAAGTCAATGAAAACTCGAAGAGGTAATAAAAACTAGTTCTCATTCAGAGAATTGAGCAAAATTGGTCTGCATCATGACGTAACACCTTATTGATTGATACAAGGTAAATATCCAAAACATGTGACATAACATTGAAGTATTGTAAATTGTTTGGCTATTCATTGAGTACTTGGATAATTCCTATGATTGTTGGACATTCATTATCACATGTTTCGTTAGAATCCATTAAAAGGATCCTCTTGATTGTATTGACTAGTGAACTGGTAATTGTTCAATACAAGTTTCACAATTTTCCGAGAATCATCAAAGTAGAATATAATTTTTTACATTTATTTTCTCTCTCTCTCTCTCTCTCTCTCTCTCGCTTGATGAAAATTTCGTAAAGGATTGTATCGAATAGTTTGTTCATCGTGCTGGTAATGATAGAATTTCAAACGCATGAACAATAATGAGTAATGCCAAGTCGAACAATAAAATGCTGGCATGAAATTATATGCATATTGTTCCATGTTATTTAATAAATGTTCGAGTTATATTGATCGGTTATACAGTTAAAAATGTAACACAATTTCCTTCACGAGAAGGAAAAAATATATAGAAATTTTGAGAAAGAATTGTATTTCTGTGATTTTTTTCATTTTCAATAAATAACGACATTTTAAATATTTTTAAATTAGAGAGTAAAGGAGTGTCATGAATCACCATGATGATTGATCCTGAACAATCGAAGAATAAAATGTAGAATATGCAATGATATTTGCTATTGATGGATTCAGAGGAATAAGAAAAACAGAATAAAAGCCTACTTGAAATGCTGCGATTTCAATATAGAGTAAACTTGGAATTTGCACGTGTCGCAATGTGCTCATCGATAGCGATGAGCGAAGCGATATTACTGTTGCATTCACCTACGTACTGACCAAGGGATTAATGTAAATCCCTCTAAAGATGAAAATATCAAGATTTCAGTTGAACAAACTCGAGATGCAATAATATATATGGATATCCGATCATTCAGATTCATAATTATCTCATTAATTTTTTAATTTGTTTATTTTTTTCTCCTTCAAGTGCCTTGATAGGGAGGCAAAGCAGTGGAGAAACTCTTGATTGAACGATAAACACATTAACAAAACTGAAAAAACAAGAGAACCGAGTCAATTGTATTTGCACATGAATAAATGTTTGAATTCAGCCATTTTTTTTTTGTTTTCAACTAAAGAACAATTCCAAGAGTACTGGATGCCTGTGCGGCGAGTAGGAATGAAAGCAGCAGAGGTTTCCATTTTTCAATAGTACTATGGCTTCCATATCATTTGGACGGGAGGCAAACGAAGAGAGAAAGAAAATCCGAAAGAAGAAAAAAATAAAAGAGAGAGAGACAGAAGCTATGCCACAAGCAAGTGAAGCGCTATCATCAAGTTCCTATACACACTTGGTAAAAAGTTGTTCTCAACCTTGCCACAGAGAATTTTACCGTTACACTCGGTAGATCAGTGAGCATATATAAATTACAATACCAACAGCAACAGCTTTGGGAATACTTGATCATGTAGCATTGATACCTATTAGTTCAGATGTTACCAAGTATGTATTCCGAAAAAATGAAATATGTAGATGAATATGAAATGTACAGATATTATCCAATTGAGCAAACATTCAATTTTTCATGATAGATATTCCATTAATATTCTGTTAATTCACATTGAAATTTACGCCCAGTATTATTTCATCCAATTCTCTCGTCCGAATTCATATGCCGAGAGTTATTAAATATATTCTACCATTGAAAAACATGTGGTAAAGTGTTTTGTCAAAATTTTGAATGGAAAACATTGTGGAAATTTGAATTATAACATGAGTTGTGACTAATTGATTTCTCTTGATTGATGCGTAATTACTATTTGATTTTCAAACCATGTTGAAATATCAAAACGATTGGCTCGTTATTCCTCTCTCTCCCCCTCATTTTTTCTTTTTTCATCTGCTTTTTCGCAAATTTTTGGTTTTCTTTAGTCTGTTGTTTTTTACCAGCTCGATGGTTTCGCCCACTACCCAGTCGAGCCAAGAGAATTGAATTGCCAAGTCGTAGCTTGCGCAACGAGTTTCTTGTACCACTCCCGCGCCTAACCAAGTAGAATAGTACTAAAGGTGATAGGAGGACGCCTCTCATGTCATATTTTCCAGTTTGCCATTTGCTTTACAGTATTAATGATTGACGAGTAACCTACACACATATCTCTTGTATGTATTATCATATTATTTTTTTCCAATTCTTGAAAATTAGAGAATTGTATTATTAGAGCAGAAAGAATCTGTATAATTCGAGCAATGACCTCACGCAATATTCACTTGCTCGGCAATTCCATTTTCCAATGAGAAATCTCGAAAGAGTATTTGAAAGAAAAAAAAAAAAAAATAATAAAATTTGAATGTCAGCATGTTTTGGGAACCCTGTCACTTGCCGTTCACTCGTCTAACAAACAGCTGTGACATTTTGGAATTACAGAACGAGGAACAAACCAGCTGGGTTTTACCTATACTGACAATTACAAACTATACAGTAGTGGTGAGTAAAAGGGACACAAGAGTATTCACCCGAGTTTGAAAACTCGACACCCAGTGATACTCTCCAAATTCTCCACATGATTTGAAAGTGAATCCTATAAAATCTTGAATTATCTAAACTACATGGAAGTCAAGTAAATTTGTTTCAATTTCATTCTCTTCCAAGTGTACTCGTCAGTCTTCTTTTGCACATTGTTTTATTGAAATAATAACTTGATGCATGTTATATTTCATTGACTTCATATTTTTCATCGCTACAGGTTGTGAAATACAGGAGAAGACACAGGTGTACAAACTATCGTTCTTTCCTATCGGGTCATGAGAGTGTATGTTATTTTATAACTATTGACACATTAGTGTTTTCATGTATTCATTGATCGTTGAAAATGATTCTGACAGGTGGCGGTGGTGGTGGTGGTGGTGGGGAGTGGATGAAGAATTGAAATACAAGTAAAGAAAAAAAAAGAAAAGCGTAAAGAAAAATTGAGAATCAGGGAAGAAAAATTTAGGGAAAGACGGTTTTTTTTGTTCATTACCGGAAGTGACGTGGCCATGAGTGCCGCCGGTAGCCGAGTGTACGGCATTGGTGGCAGCATTGGCAACCTGCTTGAGGGCACTTATAACCATCATATTTGGAATTTCCACAAGTCTACACCAGAATAATAACACTAGAATTTACACAGTTATATCAAGGAGTATTTCCTAGTTCACTTGAAAATTTCACTTTCCACTCGACTGTTAGATGATTTAATATCGATTAGAGGATTAAACAGTGATGAAAATTTGCTTTGAAACTAGTGGTTACTTTGATTCCAAATGAATAACGTCAGTCGACGTCTAGATTCCACTAGCCGCCGACTATCACTGAGCTAACTCCAAGCGAATGGCTCTTACGGAGGTTTGCCTCTCTGTCCTCTTTCAATTTCAAGTCCTTCCACTAGTTCCTCACTGCTACCGCCACCACCGCCGCCACCTCAACCACCACCACCTTCATCTCTGCCTCTCTCTTTCTCTTAAACCTCGTAAATTCTCTTTCTCTCTGTCTTTTCTTTTTATATGATATTTATCCTCGTCGTTGAGTTTCACCTTCTATCGGATGATATACCTGGCTTCACTTACTTTCCAAATGTTTTCCTTAAATATTGTAATATAAAACAAACGTCTTTATGTAGTTGTTTATTCAAATTACGAGCATACTCCTTTCTCTTAAAAACAATTTAATATATACTTGGGATAATATTTTTAATCACAATATTTCGTCTCAAGATAGAAGGTGTTGAAAGGAGAAATAATTTTTTTCTTTCATCACAAAGAAAAAAAAAAAAAGAATATTTGGTAGGAAAATATAGACATTATGTCGTTAATAAATACCTTGAGAAAGAATAACGTTTTTTTTTCCTATCACTGAAATGGGAATAAAAGGAAAGAAAAAGAAACGAAATCAGGCAAAGGAGGTGACAAAATTTACCTTCAGTAGAGAATACACGGAAGACAGAGAGAGTTAAGGTTGAGATTGGAATGCTAAAGCCAGTTTGCAAAACGTCAATTCACTTGTGATTGTCTCGGTTTTAAATGTCGAAAGAACATTTATGTTTTCTGTTTCTCTTTTTTCTTTTTTTTTTCTTTGTGAAAAAAGAGAAGGGAAAAGTAGGAATACCCATGTGGTTGAGAGTCTCTCTTGCACCAGGATCTCTTTCTTCATGTATATAATGCACTAGCTCTAACCAAAAAAAAAAAATATGAAAAAAGTAATAAAAGCCGAAGAGGGAGGATGGAGAGAGTGGGAGGATAAAAATAATATTGAAAACTCCCTTACAGGAGTATTAAACTCGTGGCTGATATGCCACTGTATATCACTCAAGCTCTACATAAAAGCCTCAGTGTATCTTGAGCAAGTAAATGAGAAGCATAAAGAGACTAACTGTCAACACTTGAGAATTTTCTTCTGCTGAAAATAGAATCCTGTTTGAATGAATGAAATTGATTGATCGGTAAAAAAACTGGAATGTTTCGAGAAAACCTGATGGCCAAGTTTTCAGCAAAATTGTCTCAACTACATGACATGCTGTTAAAAGCCATGATCAAGCAATAAATGATTGAATTTATAGAAAAGAATTGCTGAGCCACCTATATATGAACTTGTCTACAACAAAGATATTCTCTTCAACCCTGGAGAGCTCTCCCTTCCAACTTCAGTTGTTATTTCACCGAATTGCTCATTAAATCCACGAATGCACTCATAACTGGGATTCAATATTACTGGACCGTTGGCCATTTTTTTGAAACGAAAGCATGAATGGAAAAGTGAAGAATGAAAAAATATCCAACTCAATCCAACAGAAGAACGGCAAAGAAGATCATTTAATAATAATGTAGAATTTAGATTGCGGTGGAACAATTCTTTCTTTCTATGTACTATACTACAATGTTTAGGTTCTTTCTATGTACTATACTAACGGGATAGTCAAGTTTTTTTTTTTTTGAATTAACTAAATGAATAAAGTTCCAATTGGATACAATGGAAAGCATATATTACAATGAGATGATATGAAATTTCTCTCAAGTAAACAAGTGGAAATTGCTATTATTATATATCTGTTCAAAGCTTTATCTGCTAATTTATTAGCATATGGTGCTGGCGAATGTTTTGGCTTCTTTAAAGCAACCGTTTTTTTTGCATTCCTCCAATAATATTCAAATTTTAAAGGAAGGTAACATTTAACATTTATTTTTTTCGATTTAAAAAAAAAAAAAAACACAATTGATCATAAAAATCAAAATAACTCAGGAATCACGGCCTAGAAAAATCTTTAAAAAATTAACCCAGTTAGCTAATATCATGTCGATTATTATGGCTAAGTACAGGGGAAATGGATTGAGAATATTTTGAGAAATTGATTTCCAGTCAAAATATGAGATTAGGTTCAACTTTTACACTTGTAAGGAAAACATGTTTAAACTTGTAAATATTTTCACATAAATACATACATAGACAGGCATACACACACAGATATGTTCTCTGAGTGAGATTTCACGTTTTTTCAGATCATTTTAGGTCATTTTCCAAAACTAAAAAAATGGAAGTCAAAAATTTTGACGAAAGTAAAGCTTCCATTCAAAAGCAAAAGAATGTACAGTGGTATAAATTGAATAGATAGTATTTTGTTTTCACTCATCTAACCCAAGGCCCAATTTAGAGGACAAAGAAAAAGAAATACGAAACAAATTAACTTCTACTTAAGTATTGGAGAAAGAATAAAGTGATGTTTCTCTGATGAAATATAAAATGAATCAAATAAATATCAAATAAGTTTTATCATCATGAAATAAAACTGAACTATTCAATTAAAATTCAATTTTCTTCATCTATCCTTGAATTATGCATTGAAAAGCATAGGGAATTATTCAAATAATAGTGCAAATGTGCATAATTGGAATTAAATTCCAACGTTCCATCATGAAAAATAGTAGAAAGCCCCGGGCTTTTATTGGGGGAATGTGAAAAAAAAAATTCAAGGTTACTGGCAAAAAAAAAAGAAATGAGATGTAGCAAACACGTAAAAGAGTAAAGACACGATGAGCCTAAAAAGCGAGCGAGTGAAATGGACGGAGAGAGGTTAACTCGGTGAGTAGCGCATGCATCAAGTTTTAACGAGGTTTAGGACCGAATGAGGTAAGGTCGTATACACTTCGTCGAGGAGATACTTGGTGGAAACCACGCGAGTACCCACTAGTATCCCCGCCCTTAACCGAGATAGACATACAAAATATAAGTGATTAAGAGAAATAATTCTTTTCAATCTGCAAATAATGAATTGTTGACATTGATGAATTCATGAGAATTCATAATTAGCATAATAGCTACGTTAGACGAGAATTGAGGCTAATTTTTTATACGGCAAACATGAAATTATACTATTAACAATTCGCTGAACACTCAATAGCAATAATGTTCAACAATAAATACAAAATAAAATTCTATCTATATCATTCGGCTTTAAAAACGATATTCACAAGTTTCTGAAAATTTGAGGAGTGAGGGGTCTCGGTAGCTCAATGGTTTAAAGCATCCGCCCGGATAGTGGAAAGATATGATTTCGATATTCACTCGAGATCGAATACTGAACTCCTCAATTTTTTCAGAAACTTGTGCATAAATTTTAAAATTGATTTAATTCTTGAAATTAAATCAATTAATTTCATTATTCCATCATTTTCACGTGATAATTCGAGTCTCGTCATTTTAACTGAAGGGGTGGGAGGAAAATTCTACAAAGTTTATTTGGGACCTCTCCCTCCATTGGAACAGATGATTTTCGTAAACAAACGCGCCCTCTCTATGACCGCAAAGCCACTTAATTCAAAAATCATAATGTTCACCACCTAGATAAATTAACGTCGTCATTCATTGGAATTGTATGACTCCAATGTACTGGGGCTTATTAACATGGTTAATATACATTTGTAAAATATTCAATCGTCGACCTTGAATCATTGAGGACGCCGCCGAAAGATCAGCTGACATGGATCTCTGTCAATGAATGTGTTTATTACAAATCCGACCATGTTGAGAATTCATGTCTTGCACTTGGGAAGGCAAGCCTCAGGGACAAATGTAACGAACGTCATGGATAATTATGCATTGCAATTGGGTTCCTATCATGGAGAAATTCGACTTGTTCCATTCTTTGGTCTCATGATGCAATTGTGCTCCACGAATATTACTCTATTTATATATCTAATTATGAAATGTTTTCAGTGTAACAAGGCCTCTCTCTCTCTCTCACTCATATTCCCTCATACAGTAGGGTATTCTACTCTAAAGTTCTCATGGAGCCCGGATACTAGAACTTTAGAAGAACCTCAACTTTACTTCGTCTGTGGGCCTTTATTCTTATCAACTTTTACTCCTCGCATCACTACTCCTACGACAAAACTCAACTCTAGATGAACTCTAGAGAAGATGGGAAATGGAGAGAAAAACTTGCGGAAGAAAAAAACTGGACAGAAATAACCCCGAGCTTTTTACTCGGCGGAAAACTTGTCATGGACTGTCCTCGGTGACGAGTATTGAGGTTTTGGTACATTGCAATATTATTTTCTCCCCGAGTGAAATAGTTTTAATATATGGAAGAAAAAAGACGAAGGAGGACGAGTAAATACGACATTGAGAATAAAATTGCGTAAATAATAGTGATAAATAAGAAGAAGGAGAAAGAGATTTGCACATAATAAGAGTCAATTTTTTTTTACATATCCGTGTTTTCTCTATAGGAGAAAAAGCATGTAAAAAGTATGGATTACACATGATAGTTCTGTTCTCGATATGAAAGGTTATATTTGCAGCTTAGTAAAGACAATCTTTCTCGAGAGTTGTTTAACACTTTGAAAATATTCTCCCAAAATACTAACAATAATCAAAGTATGTAACTTTATCAATCTTTCTTTCTTCTTTTTTTTAAATTTACTTTTTTACTTTACTTGACCAGGGATAAAAATGACAACACACTGTGATCGTCAATCATCCACAAAACACGATGTTCCACATAAATATTTTCTGCTCACTATCGCACTATTGATTTATAAAAACGTATTTTTTCAATCTCTGATATTTATGATCTCTGACATTCCCATATTTCATTATATGAAAAAAAAAAAAACAGTACGCACAACATGAACTTTTTCAGTGTTGAGAATCAGCATTGTGCCGGAGTTGGAAGCAAATAAAAATAATCAAGTAAAAAAAATTATTTCAATCATCCCGTTGAAGACCAGGAAAATCAGCTTGTAAAAACTCCCTTCTTCCGTGAAGAAACGAAAACATAAAAATTTATCGGAATTTAAATGAAGAAATTTTCAACTTTACGAATTATTATAATGCTCCGACATGAGAACAGCATGTAAATGGGTTGAATTCATTCAAAACGACAACGCCTTTCGTCAAATCCATTTGATTTTGCTCAATTCTCCAGATGTGGTATCCATATACATGCTGATCGTAAGAGAACACGAGTCATACTTTGACTCTTTTTCTATCGTCGTCTTAGTAACAAATGGTCGTAAGTGGTAAAAATCCAAGAATGAAAATCACAAAGTCGTTTATCCGGAACTGGAAATCATTTGTCAGAAATGATTTTTTTGTATTTTTTAGAAAACTAATTTTTTTTTGAAGGTTTGAAAGGCTATCTCTCTCCATTTTTGAAAAAATGCACGTTTTTCAACATATTTCCGGTTCTATTAGTGATAGTGTGAAAATTCCGACTGGAGGTAAAAGATGAGATCAATTTATGGGGTTTTCAATTTGAAAATATCGATTTATAAGATATTTATGGACACTATTGTAAGAATCAGTTTTTTCCCCATAATTATCTTGAAAATCTCTATTCAGAATTTTCACGCTACAACCAATAGAACAGGAGATATGTTGAGAAAGTGAATTTTTTCAAAAATGGAAAGGGGCATCCCTTTAAAACCTTGACCAAAAAAATTGAATCTTTTAAAAATACAAAAAAATCATTCCTGACGCATAATTTCCATAGCTTCCCCAATAGAATGGCGAGGGAAAACCCATCTCTAATATCTCTATTAATTTCAAGAGTTTTATATAAAAACCAGTAGAAACAAAAAGACGTGAGTGCTGGAGATGCGACTCTCTGTTAATAATTTGTAGCACTTACCACCGTTTGTTATTTATAATTGTTTTTCTTTGATTCATGCAAGGAAAGCCCATGGGATATCGATTGGAGTAAAAAAAAGGCTCTTTGGTAAAGCTCTTTGTTATTGCTTCCACATGAAAGTTTGTGATATGAAAGAATTGGGAGAATGGCGCTTGCGACCATTTGTTACTAAGGCAACGCTATGCTCCAGTATCTACTTGGGAGAAAAAAAAAGCCAACATCATTAGGTACCTACTTCGATCCACCTGTTCTCCTCATGGAGAAAAAAAAACATTTCACTGAACGAGTTTTATGTATTCTCCCAACTCCCATAGTATGATTGAAACTCGCGGAAAATCAATTCGTTACAGGCAATATTGTAAATTTTGATTTGTAAAGTTCTTCACCCTCTCAGTATTAAATTGCCATATATGAATTCAAATTTCATTATTCGCCATAATGTAGTGTGTTTATCAGTCAGTTTTGTTTTATGAACTTGATGGAGAGGCGGATCGAATGCAAAAAATTACACATATGGAGAGTACGGTAAGAGTCATTTACCCGAAAGCTGTTATCGAATCATCAATTACGATAATCAACTTTTTTTTTGCATACTCAATTATTTTAATCTTTCCCACGTAATTATCTTTGTTTCGGGGGAAAATGATAGAATATGCAGAAACAAAATGACTTGTTGAATCTCTAACGAATAAAGTGAAAAGTGACAGAGAAATAGAGCAATAAAAAATAGAGAATTCAATAGAGAGAGAGAACAATGAAAAAACAGAAAACAATTGACAGAATTGAACAAGAATTTAATTGGATTGTATACGAACCAATTGTCGAGCGTGCCTGGGACTGAACTACTGGATTGTTGTTAGCTTCAGCAGCAGTACCGCCCGTTGTGCTTGCTGTAGTTGTTGACGTTATAGTAGTTGCTGTTATTGCCGTAGTTGAATGTTGTTGAATTCGTATATCGAGTTCAGCTCCAGAAGCATTAGTTATTGTGTTAATTGATGGCGAGGCGTTTGTGGAATTTGTCGAGTTAGTGGATGATGGCGGCTTCGATGACCACGAACTGCAGGTATCACAGCCTTCGGCACTGCGGGTAGATAAACGACAGCATGACCAACGTTTTCCACTCCAAAGACCAGCGTGATATCTACCAGAGAGTCCAGGATTTTCGCTACAAACTGAAAATTTGTTATAATTAATACTCCCTGTCAATGAATTTTAATTAACATGAAAATTCTATTGAATTTCCCCCACCCCAATGATTTAATCCTCAGCTCATTGAGCATCCACTAACATAAAAAAAATAGTTTTTTCAACATGAAATCAATTTAAAGTTGACAGAAGTTGTTTCTTCAATGTATTATTCATTTTTTCAACTTCCATAAATAGGGGTTTTTTTCATGCTTGACAGTCAATGCGTGTTCTCGACTCTACAGAAGAGTGTTGAACGAATAAATATTATGGAAAATATCTAGTGAGCCTCTCAGGATAATTTGCAAAGCCTTTCGACACCATCCCTATTCTTCTAGATCCATCACATAACCCACTCCTCGGCGTATTCCTCCATGTTCACAGTGACACATCAAAGCTTATATATCCCTTTGCTCTTATAAGCTTACCTACTTGTATATCACGTAGAGTACTAGTGTATAGTTGACGTTACATTTTTTTTTCTGTTCTTCTTTTTTCATTCTCGTGTTATCTCCCGCCATCTCTCCTGTTTTTTATCCATTCAATATATGTGTGGAGCACTAAGCATCGTTGGCAAACGGAAACGCGGCAACTTGGCTCAGATTGTAAGAGTGTCTCGTTACAGTAGTATGAAAACGAGTGTGCGGTTCTCCTCGTACCCCGAATGAGATGGGTTCTCACAATCGCAAAAATTCAAACAAATGAAGAAAGAAAAATCATAAGAAATCCATATAGTACCATGAAGGAGCTCATGCATACTGCAATATGGAAAATGACAGAAAAACAGTATAATTAAAAAAATATCGTGGTACCGCATTTTTTTCTAGCTTGCCGTCTTGGCTTGCGGTTTTTTTTTCTTCGGTCCCTGTTGAACACCTTTTTACTCGTCTTGAAGGACGTCATCAACAGTCCACACCCACGTAGTCTCGTGTTTATCATTAGCGTGTTCACCGACCTGATAATGCAACTGTTACTTTTTTCTATTTCCATTTTTCAGTCGTTCCATTACTTTTATTTACTTTTTCATTATTTGTTTGTTGAGGTATTCTCATTATTTTTCTTCCCCTTTTTCTCTACTCGCTATTCTTTACTCAATTGCCAGAGTGTTCCTTATAATATTGGTATTTTCAAGTTAAAACAAGAACATGGATTTCAAACTTCATTGGCACGAGTTGAATTGGGTGTTCGATTATCGGAAGAAAGCTTGACCCAGCCTTCATCTAATGATGTTACACACATTAGAGAAAAGAAACACAGTCCATAGTTCAATGTCATCATAATTTTGCATTTTCCCTTACCACTTTTGAGGTGATTGTTATCATTATTCCATGTCTAAGGAGGTCATTGTTGCAATTTTCAGAAATTCAATTGACCTACAATGCTTCACCTCTTTAGCAGTTCATCCTCAATTGCATTACAATGCTTTTCTCCTCATCTTTATACTTTCTTTAGTCTTTTTTTAACATTGAAATACGATTTGAATAAACTTGTCTGAAAATCAAGTTGAACCTTCAAACATGCTGCTAAAAGTTTTCAGTCTCAATGTCCTCACAATTAATTTGTTTTTTTACTTTAATTTGGGTTTTTCTGTGTTATGACTTATGTTTCTTCATTCGCTGCAATTATTAAAGGTACATAGTATAATCTACTCTACTTTACATTTCCGGCAGCTTGAGAAATATTCCCCTACTTTCTAATTATCTTCATAGTATTCCTATTCTTTTCATGTTTGCTGTTGTTCATATTCTTTATTATTATTATTATTATTATTTCCTTCTTCTTCTTCTTCAAAAAAAAACGAAAAAAAAGTAGAGTAAAGCACTTTCTCAACAGTTATGTTTTTCTCAATCTAATCCGTCGAGTCTAATTAACTTTGTAATTAGTTTCCGCAATTCTGAATGATAACAGTGCACTGGCAACGTCGTATTAACATTGCGCTTTCGGATAAGCTTCCATGGTGGTCTTCACCAGGATGATTTGTGATTCTTTTTTTCATATGCATTAAACCGTAGTGGTAAGCGCAGAAGTGGTTGATGGAAAAAAAAAAAGAGGAGGAGAATGAAAAGTATGGCAATTTCCTTAATACCTTTCGCTTTTTAATCCTAAATCAAATCTTTCATCGTCCTACACCTGACTAAATTTTAATTCACGAAATACGAGAAGAAAAAAGAATCCCAGCATAGCTATTAAAAGTACTTGCAACATTTATGGAGTTTAATTCATCGGAACAAAGAAAGAAAAATAAAATGAAAGAAAAAGCGAAGAATGATGATGGAAATTAAAGAGAAAAAGTTTGGTACTGCATAAACATCAATTTAAAGTTGAATTTCCATTTGAATTGGGTAAAAGTCAATTTCAAAGTTAACCAGAAAAGTAACAATAGAATTGAGAGATTGTGTTTATTTATTATCAGTATTCTAATTTCCTCCTGTTGATAATTCACATATTATCGATGGTTTTCTTGAGTTATTTTATTCTTGCCTCGATCAGATAAACGAAAAAATCTACGCTATTCACTTCGAAGTAATGCAGTGAACTCTCTCTGTCTCTCTCTCACTCTCTGAATCACTTTCCAACTGATTCAGTTCCACTTGGGGGATGCATTTTCAACCCTTAGTGTAATACTCCGTAAAGCGTTACCCATCTCCGGATATTCACGGAAAATTTAACGAAATTCACCGTAACTTTATTATTCAACACTGTGTAAGTTGTACAGTGTCAAATTGTTCGTTGAGTCGCGTATACCCCTATAAAACTTTACCCGTACAATTTCACTTGATTCTATTTCTTCTTTTATTATGCATTGCCTACTCAGTTTACCCTGAGAGTTTTTTCGTTTTACATAGAGTTCTGATGCGAATTCGAGGATACGGCTAGTGAGCTTTTTCATGGGTCAACTAGAAACAAGATGATTGAAGGGAAAAAACCACTATCCATTGAACTTTACATACATGAAATGTGGTGAAACTCTCAAGGGCTATTTAATAACGATCAAAATTCTTCTTTTCGAAAGAAAAACAAAAAATGGGAAACAAGAACGAATGGTCGCGAGTGCCCCATAACTGAAGAATGGAAATGAAAAAGTCTCCGTAAACCCTGTCAAAATTTATTTTATGATATTCTGGACATTTTTTTTGCTATAAATTCCCGTAACAAAATAACCAGCAATGTAGGGGAAGGTGGGGCAAGATGGACATCAGGGGTAAAATGGACAGATCTAAATTTTTAGGCAAATATTATGGAAAACTCTTGAAATTTATAGAAATATTGGCGGTAGTTTGTTTTTGATGATTTCATTGGAAAGCTGAGGAAATTTTAGTCGGGAAACAAGTGCCGGAATTATTTTTTCTGAGTTTTTGGCGATTTTGACTTTTTTGAGCATTCTAGAGGGGTAAAACCGTTCCTTTTTTTGAAAATTTTCAGTTTTTTGAGAATATCTTCGGTTCTATTTGTCGTAGCGTAAAAATTCCGATTGGAGATGAAAGGTGAGATCATTTGCCATCGATTCATAGAGTTTTCAATTAAAAAATATCGATTTTGAAGGTATTTATGGGCATTTTTGTGGAACAATTTTGTGAAATAGTTTTTGGCCTATAACTATCCCAAAAATTAATATTTTTGAATTCAAAACCCCATAAATCGATGAGAAATGAGCTCACCTTTCATTTGAGACCAACCCCGAATTGCTACGACCAATGAAATCAGAGGTATTGGCAAAAAACTGAAAATTTCCAAAAAAGGAAAGGCTTTTACCCCTCAAAAATGCCGAAAAATATCGAATTTTTAAGAAAATCGAAAAAAATCCATCTGACACTCGTTTTCCGGCTAAAATTTACTCAGCTTTTCAATAGAATCATCGAAAAAAATCCATCTCTAGCCGTTTCATTATAGTGTCCATTTTGCCCCACTCTCCCCTATAAGTAAATAAAACCTCATCTCCACATTTACTTCTCTTTGTTTTTACTGTTTTTTAATACAGGAAAAAATTAATAACGCTCTCGCGTCTATTTGTTTTCAAATTTTTTTGATATTGGGGTAAGTGATGTAATCGCTCGGACTGCTTTTTATTTATAATTTTTTTGATTGACTCATGCAAGGCAATGAGATATCGATTGGAGTGAGACAAAAAAATACGACGTTTTGTTATTTGTATTATGAAAAAACTGGAAAAATGGTGATTACGACCAGTTGTTACTAAGGCGACGATATATATATATATATATATATCCATATCAATGGGACATGAAAAGATAAGAAAAAAAATACTCTTCACCTGCACGTAGAGCTCGTATCCACTCGGTTCGATCCTGTTCACGTGCAGCGAGTAGATAAAGAGTGTACTCCTGACCTGCCTCACGATATCCAACTTGAAATGGCAATCCAGGGGGTATGCCGCCACCGCCACCGCCGCCACCACTACCACCACCAACCCCTGAACCTGCCTCACTTCCGGCAGCCACGTCGCCGACGCAGCCACCGCCACTGCTACCTAGGGTCGCCGTTTCCACCACGTGTACGTTCTCAATGGCAATACGGCCTCGTTCCTTTCTTCGCTGAAGAAATCATGGAGAAAAAAAAATATTTGCAAGTAGAAAAATTCAAGCATGCGAATTAAAATTTCAGTTAGCTCATTTTTTTTTTCATTGTGACATTCATGCCACAATGCATTCTAGTTATTCATTTTGATTAGGATTACAGGATAGTTTATTTCCATTTCGATTTCGATTAGACCTCTAGGCACTTTTACTTTTATCTTCTCAACATACACGTGAATTTTTCATTGACACAAATGCTAATAAAACGAAATAACACGGGGAGGGGGGGGGGTGGATTAATAATTTTCTAATAATATCGCATACATAAATGCGATGGCACGTATCCTGGTTAGTGATATTTTCCATCCCTCTTCACTTGAATTCAATATTCAGAGACACGTATCCTTCAATTCTTCTTTCGAAGCTTTTGTCTAAATTTAAGTTTTTTTTTTCTCCTTTTTATAACTTGAACTTCACCTCATTTACTCAGCAATCTTTCATTCATTCCTGTTTCCATCTTTCTTCTATGATTTTTCACATGAAACAGAGAAGAATGAAAAAGGTAGAAAAATGGTCTTTTCTCGTTTTTTTCTTTTTTTTTTTTCGTAACAAACAAAACATAATGAACTCGTCCAACTGTAGGATGAAAAATGAATAAAGTTTTCAATTCCTCTACTTCTTTTTTCTCCCTTTTTGAATAATTCTCTGTTTTGTTTTCTTCTAACACTTTTTTTTTTTCATTCAGTATCGCTCCTGCTTACCTCCACGTTGTCCAACTTGGATTGCAATTCAAGTACACTTTATTAATGTTTAATATTTCTTTGTTTTTTTGGTAGTTTTTTCTTTATTTTGTGTTCGTCTCAAAGGGCACTCTTTAAAATTGACTGAGCCATCAATTTTATTCAACGTTTCACGTGGATTGTTGAAGCCTTGTGTTCTGTTTCTCTGTTCTCTCTTATGAGCTCCCTCGACTCAAACTCAAACAACTTGTAAATTCATTTGCTTCAAGTTGATTACAGTTAAAGGAAGGAAGGAAGGAAGGAAGGAAGGACGGACGGAAGGAAGGAAAGAAAAATAGATGGAGAGACGAAAAGAAAAATCGTGGAAGGAATTTTTAGGTTCATCCAGGTACAAGGAGCAAGTGATAAAGGAAAATAGGGAAAAATTGGTCGTCCTTGTTTTTTTCTGTTTTTGTTTCGAAATGAAAAGTCTAGCGTGTAGCGATTTAGAAGTGATCACCAGTGTCGTGACGACAGTGACGACTCTCGAATCTGATGAACGACAGTGGCTGTAATGGACCGAGCGTATCCGGGAGCAGGTTTGTCATGAGTGGAATAACGGGGATCGCCCGTAGATCGATCGTGAACGCGCGCCCGCGCGTCTGTGAACACTTTCCTGTTGACTTTATATATTTTTATTATTTATATTCCTTGAAAAAATTAGTTGGTCCTCAAGATAATAATATTATTACTATCAGAAATTATTTTTCGAGTAACTCTAATTCCATTTCACATTGCCATAAAATATTGAATGTAATTATTTTACAATGGTAATTATGAGAGTTTGAAGTATTCAGAATTCAAATTGAATGATTGAAAATTATCATGTTTTATTACTCAAAGATATTCGAACGATGAGAATGCCCTTTGAGCATCTCACAAGTCCATTCGTCAGCGGGTACACGCGGCTCGACTTGACTGAACTCGTGAATCCAGAAATGTGCCAGGATATGGAGAAACGTTTGAGAGGGGATGGATGGAAGATTTTACGGAAAGGAACGAGGGTTGGTCTAATCTGCGCGTGCGTAAATACTACAAATATGTTTTTCTTCTTTTTCAATAATGAGGAAACACGAATTTTCGTGACAGTATTCATCTGCTTCAATGCTTTGTAATTTTTTTTTACGAAAAAGAAAACATTAAATCCACATGAACATTTTCATAAAACCGTTTTGCACATGAACTAATCTATAAAATTCAGAAGCTATGATGATAATTCAGTAGTGAAGAGGTAAAACAGGATAAATCGACTTATCTTTGTGATCATTTTGAAGGAAATATCTTGGAAACTAAGTGAGATAAGGCGATATTATCCATCTGTTTTTGCAGAGAATTTGAAGAGTTACAAAAAAGTTTTAGGGCCAAATTGCTCTTTCTCGTTTATTTTCTAAGATATTTTCAAAAAAACTTGATGAGAAAAAAAGAGACTTATCTTGTTTTACCTCTTCACTGCTGAATTATTTCTTTGATATAATTTTTGATGATTTTTTTCTTTACAAGTTTTAGTATTGAAAGGAAA
This sequence comes from Aleiodes leptofemur, assembly GCA_963942555.1. Classification (NCBI taxonomy): domain Eukaryota; kingdom Metazoa; phylum Arthropoda; class Insecta; order Hymenoptera; family Braconidae; genus Aleiodes; species Aleiodes leptofemur. Next base: position 15,130,890 of record OZ012620.1, on the reverse strand, counting down.
GAAGGACGAAAATCAATTTACCTCACTGTCATTGTCGTAGTATACGAGGTAACGACGTGTCAGTACGAACCATCGCTGTTTGTAGTTTATTGGTGTGAAGCGTTTTTTATTTTGCGAACGCTTCACCATTAATCCCTGTTTCACAATATCACCCTTCGACTCCTTCTCGTCCTTCCCCGCCATTCTGAGAGATACCCTGCCTGTTGAAAATAAAAAGAAATTCAAAGTTGTTTTTGTATTGTATTTTTGGTTTCCATGGTCCATTTGAAATTTCCTATACGAAAAGCTAAATCTGAATGATTTGTTTTTTTTTTAATTTTTTTATCGATCTAGATTTTTTTTGTTCGTCTGATGCAGAAAGAAATATAAATGTTCAATGATCACCTTACTTGATTGACTGTAACGTTTTAAAAACGATAAGTCGCTCGCGATAATATGGTCTTGTGATTTATCATCAAAATTATAATAATATCGAAAGGATTAATTTCGTTATTTGAGGTTAGAAAGCTACTGGAAATTGTAAACAAAAATGCTAAAGTGAAGTATAATATAATAATGGAAAAAGCCAACATATGTTTAATATATTTCATGAATAATGAAAAACAAAAAGTGAAATTGCTTAATTCTATCTATGAAGAATTGAGATCTATTCATAGGATTACTTGTAATCTACAATGTGTATTTGAAATGTGGTGTGATGAAAATATCCTTTTCTCTCTGAGATAATGAAAAATACCTTCCGATCTCGAGAAGTAGGCGCAAACCGGCATTCCTGCTATTTTTAATAGCCCAGACGTTTAAAAAAAAAACAAAAAATAAAGAATTGCGATGATACAAAGAAGCAACAAAATGAGGTATAACAATACGAGAATGAAAAAAATCATTTCAAAGGAAATAGTGTATTATATAGTAGAGAAAATAAGAAAGAAGGCGTGAAAATAGTTTGTGGTTATCCACGACGTGTTTAGCATCTCATTTCCGTCATGATGATAAATATGATACAATGACTTCGAAGCCATGTAATTTTTTTTTTTCATCATTATATTGTACTTTCAGTTTGTCGTTTTATCTAGCGAAAGACCAAGTGAAAACGGGGGAAAAGGGTAAAATATGCATGAAAAAAAAGAAAGAATAAAAAAGAAATAATGTAACGTTGTGGTGGGAAAAAAATGGCCAATAAATAGAGTTGAGTATATATGAATCATGATGATTTACTTTTATCAACTTACCATGCACACGATTATTATTAACGATTCTACATAAACAATTGCTATTGACAATAGAACAACCGGCATTCACGTACGAAAAACAACAAAAAAATTCACGTGGAATGATGGTGCAGCGCGCGCGCGCGCGCAACTTCAATCTGTCAAACGAAAGGCTACGGAAATTCACGCTGCGGGAGGTGCATGAGGCTGGCTAATCCGTGGAGGATGGAGGGGGGGGGGGTATATCTATGGAACAGGAAATGCGTCACTACGTGAGTCCAAAATTCCTTCAACCAACTATTGCAAAAGCCAATCATGATGAAGGAATGAAAAAAATATTTTTGATTAATAATTTTACAGGACAAATAATTTCATCAATTTCCTTAAATTACTACAATACCTTTTCCTTGCACGTAGCATTACTATCGAGTCATATTACGATATAGTAGAGATAATACAATTTCCATGTCGATCATTGCTGTGCAAAACAAAGGAGGGGGGATATTTTTTTGATACAAAATGGCGGTATGTTATGAGTTAGTAGTGGCGGTGGTGGCGAGGCAATGGTGTTGATATAGGCAATTGTGCTGTAATTGTTTCGTTAAAATATAATATATTTTTCTCTTACACTAAATTATCTCTAATTGGAGATATTTGAAAAAAAAAATGAAATAAACCACAAAGCACTCGTCAATCACTGAAATTTTATTCGAGAATATTTGGTAAACATGATAGAAAATATAATAATAAACAACTGTTCTATCATTCTTCTAACCTCAATTTTTCATTTCTAGTCTGTGAAGACTGTAGGAGTCTGTCATTGTAACAAAAAGAAAAAAAATGACATCTGCAGAGTCTGTACAGGTGAGCTCACTGCCCTTGCCACCTATTCAATACATAAATTTATACACTGATGAGAATGTTAGACGAGGAAGAGCACCAAGACCACCACCGCCTGTTCATGACAGTTACTCCATGTTTGGTAATGTTTTCAATGCTGATGACACAATTATTAGGCCTTTAGAAGCACAGGGCATTAAAAGGCTCTATCCTCAACACTTTGATCGTCGAAGAGAATTGAAAAAATTGAATCATTCACTACTTGTTAATTTTCTGGATCTCATTGATCTTTTGGTGCAGTGTCCTGATAGTCCAAGACGAGCAGAAAAAGTAAATATAATGTTTCTTTCAGAAAAAAATGTCTTTCAAATGTTAATTTCTCTTTTGTATTTGTTCTACTGCTCTTCACAGGTAGAAGATTTGAGTCTTCTTTTCATTCATATCCATCATCTACTCAATGAATTCAGGCCTCATCAAGCCAGGGAAACTTTACGAGTCATGATGGAACTTCAAAGAAGACAGAGAATTGACACTGCATTGAGATTTCAAAAGCATCTTGAAAAAGTACAGGAAATACTTCAGCATGCACTACAAATGCTTCCTGATAATGCTGAATTGGACTCTAAGCTTGCAACTAATCCCGAAGCTATGGAATGCTCTGACAGCTTGAATTCTGAACAACAGGGTATTGATGCCTGCTGTCCCAGTGATAGAATAATGTGCAAACTAATTGATGAATTGACTACACCAAATGGTATATTCTAAATTTAATTATTCTCATGTTTAATCTTCTATATTATATCGTCGTCTTGGAAACAAAATGATGTAAGTCCTGTTTATAAGCATGTGTGGCATCTACGCCACTTTGTTTCTAAGGGAACGATATAATGTAATCATCTGATATAGAGGAAAGTAGAGTGCGGGGGGATATAGAACGGACAAATTTGAATTATAATGTGCTATATCATGGAAAAATCTTTAGAAATCAGCGAAAATAGTTGAAATAGATTCTCTCCTGATGATTTCATTGGAAAAGCTGAGGAAAACATGTGTCAATTTTATTTTTTGGAAATTTTACTTTTTTTTACAGCTGAAAATCAAGAGGCTCTCTGAGAAGTTTGTGCAAGATGTGGATAACTCAATTTCACCTTTCATTCTCAATCGCACTCCTAGGGCGCTACGATGAATAGAAGGACAAATATTCTGGAGAAAGTAAGAATTTTCAGGAAAGAAATGATCCTGACACATCGAGGTTTTCCACCGGAATTTTCCTCAGCCTTTCAATAGAATCTGGTAAAAATACGTTTTATTGGAGTAGTGTCCATTTTATCCTACTTTCTTCTATAAATTTTTGAAATGAGAATATTGATCTCACGATTCAAGAATAATAATAATAATAATAATAGTAGATATCTTTTTGAAAAATAAATTATAATTATAAAAAGGTTTTTATGTAATTAAATTGTTTACAATTTATTAGTTCGTATTCGTCATTTTCTTTATTGAGATATTTAGGATTTTACAATGAAAAGTGGTACAAGATGAAATCTGATAAATGTAAGGGTCAGGTAGGAGGGGAACAAAAGGTTGAACAAAAAAATTTTACTTTATTAGACTCACCTTACCCAATTCCTATATTGTTTTAAAATATAAAATGAATGAAAAGAGAAGAAGCAGTAGAATACGAAGAGTTAACGAAAAATACCTGAATTATACACAAGTATAAGCAAGACAAGAGAATAAAAATGAATAAATCTGAAAGAATTCAATATTTTATGATTATTTCTGGATTTTCCCCGAGGCGATATATCCTTCGATTATGATCCTTCACACAGTAGTTCTGAAAAGGAGAAATAATTTTTGTGTCCGTCTCCTCATTGAAATGTGCCACGTCTTTCGCTTCTATCATCCATAAGAGGTACGCAGAAGTAGAAAACCTGAAAAATAGTGAATTTATTTATAATCTTCTCCTCTAAATCAAAGAAACTTGGTTTTCCTCTAATACAGAATTTATTCAATTGTCACATCATTCTATATATGACTTTCCAAGACTAAGAGGCAATAGATGAATAGATTAAATGGCAAAAAATAGAAAATAAAAACAAAAAAGAAAGAAAAAGTGAAAGATTAGCTATTTATTCAAGTAAAAATTTGGAAAAATAAATGGAAAACGGTTTCTTTGATTTTAGGAAATTCTTCGAAAATATCAAGATGATGATAGACAATCAGATGGCCTTTCCATAGACAATTCCACTGCACAACAATTCGTATCCTGTCAACATAAGAAAAATGTTCACATTGTGGGAATACATGATAGAGGCGTAGGTTGGGCGGGGTTGTAGAATTCAGATAACTAGGTATAATCTACCATAGACGAGGAGGTGTTGTTCAGGAGTGTGCAAACTGGCATCCAGTTTTTGTTTTTTTGTCGTTTTTTTTTACATTCGTCGAACAATTGTTCTTTCATATCAAAACATTAATGATTTTCTTTACGGAAAATTTAAAGTTTCGCTCAAGTCTATTATCACTGTTCACACAGATTTATATTCATTTTCCTCAATTTCTCAGTTCATTTGTCTCAGAGGAATTTTTGTTTCCCAAATTCATAATTCATAACAACTTCAGGAAAGTATAGAACATAATCCATCACTCTATAATTGATTCATTGTTAGACTGAGGAATTACTCAAAAAAAAAAATATATATAAAAAAAAGTAAGCTTTCACTCGCGAAATTCTTACACTAAACTTTCTATTCGAAAACAAACGAAAAACGAAAGATGAAAACGTTCTTTGTTATTTTGTCCTGTAGATGAAAAGAATCTTCTGGAAGCGGCACGACGTTAATTTTTCTCTTGTTATTTTGTCTCCACAAATCGTTTTTTTTCCTTCTTTTCTTCGGTAAATCTCTACACACAAATTCCTCTCTACAAAGTCATCACTTCTCTTTTCGTTCTTTCGTACTTGGTTACTTGGTGGTGTAGTGATTTTTTTGGAAAAAAGTGATGAATCATGATCAAGTCCCTTATTAGTAGGAATTCTTTCTCCAACCACCACGACCACCACGGGATCCTCGAAATCCTCCGCGTCCACCAGCACGATTTCCCCTAAATCTTCCTCGGTTTCCTACAAGAAATGAAAAAGGATTTTTGATTGCAACCATCATTCGAGAACCATTTTTTTTTTTTTTTTCCTCAAATGGAATAAAATTTAATATTTACCATAACTACCTGAAGAAATGTTGGAACTGTATTTTCCACTTGGTGGAGTATAAATTTCCCTCTTTCCACCGTGTCTCTCCTCTTTATTCCGCTTTGTTGGGCTGCTACTATCATTGTTTCCAAATGTAATTGGCGTGTGGCGTTTTTGTGTAGATGATGTTTTCTCCATCGGCTATCGAGAAAAGCGATTAACATTTTATCATCATTTAATAATATCACAGCTGAATTTATAGATATGTCGATGTACGATAATTACTCCTAATAGTTTAAAAAATGAAAACATTTTTTATAATTTATTCACCTTCTTGTTGTTGTCCACTACTGGGGTCTTCCAAGACAGGTGAATAATGCTCTTGAAACTGGGTGGTGAATGGAACAGGTCCTTGATAAGTGTATTAATATTGTTGGTTGTTTTCAGTGCAACAACCTTTAATTGATTCTCCTCTGATTTTAATTCCTCTTCTGTTTTTCCACTAATAGCTTCTCGTAATTTCTTAATATATCCTTGTATTCCTCTCGCAAAATATTGAAGCCTCAATCTGAATTCCTTGAGTTGTTCTGGATCCTTTATGAGAAATTCTGGACTTTGCTTGCAAACTTTGTGGAATGCATACATCAAACACTCCACGTGGCTGAATTGTAATTTTGGTACTTCTGTTATATCGGTACTATCTGATGATAATGGCGGTAGTGGCATATATGTCTATAGAAAAATACGAAAAACAGTTTTTGTTAAATAAATAATAATATAGTTTTTATGTTCTAAGGAAATAAAGAAAAGGTGTGAATAATTACAATGAGAGCATTGTACAATTGCTGCACTTTTTCCTCTGGTTTTTCAATTGTTCCACAGAAAATAACCAATTCAGCAAGTAATTTGAGGATAATTAATTGAGCATCACGACCATCTGGTGCTGATATCAATGACAAATGAGGCAATACTTCCATACAGATGTATGATACATATCTTGAAGAATCAATTTGTGCCTGAAAATGATATACAATTATCACTTTAATTACTGAATAGAGCATCGATAAATGCTGTCAGAGAAAGGGAGAGAGAGAGAGGAAAAAAAACCTACATTAAAATGGGGAAGAGCATGCTTGATGCATTGTATCAATCTGTCCAGCTGCTCTACATTGCTATGTTTGAATGGTACAGATAATTCGGCTTGTTCTACAGTAATATCAACGAGTTCCTGTTGTCCAGCAAGTGTTGAGCCAAGTCTAGTCCATCCGAGTACTTCCATTATACTATGAAATTCATTCGCCGTTACATCCTGCAAATTATAGGACAACATATAATATTGTTGAATATTTATATATTTTTGGCGCTTACGACCATTCGTTACCAAGGCGACGACATTATTAATTAGCAATCTAAAAACTTACACTCAGTAATTTTTTACACTCAGTAATGAGTAAATCCTCAGGTTCTTTCGTTATAACGTCATGTCCAATTGATTTTAATTTAGTAGCTAAGAATTTGATACAACAATCACGTTCACCATCGTCACCATTGAGAATATGGCTGAAAAATCCATTAAGGGTACCTAGAGGAGAATTTATTCAACAATATTATATTAATAAATTTTGAATTCATTTCGAGTAAAATGCTTTAAATTATCATTTTTTTTGTAATGCTAATGTTCATTCAGAAATTTCGCTATACCTTTAGGATCATTTTTCAATAATGACATAATACTATTGTGAACTACTGCAAGTTCTGTTGGATCTTCAGCTTGAAGTAATTGGGCCAAAATATCCGCTATTTTTGGTGTATGCTCTTTATTGTCTTTACAAAGTGCTGGTAAATCTTTGATTGCTTGTTTTCGTATCTAAAAAAATATGAATTATTAATAAATAATATTAACCAATTGATAACTGATTTATCAAACAGGCAAATTCTTAATAAATTATTTTCATAATACAGATTATATGAGATAGTAGTAATGATTCTTTTAATAATACATACAGCCATATCTTCATCTTCACACAGGTCCAAATGTGCATCAATAGCTTGATCAGCTAGTTTCGGAAAGTGCTTAAAAAATCTAGCAATAAATTGCGAGGCCAAACGTTTTTCCTTCGGTGTTCCCTTGACTGCTGTTAATATCTCCAAATACTCCTTTTCATGCTATGAATAATAATAATAATATTAATAATAAACAAAACAATAATTAATCTGAGAAATTATTTAATAATAATACGAGACATCTCGAATTTACAACTTACCTCGGGAAGCTTGTCTTTGGCGTCAGCTAAAATGCCAAAATTCTTGTACAACTTTTCGATACTATCGGTGGTGGTGGTGGTCGTGGTGGTACTCATTTTCAATTAATTTTTTATGAATCAAAATGATAATTATATAGGGCTTCAATTTTAGCCTTTTAAATAATATAATTTCATGAACTTTTTTAGTCAAAAAAATATAGACACAATGATTAGACCGGTGGCGAGGATGCCAAAAAGAATGTCGGTCGAGGGATAATAAAAATGGTCGATTATGGAAAGATATTACACACACACATACACGAGGGTCATGTGTATGTGTGTACTGTTTCTCTAAATTCACACTGGTACCAACTACTGCCAGGCCTGAAAATGTATAGTTTCGGTCACTGAAACTGTACATTTTCAATACTGGCAACACTGATTGTTGATACACCAGCGCTATATAGTGCGAGTGAATTATGAACTAATATTATTTAATATATAGAGCTGCATGGGGGGTATAAGAGTAACATGTTTTTATTGGTTAAGATTTCTTCATAATTTATCAAATTAATTTTGAAAAAAAAATAATTTAAATTTACTATTAAAACAAAAACGCATAACAACAAAAATATGTCGACAAGATGGTATGAAAAACTAATCATATGATTCCTTCTATTTCCCAAGACTCTATGACATCTATCATTTTTTAATTGAATACTTATTATTCCAATACAGGTATCCAATTTATCAGAAAGGTAATCCTCAATTGAGAATTTTTCTACCAAATTTTTGGATGAAACTCGTCAAAGGAAAGCACAAGTTGCCAGAAAATGTCGTTCAATTTCATTGTTCAATGGAAATGACAAAACACGATGTCAAGAATTATTTAGAAAAAATTTATAAAATCAAAACAATGGATGTTAGAACAAGAATTCAGATGGGAGAATTTAAACAGGCTCAAAATGGTGGAACTGTTATTAAAGAAGACGATATTAAAGTTGCATATGCAATACTAGTGAGTAGGCGAATTTCATCTTTTTAGTTTATTTTATGAGTTGAAATTTATCAACTACTTTCATTAGTTCATTTCGATATACCTTCCTTTTATATTGCAGCCAAAGGATCAGAAATTCGTATTCCCTGATCTCTTCACAACTGAAGAAAGAGTTGAGGAAGAAAAAGAGGAGAAAAAGAATATTAAAGAAATGGAGAATGGTTTCAAAACCTTTTTGAAAAATAACAATAAGCCTGGAATTCCTGGATGGTTTGGAATCTAATAATTTGCAGGCAACGTCATCATAATTTTATTATCATTGGAAACATGTGTGCTATTCATTCAATCCAGAACATCTGTAAATTTTTTTCAGGATTTCTGAATGAGCAGTTTCATTAGGCAGTTGAAAAATAGAAAAGATATTCTTCAATCTAAGAATAATGCTTTTTGTCAAAAGGGAATCAATAAATATTTTCAAATTGAAACAGAATAAATTTTTTTTTCTCCATAAATTCAACAAATTGAGATGGCCACATTGAATTTGAGATTCTCTAGCCAAATGATTTATTTATAATGATTAGAATTCTTTTTAATTAATGGAAGTATGAAATGTAAATGTTCAAATAAAAATAAAGGAGCATTTATTTTCTCTAATAACCGAAAATTATGATTTTTCGTTCTTAGTTAGTGATACGTGAACATTAGGCTTAACAAATTCTTACTTGTATTCTAATTAATGAATTAAACTTAAGGAAAAGGTCTAGCCTCAAGTACTGGTCAAAAAAAAAAATTATCAGAGTATTTTTTTGTTCAAGTCGATTTTAAATTTCAACTTGTCTCTATCTCTTTTTTTTAGTTTCTCATCTTGTATGGAGATTTCTCTCTGAACTTGTCCGATGCTGCCAGTAAGAATAAATACTTGTCATTGAATTTTCAAAATTCAACAAGCATGAAGTCGTGAACTCGACACATGGGGCACTTGCTGTAGTCGTTGATGAATATGACCTGCAAAAATAATGTCAAATTCAGCAAGTCAGACTGGAATAAAGTTTTAATTTTAGATGAAATAATTCATTAACTGACATTTCCATGTTTCTCACAAGGATATCGTACTCGTCCAGCTGTGATGAATCCACAGGCCGAGCAGAGGACACGGGCTCTCGGTCTCTTGCATGGACAATTGCCAGTGGGTGATTTTTCTGAATTCAGAAAACCACCATCGCCACTGCCACCGACTGAAGAAGTCATGGTGGCACACAAATTCTCTCTGGGCTTTTGTCTTTCAAGCATTTTTGTGTATCCAGACTGTATATAAAATAAATAATAATTATATTATTAAGTATTCAAATCAGAAATATACGCGCGGTCAGTTGTGTGACGCAATGGCAGATCAAAAAAAAATAATTAAAGAGTAAATATAATTTAATATAAAGAGTAGATATAATTTAAATTCAGGGCATACCAAGTATATTGTTTGGAAAAATTCCCATTTCAATTGATTATGCATTAGAATTAAATGTCCCATACGTTCATTATATTATATTTAATAACATACCATTTTCTCCAAGTAAAGTTAAAATAGACAGCCACGTATTTATTAAAACTCGATGAAAGTATTGAATCTATATTATTAATCGTATGACTCTTAAGACTCACAACGGAATAAATCACAATTGGCCTTTCTTTGTTTTGGATGATTCTCCTTCAAAATACCGCCGAGATATAAACACAAGGAAGACCTTCGCAGCCAATGAGAATGAAGATGAAGGGAGAAGGAGAGCGAGAGATGGTAGGAACGAGGAGAGAGCGCATGCGCGTGTGGCGCGATTCGTTTTTACTGGGAAATTTAAAGTTTGTCTAACATATTTTTTTCTTCTCTACTTTATTTTTATCTTCATGTGAATAAAACAGGAACTTCTACTCTTCGTATGCTTCTTGCTGGGAAAAAAAAAATTATGGAAGAATTGCAAATTACTCAAGAATAGTAGTTGCAGTTTTTACTCAATGAATCTTGTTTCCATGGATTTGTTAATCGATCAAACACAATACTCGTCCGTTCTGAAACTAATCATGGCAAATCAAACACTTATTAATACTGATAATAAACGATCAGGGAATAATAATAATTTGTCAACAATTTATGGCAGGTGAGTATCAATAGAATGAAGAGATTTATCATATTCGTATCATAATGATTATTGTTATTATTATTATTATTATTTTGAATTCAGAGTACCCACAGTTGGAATTGATAAAATGAGGGTAGCCTTTTGTACAGACATGGACAAGTCCGTGATTGTTTATAATTTTGAAAAACGAGGCTGGACTCAAGTTAGTCCTGAAGACGATTGGAATTTTTACTGGTAATTACATATTTTTATTAACTCGAGCTTGAAATACTAATTTGAAATATAATATGGGCAAGTGGGATAAAATCGCGATTTTAATTTGCAATATTCATATTCAAGACCGTCACTTGCAACTACTAAAAAATTCGAGATTGCATCGAAATATTGAATTTTTACGCAACTAGTTGAATTTTTTCAAAATTCTCAATAATAAAAGTTTGATACATGTTGTGTTGTTGACAACGTTCAAATGCCGTGAACTTGCATCAATGGGGGATCATCAGAGAAATCCCATCTCGCTAATAATAATTACACCAATTTCAAGTAATCATTGCATAATATAGGGGAGAGTGGGGCAAAATGGACACTGTAATGAAACGGTTAGAGATGGATTTTTTTTGATGATTCTATTGAAAAGCTGAGGAAGTTTTAGCCGGAGAACGAGTGTCAAATGTATTTTTTTCGATTTTTTTGAAAATTCGATATTTTTCAGGGGTAAACCCTTTCCTCTTTCGGAAATTTTCAGTTTTTTGCAAATATTTCTGGTTCTATTGGTCGTAGCAATTCGGGGTTGGTCTCAAATGAAAGGTGAGCTCATTTCCCATCGATTTATAGGGTCTTGAATTCAAAAATATCAATTTTTGGGATAATTGCAGGCCAAAAACTGTTTCACAAAAGTGTTTTACAAAAATGCCCATAAATACCTTAAAAATCAATATTTTTAAATTGAAAACCCTATAAATAGATGGCAAATGATCTCACCTTTCACCTCCAATCGGAATTTTTACGCTACGACAAATAGAACCGAAGATATTCTCAAAAAACTGAAAATTTTCAAAAAAAAGAAGGCTTTTATGAAGGGATTAATAGTTTATTGTAAATGAAATAACTCAATCAATCCACTTCAGTTAATTTATTACAATATTTCGAAATATATTTACAATGTAGATCAATTTGTATTTGACTGTGATTCATTGAATCAGTGCGAAACGCGACTTCACACCTTTGGTGCTCTTGGGCGAGTGTCTCGCTGACGCTCTGATTCCCGCGCGATTCTCCCTCAAGTCTGGGGGAGAGTTGTCACGTGATTTCTCCATGAAATCTATTTTCGAATAATTTTATTTTCCGCTGGACGCTTCATTTACCCCTCAAAAATGCTCAAAAAAGTCAAAATCTTTAAAAATTCAAGAAAATTAATTCCGGCACTTGTTTCCCGCCCAAAATTTCCTCAGCTTTCCGATGAAATCATCAAGAACAATCTACCGCCAATATTTCTATTAATTTCAAGAGTTATCCATAATATTTGCCTTAAAATTTAGATGTGTCCATTTTACCCCTGATGTCCATTTTGCCCCACCTTCTCCTAATACATGATTCAAAATTGAATTTTTCAGGGCAGTTACCCAGTCATGTAGGAATATATTCAGTGTAGAGACCGGATATCGAATGGGGGATAATCAGTAATAAAATACAATATGATATTTCAACCTATAATAATTTATTATCTAATACTGTATTTTGAGTATATGAGTTTTTCTTTGTTCTACATAGAACGATAAATCATTTTCCAAATCACTATGAATTGACGCGAAAAGATTTATTGGTGAAAAATATAAAAAGATATCGGAAAGACCTCGAGAGGGAAGGAAGTCCATTGGCAGAACGTGGAGATGGCCCTGGGAAGTATCTACATCTTGATTTTATTCCTGTTACATTTGTATTACCTGCAGGTATAATTTAATGATTGATGGTGAAATTGATATCATTTTAATGGGGAGGGGAAGCTTTGTAGAAATACATGCTAAAACATAATTTGTCTTTTTCATCATCATAGATTACAATATGTTTGTCGAAGAATACAGAAAATCTCCCCAAAGCACATGGATCATGAAACCCTGCGGTAAATCTCAAGGTGCTGGAATATTTTTAATCAATAAACTTAGTAAATTAAAAAAATGGTCGCGAGAAGCCAAAAATCCATTTAATCCAAATTTATCAAAAGAATCCTACGTAATATCTAGGTATGTATAAAGGAATTTCAAGAATATTAAATCATTATAATTTAAAGAGAAATGAAAATTTCCTAAAATATTTTAATTACATGGGATATTGTTTTAAATTTTCAGATACATCGATAATCCACTCTTAATAGGTGGTAAAAAATTTGATCTTCGCTTGTACGTTTTAATAACATCTTTTCGGCCACTGAAAGCTTATCTCTTCAAACTTGGCTTTTGTAGATTCTGTACGGTCAAGTATGATACGAGTATTCAAGAACTTGATAATATGTATGTTCATCTCACAAATGTTTCTGTCCAGAAACACGGAGTAAGTGTTGGTTTGCTTTCACTTGATTCTGCGGCTCCAGTGTTATAAAAAAAACTTGTTGATCCGATTTTCTAGGACGAATACAATAGTCTCCATGGAGGTAAACTGAGCGTTCAAAATCTTCGTCTCTATCTGGAAAGTACTAGAGGAAAGGCTGTAACTGAAAAGCTCTTTGCAAATATATCCTGGTGCATTATTCATTCGTTGAAAGCTGTCGCTCCAGTTATGGCCAATGATCGACATTGCTTTGAGTGTTATGGCTATGATATTATTATCGATAATAAATTAAAACCTTGGCTAATTGAGGTAAATTAATAGTTTATTATAAGAAAGTTTCGCATTTACCACGATACTATGGTGTTTTATTTTTTTTCATTCAGGTAAATGCCTCACCTTCATTAACATCAACTACCGTTAATGATAGAATACTCAAGTACAAATTAATTGATAACATTGTCTCAGTTGTTCTACCACCTGATGGAGTACCTGAGTAAGTATGATGGAAGAGGTAGAATAAAATGCGTACTCCAATCACGAGTGGCTCAACTGAATTGAAATTTGCCAAGAATATAGTATGTCATTATAATAAGAAAAAAAAATTATATTGATTCACAGTGTTAGATGGAACAAATGTCCAACAACAGAGGCAATGGGCAATTTCGAACTTCTCCTCGATGAAGAATTGTCTTCTCAAGAGGAGAAAGATGGCTATAACTTCGGGAAATATAGAAACTCATCGAACAAATGGAAGTGATAATGTCGAAGAAGTAATGGGAAGAAAAAAAATCACAAAACAGATTCAAAATACAACATAAAAATTTATCTTCAATTGCTTTTTCTTTTTTTTTTGTTTGTACAAATTTATACATTATACGAAGGGGATAATAATGAAAAATTTTGTCCATAATATAAAATATAAATGCCACCAGACACACACACAAAGGTAATCAGTAGAGAAACGTAGAAAAAATGTTTACAATTATTTAATGCTGGGAAAATATGACTCGTTATAAATACATATTTTTTCCTTCGTATTCATTATCAAAGGAAATTCTTATCAAGCTTACCTATAACTCTGCACGCTAATGAGATACTTTTATGAATTTGAAGATGAAAAATATTTATGGCACACGGTCGTTGTTTTTGATTAAATTTTTGTTAATGATAAACAATTATTACAGTATAATGTTCAATAACAGCAGCAGCAGCAGTAACATGAAAAAATCCATGATGCTTTTTTTTCCGTTTCAATGTACAACTAACCATTGATGTACATTGTTTGAGTATGATTTATCTTCACTCGGAGCAGTAGCTTTTGGTTAAATGAAACATTCATTAGGTAAGAAAAAAGATCTATGTATATTTTGTTCTCTCTCTTTTTCTCTCACTCTCTCTCTCTCTCTCTCTCTCTTTGAAGATAATAACGAGAATATAATACAATATGATATATTTTTCATCACAATTAACAAAGTATGAATAAAAATAATTAATTGCAGCAGCAATAATCTATGCAGAAAATTATAGAAAGAAGAATTTCAGAGGCAATTGAACAAAGCGACAAATGAGATAGTCAGTCATGTACAAAATTTTACATAAATAGTCACCTTGATAGTCATATAGTAGAATTGACTAAAACTTTTAAAGTCCTTTCACACAATATAATTTTTATATTTACATGCCCAATATTTACATTGTATCATGATGATAATTTTGTATTTTTTTTATAATTTACTAACAAAATTAACATTAGTGATAACTAGGCACTGAAGGTTCCCCTTTTAATTGTACAAGAAAGTCTCCTCAATTATTAAAAAAAACAACTATTTGCACTTTTCTCTTCTTATATTATGTATACTTTATGCATTTTGTTTCTTTTGATATTGTATCTCTCTATATGGAGATTGCTTTAGCACCAATTATTATATGATTAAATATTAGATGAATATACAAGTTATTTGGAGGATGAAGGAAGAATTATATTATTAATATAAAATATAACTTGAATCATTGGAATTCTTTTACTTGATGATATCGTCACTTTAGTAACAAATGGTCGCAAGTGCCAAAAGAGGCCTGGCATTGCCCTGATAGAGATATTGAATATTCTAATATATGATAATAAAAAACCAAAAAAAATCTCACGGTACTGGGGACGGTGGAGGTGGTAGTGGACTAAAGTATGTTGATGATCTGGAGCTTGGCGATGGCGGACAACTCATTGCTGTATCACTGTGATAAATGGATCTTGGGGTTGGTGGTGGTGGAAATGGTTCACTCTCGTATCTGTAACGAGTCGCTGGATAATTACTATCCGATTCATCACAAACGTCAGTACTGCAGGGTGTTGGTGGAGGTGGTTGATTAATACTTCGATAATATCGATATGGGCGATAACGGGAGGCATTGCTACTGGAGCAACGAGTCGAGTTTGCTGTAGTTGCTGGACTTGGTGGAGGGTTGAGGGTCTCCTGCGGATAGCCACCAGCAGAACTTCCGCGAGTCGAGCTTGATGCACCTTGATATGAAAAATAAATGAAAAAAATGTTGAGCAAGGATAATCAAATTTATTTCAAAATTAATATGTTCATTTTGTTTAGAAGGACCTGTGTGTGTGTGTGTGTATGAATGTTAATTACCTGTGATGTGACTGCGATCATAACTAGATCCAATACTGCTTCCCCCCGTTAATGTTGACATCCTAACAGTTTTCAATCCAGCTTGAAGATCTTTAGCTCCATTCTTCTGCATCAACTGAATCACAGCCGCCGTTGGTTTTCCACCCGATCTTCCAGGCTTCGGTGATAATGGATCTCCAGCAGAATCATGAAGACATATATCCGGAAGTTCATCATTGCCAGCAAGTTTTTTTCTACAATAGTAGAAACCAAGTACAGCAATTTTTATCACTCCAATGCAAACTAAAATAACTATAACATAAGCTGATTTTCCAGTTTCTGTAACTATTGCTGGTAAAGTTCCACCATCGACGCCACTACCACCGCCACCACCACCACCACCACTGTCCTGCTGCCTTCGATTATTAGCTGAAGCACAAACATGTGTCGATTCATCACTTCCGTCAGCACAATTTTCCCATCCATCGCAAACTGCAGTCCCAGCAATACACAAAGGTGTAATTGTACAACGGAATTGACCAGGTTGACAGCAATGAGCCTCGTCCAATCCATCTTGACATTGAGTAGTTCCATCACATACCCACGATATATCAATACACTGACCATTCTGACATCTGAATTGGTCATGTCCACAAGCTGGACATCCTAATTCATCACTACCATCGGGACAATCAATTTGACCATCACATTTCCATGTAGCTGGAATACAATCCTTTGCAAGAGCTGAACTTGAATCGGCACAAGTAAAATGATCAGCTCCACATGCTGGGGCAGCCCGGCAAGTTCTTCTATCCTCTGACAAGACTAAATATTGTGGACAAGAACATTTCACTGTTGCTATATTCATTTCATCGCTACTATCTACTAGGCAAAAATGTGAACAGCCTCCATAATCTCTGAAGGGACTACAGATATGAGATTCCATGACATCATCATCGGGAGTTCGGACTGTTACAAGATCCGATAAAGCACGATTCATCATCATTGTTTTTCTGCTATTGCCACCAGATGTTTTATTTACTCGTTCAACCACTGAATTTTCCCGATTGAACCAGTATAAAAAATCATTAAGAATTGCCAAATATGCAATTGATCCTTGTTGTTCTTCCTCTACAGTTACTAATGTTCGACGATTTTTTCCATTGATTTCACAGAATTCAATTTGTCTTCCATGCGCCCAAAATATTTGATTTGTGACAATGTCAACAACTAGAGCTGTTGGTTGTTGCTCCAAATCTGTGGCAATTTTGATTCGTTCTTTTCCGTCCATTCCACTCTGTATGACTTTCATTCTACTTCCTCCTACATCAGTCCAAAATAAAAGACGTTTTTCCGGGTGAACTGCGATATTTCTTGGCTTTTCACCTTCACCTTTGACAACAACGCCGAGTGCAGAATTGTTGTCTAATCGTGTGACATTTATTGCATTATTTTCCATGCACGACCAAAAGAGAAGACGACCAAGTGGATCAAGGGCTAGATCAAATGGATGAGATCCTGTTGGTCCACCACCGGAAATTACCACTGGTGACGAGTGAGTTCGATTTTCCAAGGCTTTCCGGATTGACATTGTGCGGCCGTCTATCCAGTAAATATGCTGGGTTATTGGATCAAATTCTATTGATCTGACGTTGCGAATCCCTTGAACACGTAGGACTATGTCCGGGCAGTCATCGACATCAGGGAGGAATCGACCCATTACGTTTCGTAGACTGTACACCATAAAATTCCTCGGAGCTAGAACAAAATCGTTTTTTTTTTTAATAAATAAATGAAATGCAAGTTCTCTTCTAGCACTCGTCCAGCTGAATAAATGACAAGTTACTTACCAATACAAGTTTTATTGTCCGCTGCAAGATTGTAGTGGGTTGGACAGGTACACTTGTGTGAATGCGATGGATTGCCAGGGGCATTAGATGCCAGTGCAATGCAAATATGGCTACAATCTCCATTATTAATAGCACACGGGTTCCATCCAGCTTGTCTAGAGGCATGAAAAACCAAAATATCTGTAACTGACTCTAATTTATTATGAATTTTAGTACGATTTCCACCCGTTGTCTTATTAGCCCGTTCTATATCACCGGTATTCCAATCTGTCCAGTAAATATAATCAAGATACTGTGTAATTCCAAATGGATAAACAATATTTTCTTTTATAATAGCTCGTCTCTTTGCTGTTTTCAAATCAAAACTGTCAATAGCAGGTGTATAAAGATCAGCCCAGTATAGCTTTCTAGCAGAATGATCGATAGTTAATCCATGGGTTTTTCCAATATTAGAAATAATAATTTGACGAGAACTTCCATCTAATCCCGCTCTCTCGATACTTCCAGTTTTTCCCCATTCACTCCAGTACATATGGCCCCGAGCTGGATCGAGTGCTAAACAACGTGGCTCAATAAGGTCCTGCCAAATCAAAATTTTCCTACTTGATGATCCTCCTCCATCTATTACTAGTCTTATTACCTCAATCCTCCTTGTACCTGTATCACTCCAATAGAGATTATGCGATATCCAATCAACTGCCAATCCTTCAGGTGTATCTAATCCTAAATCAATGATTCTCTCTACATCAGAGCCATTAATAAATGCCCTCGTAATAGCTTTCAATTTAACATCAGTCCAATAAATTCTATTCTGTTCGAGATCAAAATCTAATGCACTTGCATCTTTTACACCAGTCAATGGAATAATATTATCATTATTTGCATTATTCTCAATACTTATTCTTCCAATATTATCTTTCTTGGAAAATAATAAAAAAGCATCGGGTATGACACAAGTTCTTTTATCCTTTGTAAGCTCGTATCCAATTTGACAAGCACAGACATAGTTATCACCAGGTTTATTGAGGCACAAATGACTACAGCCACCATTGTCCTTAGCACAAGGATTTGTACCATAATGAATTTTACCAAGATGAACTGCCTTCAAGCCCATTACATTTGGTACTTGATCAACAATTACTTCACGATCAGCACCAGTAAGTTTGTGTGCCCTGTCTATACTGCGTCTTTGCCAATCAGTCCAGTACAAGTAATCCCCAAGCAAACTCAAACCAAACAGATGAGGAAGATTATCTGTAATCACTTCACGTCTGTCCGAGCCATCCATATTACAAACTTCAATCTTATCCATTTTCGCATCGCACCAGTATATCTTCTTCCTTTCTAAATCAAGCGCTATTCCATTTGGCCAAACAATATCCTTACTTATTAATAGAATTCTTCCACTACCATCAAGATTGCTACGTTCAATTTTTGGACGTTTTTCATTCCAATCTGTCCAAAACATCCAGCCAAGTTGAGGTGCTAATGCAATTGCTCTGGGTTCTAATAGATCTTCATTGATTAAAACTCGTCTGCTTGTTCCATTTAATCTTGCAACTTCGATTCTATCAGTACCTGTATCAGTCCAGTAAATGTTTCTCGCTATCCAATCAATCGCTAGACCATCTGGATTAACAACTTCAGTGATAACAATATCCTCCTGTCCAGATCCATCTAAATACGCTCTTCTTATTGCACGTGCTTTCTCATCTGTCCAATATAACATCTCATCAACAGGATCAAAGTCAATAGCAATGGCATGTTTAATCCCAGTCAAAGGTAATACAAAATTTGTATAATCGGGTGAATCAAGTGATAATCTGCAAATTTCATTTCTTTGAACAATTAGTAATAATTCTTCAGCTCGCTCGGCACATGTATAATTATCAATGAGTTTAACACCAGTTGGACAGGCACAACTGTAACCACCAGTATGTAAATCTGTACTGAGTAAACAAAGATCTGAGCAATTACCATTATTGTGACGACATGGATTATCAGCATACGGTTGTCTTCTTGAATCCCATACTTCTATGTCTCCCGGTATGTATTCACCATGAATCAATTCACGTGGATGCGATAATGAAGCCTGTTGTGATACTGATAATGATGATGATGATGATGAAGTTGATCTTATATCGTGTGAATGAATACACCATGTTTTCCAGTCTGTCCAGTATAATTTTTGCTCGAAATATGATATTGCAAATGGATAATCCAAGCCTTCTTTTATTATTTTTCTTCTATTTTTCCCTCTGTAATCCATGACTGCTATAAATTTCAATCTTCCATCTGCCCAGTAAACTAATTCATTTTCATAATCTATTGTTAATCCATTTGGCCAGAAAATATCGTCAGATACTATAACTTCACGTGTCTTATGATCTCCGTTCATTGCTGCCCTTTCGATTTTTGGTACATCACCCCAATCAGTCCAGAACATTATGCTTCTCATTGGTACAAGGGCTATTGCTCTAGGCTCATATATATCCGTCCAAAATAATACTTTACGTTGTTTCTCATTCTCTATACTTGACACCTCGATACGATTTTTTTCACCATCAGTCCAATAAAGTTTACCCGTATACCAGTCACAAGCAAGACCATCTGGTGATATCAAACTTGAATTAACAATGGTAACACGATCAGCAGCAGCAGAAGCAGCACCTGAATATGTACCATTTGTTTTTACACACTGAATCATCTCAAGACCACTGTCAGACCAACATACGAGTCTTTTTTCCCAATAGAAATCAAGTGCAGCACCTTGAGATAGATCCTTAACTATTGTTATCACCTTGTTGTTACCACCTCGCGACGAAACATTTGCCACACGAATATCTTTTGTTGTAGTGAATAGAAGTGTTGGCGATGATGGCAGTGGTGGTGATGGTGGTGGTGGTGATCCTGAAAGCATGAAATTTATTAGAAATATATGAGATTCCATTATCATCTATCAACAATTAAAAAATCCATTATCATTATTTTTTCTCAAATTCCAATTTTCGATCTTTGATCAAACTTGACAAGCTGTTGTTCTAAAATTGAATCAGGATAAATTAGTTTACAACAATTTCTGCTGTATAATTGAGATTATTGCCTTTGTTTTTGCACTCTCTTTGCTTGAACGCAATCTTGTTACGAAAATTCTCGTAGCAGGCCACTGGCAAATTTCTTGGCCTCATTATGCACTTTAACGCATTATTATTACTTCCTCCTTGTGGAGTGTCTCGATCGAGAATGAAGAAACTATGGATGAATTGGAATTTAACTAAAAGACTTGAACGGTTTGAACTTGGAAATCTCTCCCTTAATTGATTTTCAATCATATATTGATTATGTGAGTCATTTTTTATTTATTTCAAATTTTTATGTTCATAACTGACGACTAGGCTCGAGGGATCTAGGGGAGGGGGGAGGGTAGTGGAGGGAAAAGATGGAAAAAATAATGTGAAATTTCGCCAGTAAGAATAGAATTATCTATAGAATAGAATTATCTAGCTATAGCATTGAAGCTTATAACGGAAAATAAATTAAAATTTTTTTTTTTCCAATTAAAAAATAATGAAGACAACATGTTGGTTCTTTTTGCAACAAGTAAATAATTCTTTTTCATATTCAAATATTAATTTTAAAAAATATAAATTTTCTACACTCTTCTGTATGCTTGCGTTGATGGTTGATAGGACCGAGGAGGGAGAGAGAAATCTCGTTTGCAGTCCCGTGAACCTGAAGTCCTTGTCGCGGTTTTGTATCCTGGTTAGAGTGTATTCGTATGCTTGAGAGCCATCGTCGAGTGAAAAGGAGAAGAGAGCGAAGAAAGGGACGAAGAGAGAGAGAGAGAGAGAAAGAGAGAGGGAGAGGGGATGGGCGGGGGTGGTGTTGGTAAAAATGTTGGAGAAATGAAAAAAAACAGCAACGGCAGTTAGCACGCCCCCGACTCTATTCCCCATCTCGTTTCTTCCTACTTCTCACTCGCCTACTGGCTGGTGGTGATGGTGATACCTTGTTAGCGGCTGTTAGTCTTTCTCCGACCTTATGCACACATGTAACCATGAAATATACCTATTCTATCTTTCTTTTCAGTTGTCATCAAAAACTTCAAAAATAAAGGAGAATGATTGCTGAGAAGAATTGGTAAAGAGAAAAAAAACATGATAAAAATCCGGAATTGATTCCGTGTCTAGACGTGATTCAATTTCAAATTAATGGCTGTCGGGGATAATAACACCGAGTGGTATGTAATGCAAAGCAGGTTGAGACTGATGAAAGGGGGGGGGGGCAGACGGAGAGGAACTTTACCCAAGTGGTGGCTCCAGCAGGAGGGCTGGAGACATATATATATAAATATATATATATATATATGCGTCATGGGAATTTGTATAGAAAACATGGGAGGCCTAACAACCCTATAACCACCCTGCGATCACTCGATTTGCCGAGTGAACCTGCAAGATTGTGAATAGGCGCAAGTAAGTGGAGAATAAAATCGCCATCGTTGATCGCTTTTTAACACGCAGGTACTACTATATATACTCTTAACTCACATACTGGGGAGAATTCAATTCGATAATTTTCAAAATCCAGTAAATTTAGTTTTCGTTTCTACAATGTCCAGATCGGTAAGTTTTTGCTCTCATGTGGGATTAATTTTCACCAGTATTGATTCATTTCCTCACAAAGAATCATACAATGCAAGAAAAAAGAAAGAAGAAATGATGGAACATCCAAGTGATGTCGGAAGTGAAGAGTATGTGGAGAATGACAAATATTAAAAAAGAATAAATGAAATACGACAAAAGGGAAAAAAAAAGTACCTGCGGCTTTTCGACTCGTCCTCTTCCATCTCTACGTTCTTTCATCATCTTCATAATCTCGAGAAATAAGATGTGTAAAAGGAGATACAAAGCACAGTCCATGAGAGACAATGGTTAAAATCGAAATAGACGGGTGACGAGACAAAAAAATGATATTGAAGTAGTATGTAGTGGGAGACAGAAGAGGTGACTGATAAATTATTTGTCGGATATTAAGATAGTCGAAAGATTAAAGAAACGCGGTTGGAAGGTGTCTGCTGCTGCTGGTAGTGTCAAAGTAGAGGGAAAAAAAGAAGAGTCATAGAGTGAGAGAAAATATGAAGAGGCAAAAGAAGCAAGTACTTGGCGTCTGTGGTGATAATAGTGGTCACCTTTGATTCTTCTAAAATTCATATACCTGAGAAGATTATTTAAATCATTGTGGCTTGTCAAGTGGGGGGATGTACAGCAAAAGTAAAAGAGGGGAGCAAAATGATTTCTCTGAGTTCAAAGTGGAAGAAAAATTACCGGAAAAATAAGAAGGCTAGTAGAAATAAACGGACAGGGTCTACATTCCTGAGGTAAGGTTCTCCTCCTCTTTCCCTTCATGGCTTCTCTTCCAATAACCCCCCTTATTCCACTATGTTTCTCCAGAACGAAACTCAAGTATAATAGAGAGGAACGTCGACGATGATCCAAGGATCTACGTTTGCAACTTCAACAAAATCCCATTGTATTCTCTCTCTCATCATTCTTTATATTTAATTTTGCCCTTCTACTCACATTATATTATTGGATTTGGCTTACTTTCCTTCGTCTCATCACATATATATCGTCGCCTTGGTAACAAATGGTCGCAAGTGTCATTTTTCCAATTTTTTCATAATGCAAATAACATGAAATCGTATTTTTTTTTCTTACTCCAATCGATATTTGATGGGCTTTCCCGCATTATTTTGTGGTAAGACTAATCAGAGATGAACGAACTTTGTTCAATGAAGATAATTGAGATGAAATTTAGCTGAATGAATAACGCATCCAATGGGGACCACTTGTTCAGGAGAAGCTGGGGCAAAACGGACCGAGTTGAGTTTTTAATGTCTATATTATGAAATACTCTTGAAATTAAGAGAAATATTGGAGATAATTTCCCCGTCATTTCATTGAAAAGCTGAGAAACTTTACAGTCGAAATCATGTGACAGAAATAACTTTTTGGAATTTTTGAGAAATTCAACTTTTTAGGTCAAGATTAGAGGAGATTGTTCTTCTCATTTTTGCAAAAATTTGCTTGTTTCCAAATATTCCTGGTTCTATTGGTCGTAGCGTAAAAATTCTGAATGGAGATGAAAAGTGAGATTGTTTGCCATCGATTTATGAAGTTTTTAATTAGAAAATATCGATTTTCTAGATAGTTGTAGGACGAAAAATGAATTTTCCCATATTACCCGTAAATACCTGGGAAATCTAGTTGAATTTCTAAAAAATCCAAAAAAATCATTTCTGACACATGATTTCCACTGCAAATTTCCCCAGCTTGTCAATAGAATGACGAGAAATGACTTATCTCAAATATTTCCATTAATTTCAAGAGTTTTTCGATAATATAGACACCAGAAACTCGACTGGATTCATTTTACCCCTCATGTCTGTTTTGTCCCACCTCCCCCTAAACAAGTAGTCCCCTATTGAATGTGTTATTCACCATTTCTTGCTTCCAGTAAGAACCAGTAAAAACAAAAGGGAGCAAGTGCTTAGAGATACGACTCTCTGTTAGTAATTTATGGCACTTGTGACCGTTTGTCATTTATAATTTGTTTATTCTCTTTTTATTATTCTCAATGCTTTCCAATACAATTTCACTTTCTCCAAGTGGAATTGAAAATGAATTAATTAAAATTTATTGTTCTATGAAGAATGATTATTCACTGCAAATCAAACATCAAATGAAAATTATCAAAATTATTGTCTATTCAAAGTGCAAATAATCTCGAAAATTCAAGAAAAAGTTAAGATGATCATATTATCGTGGGTAATATGAATGAAAAATGCAATTACAATGAATAGTAGCAGAGTACTCAAATAGGGTAGCATAAACAAGACCCGAATAAAGGAGAGGGGGTAAGAAGGTGGATTCAAAACAGATAAATAATGAAACGTGACATAGAAATTACATTTCTTACATTTTTTTTTCGTAGATCGGAGAATTTGTAGCAAGAAATTATGATTTTTCTCTTTGCAATGAATAATTGATTCCACACAAGTTGTGAATTGGAGTGTAGGGGATAAAATAACAAAAGAGAATGAAAGAAAATGATAAAAAAAAACTAACCATGAGCAAAAGATGCAGCGAGAGTGCACAAGATGCAGGCAGCAAGGGCGTCCCCCAATCTCCTCAGTGCCATTCTAAAACTGGCGTTGAGGCATTAAATGTTTTTCATCACTTCACTCACATTCTCATTTATCGAAAGGAACAACGAAAAAAATATATATATTTTCATGATCGTTTACTTCACTTCACTCCACTTCAGTTTATTTCACTTTTCCAAAGATAATTATTTAATCTTCTTCCTTTGAATGACTTTCTTTAGCTCCACGTGAAATAGTAGTATATACATCACGAGGAAATGTAATAACACTTTATCATTATGTTGAGATATTTTCTCTTAGCATTGTTGTAGCATCACTTTAAATATATTTATTTAATAATTGAACATCATTTTCCCTTTCTCTTGTTCATTTATTGGATCATTCGATGGTCATAATTATATGAATTCTTTATTTTTTTTTTGATGATGTGAAACAGTGTAAATTTGTGTATGTGAATATGTCCTCCGCTTTATAGCACCATCTCGAGAAAAAATCTATCTCTAATTTTGGCACACACAAGTGATGACCAGTGCTCTGTTCACCAGACAGACTGAAGAATATAATACATAGAGACGAACTCAGGCGCCGAAACAGCTCCTTCGCCCCTCCCGCAAATCGTAGGCTTTGAAATGACTCGCTTTTTCAAAATGGCTGACGCGCGCATGCGCAAAAGCTCTTGGATATTCATTCAAACTTCACGTTTTGAATGAAAAAATGAAACAATCTATAGGAATGGGATTTATTTAGTGAAAATAGTGTGTATCATCAAGTCTTTTATTTTCCCATGTACAATATATGTATGAGTTCATCAAGATACATCGAGATATATATATGGATTTTTCATATACTTTTAGGGGGAAGTGAAGAAATAAATATGAACGTTTGTGGTGTAGACAAAAATGTATTGTAATTGTTTTCTCGTTTTTTTTTTGTGAATCCCTCTCGTCCTATTTATTGTAGCGTAAAAGTTATTCCATGAACAGCAGAAAAATTAAATATATATATTCTTTCAGATTTAATTTGATGAAAAAAGAAATTAGTTGAATACGTTTTTTTTTTCTGATAATGCATGAGTATATGTAATGCACTTAGAAAAAAATCAATCCATTCCCCCATTTGTAGATGCAGTCGTGTGTCATAATTCAACGATTTGTACAAAGTACTACAAGTGAGAAATAAATTTTTGTACACTACTAAATAAATATTGAAGAAGAGACATTGAAGTTAGAAATTAGTCCGTTAATACTATATCGATGATAATTTCAATTTCGTCTTCAAGGGTGGCTCTTAATGCTCTTCTTTTTCAAATGACTCAGAGCATGATTCTGATCTGTAACTTTGGCATTTATTTAGGATCACGAATCATCATATTAAGCTCGTAATCTGCTCACTGACGTAGTATCAAACATAATTATATTGTGTGGGTCAGTTCCTCAATTTTTTTAATCGAGTTTCACAATGCTTTTTCAAAAAAGCTAGTACACACTTGATTGAAACAAAAAAAATGGTGATTACAGAGTACAGTTTTGTTCATTAAATAGTCCCTATTCGCTTTCTAGAACCAGCATTGAGTAGATAACACAATGACAAATCATACACCTAGAGGAAGGTGGGCGAGGTGTAGGGGAAGGTGGGGCAAAATGGACACTGTAATGAAACGGTTAGGGATGGATTTTTTTTGATGATTCTATTGAAAAACTGAGGAAATTTTAGCCAGAAAACGAGTGTCAGATGTATTTTTTTCAATTTTCTTGAAAATTCGATATTTTTCGGCATTTTTGAGGGGTAAAAGCCTTTCCTTTTTTGAAAATTTTCAGTTTTTTGCCAATATCTCTGGTTCTATTAGTCGGAGCAATTCGGGGTTGGTCTCAAATGAAAGGTGAGCTCATTTCCCATCGATTTATAGGATTTTGAATTCGAAAATACCAATTTTTGGAATAGTTATAGGCCAAAAACTATTTCACAAAATTGTTCCACGAAAATGCCCATAAATACCTTCAAAATCGATATTTTTTAATTGAAAACCCTATAAATCGATGGCAAATGATCTCACCTTTCACCTCCAATCGGAATTTTTACGCTACGACAAATAGAACCGGAGATATTCTCAAAAAACTGAAAATTTTCAAAAAAAGGAAGGGTTTTACACCTCTAGAATGCTCAAAAAAGTCAAAATCGCCAAAA
Organism: Aleiodes leptofemur; assembly: GCA_963942555.1. NCBI lineage: Eukaryota > Metazoa > Arthropoda > Insecta > Hymenoptera > Braconidae > Aleiodes > Aleiodes leptofemur. Next base: position 15,103,919 of record OZ012620.1, on the reverse strand, counting down.
AATCAAAAAAAATAATTCCGGCACTTCTTTCCCGCCTAAAATTTCAAGAGTTTCCATAGTATTTGCCTAAAAATTTAGATGTGTCCATTTTGCCCCACCTTCCCCTATAGCAGAAGCTATAATGGATGAACGGAAAAATTTGAGTTTTCAAGTTTTTCATCATAAAAATCACATCAAATCAATCAGTTCCGGCATTATAGGTCATATCAGGTGCCACCTGGAAGACGCATTTTGAAATTAGAAGTGAAATCATTTGTCATCGTGATTTACGTGGTTCCGATTTTTTTTTTATTTAAATTTTTGAAGCTGATAAAAATTGATAATTTCCATTTTTTTTCATGACATGGAGCAATGTAAATTAATTTCACTTGTCGTTCAAGGTCGTTCCCAGGTCGGTGAAGAAGTCCCAAACATTGTTTCATTGGAATATCCATTTTACCCCACTTTTCCCGGCACTAATATATTTTAATATGGAAAAAATAATTTCTAAATTTTAGAAATTCCGTATTATTACGATATACTTTACTAAATGTCATTATATTCATCACTATGAATACAAAATTATCGAACTTTGTAAAAAATGTTCTCCAATAAATCACAGTGTTGCGCATTTTGCAAGTAAAGAGAAACATTTTTTTTTTTAAATAATATATTATGAAACATTGATTTTTCAATACTGTGATATTTTAACTTTATGAATTACATGGATTCTTTGGTGCTTTGTGAAAAAAAACGTGTGATGTACTAATAAATGTCAGAATATTCAAAATATTGATAGGATAGTATAAAATGATGATGATGGTGATTTAACAAAAAACTGATATAAATACTGTCTAAATACAATTTACTGATTATGAAAAACCAGTAATTTACTCACTGGTATTACGAATATGTATAACCGAAGAGTTGTAATAAGTTATTTTTTCTTTTTCATTATCATTCCCGTCGACAACATTACAGAAAAGTATAAAAGTTTAGAATATTCGCATATATATTATTCTCTGATTTACTGTTCAATTACGCGTCATAATTATATAATATATATATATATTATCTCCTCTAACATTCAATAATTCTTTCAAGCATACATTATCACTCAGTATAAATAGACTGACGACTATCCTCGAAACATTGTAATGTAATTCATATCAAATATTTCAAGTTAAGAAGAAAAAAAAATTATTCTTGTGTTTACATATTCCGTCCATTTTCCATTATTGTACTAGTATATTTTACTATCCTCTTACTTTGGTGAAATAACAAAGTGAACATGTGCAGTCACAAACACAGGCATGCTGTGTTATCATCTTTTTTCAAAATTACATTTAATTAGTCTTTGAAAAAACGAAATTCAGTTCACGTAACAAATCCGATGGTTCACAAAACCATTTGAGAAATTAAATGGAATATTCCATTGATTATTCTTGGTTCCTCCATTCGCATTCTTTCTAATTCAAAATATGATGAAAATTTATAAAAAAATAACTATAGGGAAAGAAACGAGAGCATGTATTATAGAGCGCCTCTAATCCCCCCTAATTAACTTCGATGGAAAGAGTTGAATTCTTGAAAAATGAATTTCTCCGCGTGGGTTGGCTGTCATCAGCTTTTCAATGGAATCGTAGAAAAAAAAACTTGTAAAAGATATTGCAACAGAAAGACATTGATAAAAATAATTTTAACGATTGAAAGTTATTGTGAAAAGCTTTATAATAACAGAGAAGTAGTAAATAAAAACAGAGATTCCTTTAAAAAAAAAGTGAAAGAATATTAATTTATGGGCAATTATTTGAGTAATTTTTTCAATATTATAATATATCACGAATTAAATTTATAACAATTATTGGAAGAATAAAAATGCAGTTTTGGAATGATAGAATCTAGTCTCTCTCTCGTGACAAATGAAATCAATTTTTTTCAGGAGGAAAATAGAAATCCCACTGGTTATGGAATGAGCAAAATGCCTAAGGCTTAATCTATTTAAAGCCCATTATCATCATCAAGAGACAATTATTCAGCACACAAGTATTACGAAAAAATTGCAGATAAATCACTGGACAATTACACAAAAATTGTTTCTCCGTATTTTTTCATCGACAGAGAGTCGATTTTTTATCTAAAACATCGAAGCTAAGTGAAATCATCGGAAATTTCGAATAAAAAATTTGACTTAAATTGTTTGCAAGTTGTAAAACTGTAATTATTATATCAGTATCGTCATGATGATAATGATATATTTTCTGCTAAAACGTAAAGAAAAGAAAATCTTTAGGCCATGAACCGATGTCCCGAAAATTGCATTTCATCTACTTCTGCTCAGCTCATTTCAGACGACGCCGCAGCCAAATCACATGTCTTTCATTTCGTAAATCTGACAATGCTAACAAAAAAAACCTTATTGGCATTATTTTTTTTCTCATATACGTGGCTTGTACGTAAGTGTAACGTGAAATGTTTGTATATCCATTTCAGTACAGTCCTGTGGACCAATCGGCAAGTCAGCATCAGCGGCAGTCTTATCTACCTCATTATTCAATAGCTCTACCTCACTATTTTTCAATAATATCGTTTCCATCACCGGGACAGTCGTCGTCGTCATCGTCGTCGATTGTTCTAATGATACTCGCTTCATCATTTTCATTGCATCTAATGAGCGTGATTTACCGGAATCACTTCCTGTACGACTTTTTGCTCCATTCTCTTTATTCCTACGCGATGAACTTCGATGTAATCGTGATGATTTTTCCCTTGATGCTGTCCTACGTAAACTTGGACGTTTTCCAACGGATTCCGCACTTGCACTCAAACCTGTTGCTATTAATTATTCTCATTGAATTAGAAATGATTAAGGAGGAGGAGAAGCCTTACTATTATTTTTTCTTCGTTCTCCCTTTCGGAGCACACGGATTAAACTTACCTATATTTCCGGAGGATGAGCGATTTGATCCTCTGAGAATGTGTATAGCAGTTGGATCACTATCAGTACCAGCTAATCTCTCACCACCACCACCAACCACAAGTGGGGTCAAAAACCATTCAGATCTCGTCCGCATTCGTGCCGTCTGCCTCTCGTGCACCTTGAATTTATGATTAATACTAATTAATCTTCGTCAAATTCTTCATTTATTTATGATATTGATGATATTTGGATTACTACTCGATTACCGTTCTACTAATTAATTAGCAATTCTTGTTCATGGGGCATAGAGGAAAATAAATTTATTATTCACGGAAATTCAGTGGGAATTATAATATAATATAATATATATGTATGGAATATGATGATAATAATAATAATAATAATAATAGTAATAATAATATATAAATTATTCTTCAGTGTATAAATTAATGCATGCTCGAAATCGTGAGTTATACTTGATAAATAATTATACATAAACAATTTTGAAAACAAATTAATACAAAAATCAATACATATTGATAAATACTACAATGACGACTATACATATATAATGTGTGTGGTAACAAAGCATTGAATAACATTCACAAAAAAATGCAGTCTTGTTTACGTAATAATATCATTATTGTTATGATGATACGATTCAAATGTAATTGCAGTTTTACTGTTTGGAATGCAAATCGATAAGTAAAAGTGTCGTGTTTAATATTGAATGCCATCGTCATTTGTGAGTTGATATTAATTTTAATTAATTCTTATTTATCCTTAAACACACGCACACGCGTATTCTATGATTCTTACTTGTTTAATTCATTTTATTGATTAATTCAGTCAGAATTTCTGGACAATTTATTATTATTTCCTATTTAAATGATGTCCTAATAATGATGTTGTAAGTCATGTATGTGCGTTACTTGGCGGGAGGGGCGGGAATGATCGTTAAACCTCGCCAATTCCTACCTGTGGCAGATAACTGAGGCTTTTTGTGCTTTCGGCATAGCGATTAACTGCTCTCAGTTCGTCTAATGTCATTGCTGTTGCATGTCTTGTTGAATGATGACTACCACGGCTGCTCGACGATCTGCTTGATGCCTAGAAACATATTATTAATATATATATGCTTTACTTTCACTTCTCTTTTGTTAGAGAAAATTGTGAATGTATTAATTTACCTGGAATAAGCCATTCTCTTCGAGACTCACGGAGAGTCTGGTATAACTCTCTAGTAGAGTATTTTCAGGAATGATTCCCAGTGATGATGAGGTTAATTCTAGAGTTTCTGCTGGTACGTGAATCAGGGCAGGAGTTGATTGCGACTCTTCCTGATGTGACATGGCTGAAAAATAATCAAATGAGAGATAAACATTATTATTATTATTATTATCATTATCATGAAAGAAATGTCGAGAAATCAGCATAAATGGTATTATATATGATATCACCATACTCACATTCTAGATTCAACTTCAAGCCCCATCTTTCACATTCATATTGCAACCATGTTTTCTCTGCCTCTAATGACAGTTGTCCTGGGTATGGGTGTGTGCGCAAAGATGGAGAGACATAAATAAAATAATTGTCAGTGTACGTTAGAATTAAACGAATATCTCAACAAATTCAGAATTGATTGTAACATACTTGAGACAAGAGTATCAGGTGGATAACGGAAGCTGAAAATCCAATCCTCTTCGACTTTTAGAATCCTTCCAGTAATTCGTGCATAAAATTCATAATTCTCACGGCCAAATAAATTTGATACGCCGAAATTGTCAATCATGAATTTCATAACTCTTGTGGCAACCTATATGTGTTTTTTGGAAAAAGAAAATAGAAATGTAAAATTTTTATATTAATAACAGAATTATATAAGTGAAGAAAGCAAAACTATGAAGCCACGTTTAGTTTTTGTTATCTGTTGGTAAATGGATTATAATCATTATTTTTCTTCACGTTTCATGCTATTTTCATGCGAATACAGATGATTTTAGTATTTTCTTTTCAAAACTTACAGAGACTTCCGCCTGGCAATGACCATGTAGGCAAACACAAAGTGATTTAGAAAAATGATAATTGAAACCACTGCTGCTGAATTTAATGAGCGCGCATGCTTTGGCTGAATTACTATGGATATTTGAGAAATTTCATGTCTAGTAATCTAAGAATATGAAGGTTAAAAATAAAAAAAAACATGAAAAATCATGGAATTAATTGACATTGCCAATTAATCAATTCAATCAACTTTCTAATCAACTACTCCTTTGGGAGGGGAAGAACATTTCCCGGTTTAGAACATGGTTCCTTATTATCCATTATCATGTACGTGATTTTATGATTTTCATGATTCAAGTTTGAAATTTTGCTTGCAGCCATGATTGTGTTTTACGTGCCAAATTTTTATTTATTCAATTAATTAAAATCACTTGAATAAAAGAAATAAAGAAAAGAGCCTCACTTTAAATCTAAGAACATCCTCCATCTTGGCAGTTTTTCCATCGCTGACACAACTTTGGAAGAATGATGGTGCAACTGAAACACCAAGTGCTTCACTTGTCATTCCAGTTCTTGCTCGTTCGCTATTCACTGCTACTACTCTAAACGTTCCAAATAGCAATACTAGCAGACGTTGGGTATATATTGGCAATGAAGTAATTAATCTGCCAAATGAAATTTACATTTTTTTCATTATATTGTGCGCAAAATGATCGCACGAGCTTCTTAGAGCGAGCGAGAGAGAATGAGAGAATGTGTAAGTGAATGGAAAAAAATTGAAATATTACTTATGAATCTGGTCCCGTTGCTGCTCCATGCTATCAAGCTGTATGACAGTGAATAATTGTTGCTCACCCTCTCGTCCAAAAACTCCACCAGGTATTTTACGTAGGAATTTCTTTAATACACTTGCTATTGTATAAACGCTAAAGTTATCCATATTGACTAATCTTCCCGTTTGAAGGAAATGTATCAATTTTTTCATGTTACCCTGGTGGCCTGGTGCACGAAATACATCTTTTCTTAATGGTGCTTCCTTATTGAGTTTGAGAATGAGAACCTAAAACAATAAAAGTTTTCAGAGTGAACTCTATAGGGGAAGGTGGGGCAAAATGGACATCAGGGGTAAAATGGACACATCTAAATTTTTAGGCGAATATTATGGAAAACTTTTGAAATTGATAGAAATATTGGCGGTAGATTGTTCTTGATGATTTCATTGGAAAGCTGAGGAAATTTTAGGCGGGAAACAAGTGCCGGAATTATTTTTTTTGATTTTTTGGCGATTTTGACTTTTTTGAGCATTCTAGAGGTGTAAAACCCTTCCTTTTTTTTTTTAACAATTTTCAGTTTTTTGAGAATATCTTCGGTTCTATTCGTCGTAGCGTAAATATTCTGATTGGAGGTGAAAGGTGAGATCATTTGCCGTCGATTCATAGGGTTTTCAATTAAAAAATATCGATTTTGAAGGTATTTATGGGCATTTCCGTGGAACAATTTTGTGAAATAGTTTTTGGCCTATAACTATCCCAAAAATTGATATTTTCGAATTTAGAATTCCATAAATCGATGGGAAATGAGCTCACCTTTCATTTGAGATCAACCCCGAGCTGCTAAGACCAATAGCACCAGAGATATTGGCAAAAAACTGAAAATTTTCAAAAAAGAAAAGGCTTTTACCCCTCAAAAATGTCTAAAAATATCGAATTTCCAAAAAAATCGAAAAAAATACATCTGACACTTGTTTTCCAGCTAAAATTTCCTCAGCTTTTCAGTAGAATTATCAGAAAAAATTCATCTCTAAACGTTCCATTACAGTGTCCATTTTGCCCCACTCTCCCCTATAATGGAGAAGGATCCCTCCTTCCCCCTGTAGGAGTGGATCAAGAAGCATGAAATTTTAATGTGGAATTTATAGTATATTGAAACTTGATTATTACTAGTAGTGGGCCAGGTATATCATTTTTGCAGACTTCATCCAGTGGAACTCCAAATTTGACTCTACAAACAAACGTTAATTGCAATCAGTAATTAATAGACGCAGTTATTACAACACAAAAGATAAATATTTGAAAAAGAAAAATTGAAAAAAAAAGAGAAATCTTCATAATTAAAATACAAACTTTTCGAGTCTTCTTGGATAAGGTGGAACCGAGGACGGATGTCCACAGCTTGTGACAACATTGCCAAGGGTAGCAGCCCTGCGATGCATTCTTTCTGTCCAAGTACTCATCATTCTTTACAATATAAGAAAAAACAAGGAATTAAGATGATAAATGAAACAATTCGAATTCCAAGTGTAGCGGCCCAAAAGATCCAGTGGAGAGATCACGTTTCACACTTTAATTGTAGATAAATTTTATTTAATTCAATTCATCATGTTCACCACCACAACCACCACCATGTTGTCACACCCAAGCGCACAAATGTGAATCTGTGTGTTAACAAGCGCGTGTTCAAGCACGACATGACAAATCAAAAGGGGCGTATAAACACAACATAAGAGCTTAACCTAAGAGATGCCCGAAGTTGACTGCCGCCAGTCGTCAACCGTACAATTCATCACAAATATTATAAAAAAACTAAATTTTATGAGATGATTGCAAACACATCGATGTATTTAATAACAGTCTTTTTTTCGAATTCACGTCCACGTTATCTTCATCTTTGTCTATTTCGTGATTTTTCACACTATAATGAAACAAAAATAATAAATGCCATGAAAAATCACACCTCTACATAAAAAAATATCATATTCAAGAATTCTTGTTAATGTCAAAACAGAGAAAAAAATCAATAAACGTTGGAGACAACTAAACGACCGTATGAACGACTTTTTTCACACAGAGATGAGATACTCGAGCCGTGATCTCACTAAAATACTTGACTTTTTCTCTCTACTATCACCATTTCTGGTTTATTATTTGCCCTGCAGAGTCTAGGGAATGTACTACACACACGACGATGGATACGATAGACAGCGAAATGTGCAGCAGGGTCATTTTATTTTATCACTCAAAAAACACATACATACACAATATGAGGAAGCACCAACACGCCTAACGTCTTTTTCAAAATCCACTTGGTGCATTATACAGCTTTAGTAAACACATCATACAATCACTACACTGCCTGATAACTAGCGCATATTTAGTTTGGTTACATGTTCCCCTTTTTTCCTCTGTTCCTCCATTTCATCTCAGACTATATATCTCTATGAGACCATTATCATAGTAGGACCCAGGGTATGGAGCAAAATCAGATCGAACTTTCACTCTTTTTGTTTTCCTCTCCTATTTCATAGTTTTTTTTTCTAGTGTTTCTCTCTCATATTGTCTTGAGAATAATTAGAATTATGATGTGGCGCAGACAGTAGTAGTTGTGTTCGCTGGTAAGTGATTTGACTTGAAGTAAGTGACTCGCGCAGGCGCACAAAATTGTTTTGGAGGTTCGGAGAACTCTCTGCGCCTGCGCGAGTGACTTCAAGTCAAATCACTTACTTTGAGACCTAGCGAACACAACTAGTATTAACTGTCGATAAAGAGAAATTTTGAGTTGCCAAGAAATCACTGGCAGCGCCACTTTACACCAACTAATGAAAAACTGAGGTGAAAGACTTTTATATGAGGGAGGAGAGGAAGAGAGTTTTCTATTGTCGTACCAACGAAAGAATCGACATACGAGGTGGACCGAAGCCAAAATTAATTTAGTGGAGCATGGGAGCCGAAGAAAACCGATGTCGAGACTTTTGCTAGTTTTTTTACTATAAATGAAATTGTTCGGGAAAACGGTGCGGTGGGGCACACGCCGGTAGGGAGGATTGTGCTCAGGCTTGCCGGGGACACACAGTGTCGACACTGTGCATAAACTCTTGCTTTTTGTTTTATTAACACGGTCGAGCAAAAAAATTATAACGTATAGTGTCAAATAATGAGTATATAAATAAATAAAGAAAAAATAATCCTTGAATGATGATGCTGCTGATGATGATGAGTATTAGTAGGGGAGGAACAGTCGGGAAGTCTCAAACAAGCTAGAAAATGCTTTAAAAAAGAGGATAAATCGAGGAAACTCCTAAAGGAGAGTGTTTTTAAAATGAACTTGTGCAGTGTATGAAAAAATGAGGTGAAGTCACAAAGTTAAAATAAACAAAGAAAAATAGTAAAGAGTAACGACGACCCTGTGGTGTAGACCAGAAGGAGAAATTAAGAGAAAAAAAAACACAAGGAAGTAGTGAAGGAGAAGGTGGGCGGGGGTGGCAAGGGACGAAAGGGAAACTCGTACACGCCCGGCTGTCACGAACCCGCCGCCACAATCGCTGCTGCCGCGAGGATCTTTCATTCGACGGAGGACGCCATGTTACGAAGCCGTATGCCAATGGCGAGATTATTACCATTGATTTTTATTCTCCTCTCATTTATTGTTATCGTCTTTTCATCAACTGAGAAGAATGGAGAGACAGGTGAATTATTATATTAATAATAAAATATCGATTTTTTAATTTGATTTTATATTTCTGAAGAATACTAGAAAAAAATAGAGACAGATAAGATGAGTTTTATTTTTTTTAATAGTATTGAAGGAAGAGTTAATAATACAAACCTAGTAGTTGTGGCCGGCGTTATAGTTACTACTACGACATGTGTCATTCACACTCTACTCTTTTAAACTTGTGTGTTTTTCTGTAAATGCTATGTATTTTGATGAGGAGTTCTATGTTCTTGAGTAATCCCAATGTAAAAGAAAAGGGTATTGATACTATTATTATGGCACATTGTGGAATTCTCTGATGAAAACTATTATACGTTAATTCTATTTTCTTCAAAAACGTTTTTCTTTTATTAAACTCTAATTGTACAATTACAGAAGAGACTACTGAAAGTATCGACGACGATGACGACGACGATGTCGTCGTCGTGGCTTCGACTTGGTCTCCTATACTACCACTGGCAAGTCTTGAAATTGAGTCATCTCAAAAAATTGATGGCATTGAAGTTGGTAGTACACCTTTTTTATTGTGTAAACTGAGTGAACCTGGTCAAATTTGGTGGGTTAAAGATGACAAAAATTTGACAACAATCAAATTGACTGAGACAGTTGCTAGATTTGATTTGAAATTAGCCAGTAGGAATGACAGAGGAAATTATACTTGTAAGGCACAGACTACTGGTAGCAATGAAAAACTCGAGAAAACTATTGGTTTACGTGTAATAGGTAAGCAGCAGCAGCAGCTTTCATGATGAAATGTTTGTTTTTTTCTTTTTTCTTGTTTTTTCAATAAAAATTTGACAATTGTTCCTTTGCAGTACCTGGTCGCATTGAGCCTATTACTGACACCATCAGTGTAAAAGCTGAAAAACAAGTGAATTTGACTTGTCATGTTCATGGATATCCATTGTCAAATTTCACCTGGTTAAAAGGAAACGATTCAGAAAGTATTGAACATCTACGTGATCTATCAAATACAATGCAAATTAATGAAACATATTATGTAATGACACTTTCCTTTGAAAGTGTTTTGAGAAGAGATAATGGTACATATACATGCACTGCTAATGATTATCGTGGTGTTGTTAGTAGTCAGCGGCATCTATTTGTTATTGACAAGCCTCAGGTTAACATTGATTTTATTAAAGCAGTGGGTGCTGACAAAATATTCCTCAATTGGACTGTGAATGATGGTAACAGGCCAATCCAAAAATATACAGTTCAATTTCAAAAGAAAGATCAAGAAGAAGGTGGCGGTGGTGGTAGACAATATTACGGTGAATTGATAAGCGGGGAAAATATTAATTATGTTTTAAAGGGTTTTGAAAAATCCACAGAATATCAAATAAGTATATCAGCAACAAATGAAATTGGTGAATCTCAGATGTATCATGATAATAGATGGATAAAAACATTGGATGCTGATCCAGTTTTCGTGCCAAATGTATCAGTAAAGGGTTTTACAGACATGTCAATAACACTTGGATGGACAGTTCCACCGCCATTGTTACGTGAACATGTTCATTACTATCAATTAGTGATGATGATGACTCATGAAGATCAGATGAAAGAAGCAGTTCATCCTGCTGATCAGGAATTCAATGATTACGTATTCGTAGATCTGTTACCAGCAACTACTTATCATTTCAAAATAGCAGCTTGCAGCTATTATACTAAAAAATGCGGTAATTGGAGTGCTGCAGTTAATGGAACAACTATGGATGGAGTTTGCAGTCCCCCAGAGAATCTCACAGTTACTTGTAAATTTGATAATATTAGTAGAACGAATTTTGTATCGGTAATGTGGTCACCACCTGTTATTTCTAATGGAAAAATTACACGCTACTGGGTTGAACTGACTGGATTATCACAATTTAAAAATGAACGTGGCAAATGGCACATTGATCGTTGGGGTCCAGTTGATCATAATGCTCGTGAAATTGACCGTAGTTTTGAATTCAAACGAGTACCAGCTAATACAAATTATACTGTACGAATTTACGGAGTAACAAGACTCAGAAGTCCTGGTAAAGAAGCGACGGGAAATTGTACTATGGGAGTAGCAGTTCCTGATAGAGAAAGTTTAAATTTACGTACATGGCGCAAAATACAGAATGAAGGTAGACAATTATTCAAATTATATCTTCCGCGTATTTCGGAGAGAAATGGACCTATTTGTTGCTACCGAATTTTCATGGTAAAGCTAGCTTCGCATAAAACATCAGCCGATTTACCAGCACCAGAGGATCTCGATGTTCATTCTTATCATTATGCTCATGCTTCACCAGCTGGTGGTGTCTATTTAGCTGAAATGTTTGATAGTGATCATCTACAATCTGAAATCTTTCTTGGCGACCGTCGTGAAGCATTCAATGGTAGTTTTTCAACAAGTTGTGATAAATGCATTGGTCTACGTCCAAAACCATCACCACCTACACTTAATCTTGTACCACAAGTTGATGTTCAAACTCATTTTCATAATAAGAGTTCAACAACAACTGCAGTACCTGGTATTGAAACAACATTTTCCAGTACATCTACTGCTGCTGCTACTACTACTACTGCTACTATTACTACCACTCCTACTACTATTATTAGTAATGATATGGAAACTATTACTACTACATCAATTTCAAAGATTCATGCAACAAATGCCTCATCATCAGCAAGACGAAAACGTGATAATTCGGCAAATATGATTGCTCCCATTGACAGCGAGATGCGATCGGAAATTTATCCACCTTACGATGGTTATATTGATGAAGGATCTAATTATACCGGTTTCATTGAAGTTATTATATATGATGATAGAGGAGGTGGAGGAGGAGGAGGTCATCATCACATGCTGACAGCTTACAGTAGTTATTTGAATCCATTGTTTGGTGGTTTAGAACCAAGAATAATTGTTGCAGAGGAAAAACTGGGAACTCTTGGTATCATTTTACAAATATCTGTTGCACTAATTCTCATTATTGTTATTCTTCTTGTTGCTCTTTGTGTATTACATCGATACACGAAACGTGCTGATCAACAAGGTGGTGGTGGAGGTGGTGGTGGAGAAGAAAATATCAATCTAAGAAATAGTTTTAGGTGAGTAATTTTAATTTTTTTAATATTCTCAAAATCAATTTATCAATTTTCAAATTTAGTTTTTCCATATTCATATTACACATGTATTTTATCTGAATATAAAATAAATTTGGAGAGAGGCATGGTGGGATCTTCTCTAATGGATGCCTTTTTTTTGGGCAGGCATCTTTGCAGAAGCCTCCGAGGTACCAGACATCAGCTTGTAGCTGCAAGTCCTCCAGATATGTTACCAATTCAAAAAGCTGATCTACTACAGGCATATTTAGAGCGTCATCGTGACTCTGACTATGGATTTCAGCAAGAATTTGAACTTTTACCAGATCGTTTTACAGATCGTACAACTCGAGCTTCAGAGGCACGTGAAAATTTGTATAAAAATCGTTATCCAGACATCAAGTGTTATGACCAGACACGTGTTAGACTGTCACAAATCGATGGAATAGCAGGAGCTGATTACATAAATGCAAATTTTGTGCTTGGTTATAAGGAACGAAAGAAATTCATATGTGCACAGGGTCCAATGGAGAATACAGTTTGTGATTACTGGAGGATGATATGGGAACAGCATCTTGAGTTAGTACTGATGTTAACGAATCTCGAAGAATATTCAAAAACAAAATGTGCCAAGTACTGGCCAGATAAGGAGGAGACAAAAATTTTTGGTGATATAACTGTTGAACACGTGAAACAAAAGTCATATTCTGATTACATTATTAGAGAATTAAAAATGACTAAAACTACAGCAGCAGCAGGAGCTGGTGGTGACCAGCAGCAGCAGCAGCAGAGAGACTCTAGAACAATTATACAGTATCACTTTTTGGTCTGGAAAGATTTTATGGCACCTGAACATCCACATGCTATTCTGAGATTTATTAAACGCGTAAATGAAGCTTATTCATTGGAAAAAGGTCCGATACTTGTGCACTGTAGTGCAGGAGTTGGAAGAACTGGTACATTAGTAGCACTTGACTCACTTCTACAACAGTTGGCTGACGAGGGACAGGTGTCGATATTTAATACCGTTTGTGATTTACGGCACCAACGAAATTTCCTTGTTCAATCGCTCAAACAATACATATTTATTTATCGCTCATTGATGGAAATGGCGACTTATGGTGATACAGAAATCACACTCAAAGAATTAAAGACTCGAGTTGAGAGATTGAGGCAGAGAGATAATGGAAAAGAGAAATGTCGAATGGAAGAAGAATATGATGTGAGTAAATTTTTTTTGTATTTTGTTTTTTTTTTCTCTTTGAAGACAGATCTTTTTCTCTCTAACTTGTTTTGACAATTTTTGTTTAGGAACTTGTTTTAAATTCACAGAAAATCAGTTCAATCATGGAAGAACGTAAATCATTTTCTGTGGGCAGTGGTGACGAGAATAGAGTGAAAAATAAAAGTGAATTAGTTATACCTTATGATCGTAGCCGTGTTATACTGACACCAGTACCTGGAAGAGAACACTCTACATATATCAATGCCTCATTCATCGAGGGCTATGATAATTCTGAATCTTTTATTATTACACAAGATCCATTGGAGACAACTATTGCTGATTTTTGGAGAATGATTTCAGAGCAATGTATCTCGACAATTGTAATGCTATCAGATTTGGTGAATTGTGAAGGCCCAAGAAAATGTCCAAGATACTGGCCGGCAGAGGATGAAACTGTTTATGATCACATAAGGGTGAGATACATACAGAGCGAAAGTTGTCCATATTATACTAGGCGTGAATTCTGTGTTGCTAATACAAAAACAGACGAAACAGTTATTGTAACACAGTATCAGTATCATGGTTGGCCAACGGTTGAAGGTGAAGTACCAGAGGTTACACGTGGTGTCATTGAACTTGTTGATCAGACACTGACACTCACCACTACCACTGATCATGTTGAATGTTCTACAAATGGGCCATTAGTTGTTCACTGTCATTGTGGATCGGATAGAAGCTCTATGTTTGTTGCATTCAGTATACTTGTACAACAATTGAGAACTGAGAAACGAGTTGATATCTTCACAACTACCAAGAAACTGAGATCACAGAGACACGGGATGATTAGTACTTTTGTAAGTATAAAGAGAAATGAATTATACACTCAGAAAAAAAAATTAAGGGATCGGAGAATTACTGAAAATTTTGAGAATTACTGAAATTGGCAAAATTTGCCGTTCCTTTAATTTTTTTTTTCGCCGCGTGTATAATATGAAAATTTCTGCATGATATTTTTTTTTTAATTATTATTTCAGGCTCAGTACGAGTTTCTTCATAGGGCTATTATGAACTATGCAGATTTACACAATCTTGCAGATGATGAGCCGCCAGCAGCATCATAATGAAAAATATTGAGTATAATAAGACCCTAAAGACTGATGACCATACAATTTTTGTTTGTTCCGTGCGTAAGTCGCTTTAATTTCTCGTAACGGGGACAATCGTGAAAAAGCATATTATTTTATTCAAATGAAGTGAATGAAAACGTCGTCGTTGTCGTATATGAAAAAACAGTGTAAAGTGGTGGAACGCCCAAAGAAATTTCATTGTTCCCCCGTGAGAGTAGATAAACATTTTTCTAAATTCTTTATACAACCGTCATATATAGTATATAGGATAGGTGAGATGAGATGTGGTTCGAATTTTTCGTTTTTCCTCACAAAGAGTGAAGGACATGAAGGGACATTACTACTACTCTGGAATTAGTACATTATATGTATCATCAAAGGTTGGCGAGTGAAAAATTGAAAAAAAGGTAACGTCGACACAAGATAGTGTCGAAATTGCCTTTTATACGCTGCCCGTGGTGTGCAAATAATATTTTTCATGCTGCACAAGGGTGCTGTGTCAAGAAATTGTCTTGTGCAAAGTGAGGCATTTTTTCTGCACTCTGTGTATGACATGAATATATTTTTCACGTATATATATCATAAATATTAGCTGCAAAAAAATTGTCTGCTGAATCATAAATCGTGAATAGCGAGGGCGAAAGGAGACGGGGGCGGTTTCGTCGTGTGTTTGTATTAATTATAAATAAAGTACGTCCTCATGGCATACAAAAGAAGAAATTAAAAATATAGAGCTTTGGTATTAATGCTTACAGGATTTTTTTTTCGTTGTTGAGATTCAAATTACTAATCGCATCAAAAGTGTCAATAATTCTACAATCAGTTTTAGACATATTTCATTTAAGAATTATATCTTTTACTTTTTCCTTTCCAAAATTTGATTTCCATTATGGGGGGGATTGTGTGTGTAAATAATATAAATATTGCGATGAAAACAAAACAAATATATGATTTCGCAGTTGCATGCTATATATATACAGTCGAACCTGGATAAGCGAGAGTTGAAGGGGACGGGAAATTTTTCTCTCTTATAGAGGTTTCTCACTTATCCGAGTTTCTCACTTACAGAGGTGCAGCAGGAATTTTTCTCACTTACAGAGGTATGAAAAAATGCGAGTGCCAAATATGTAAATAAAACGTAATTATATTTCTTATTTGCATTGCAAGTATATAAACAATGTAATTTTGATTAATCCATTCTAAAAGACACTTCTCAACATCAGGAAACTCAGACAGTCAGCTCCGCTTAATATTTCCATGTCCTTTAGAACACTGAGACTTAACAGAATCTTTGAACTTTATTATTTTATAAAAGGTAGACTCTGGCAAACCTAACTCATTAAGTATTTCCTTTCGCGATTTGCCGGCCTCGAACGCATTTACAATTTTGAGTTTATCACTCGATGAATATGCTTTAATTTTGCGTTTCGGCATTTCAATAACGTAAAAAACTTTCCTCAGCGAATGATACTCAGTAACTATAATGAGTAATCAATAACTAGCAAAATAAACTACTATAAACATTGTGTTCATGAAATTTACGAGACGTTGCAAGCAAAAGAAAACAAATTCATTCGACTCTCGCTTATAGAGGTAAAGGGCGAGAGATAGTCTCCATTATAGAGGTTTGAATATGGAAAATGACTCCCTGATAAAGAGGTTTTTATTTCTCACTTAAAGAGGTTTTCATGGGTGAAAATGAAGGGACCTGTTAATTATTCTCACTTATCCAGTTTTCTCGCTTATCCAGGTCTCGCTTATCCAGGTTCGACTGTATATATATATATATGTATCGTCGTCTTAGTAACAAATGATCGCGAGTGCACAAAATCTCAAAAATGAAAATTAAAAAGTCGCGTCTCCGCAAACCACTGCCAAAATTTATTTTATGACATTCTGGACATTTTTTTTGATTGCTATAAATTCCAATAAGAAAATGACGCCACTACACAATGTAAAAGTGAAAAAACCTTATCTCACATTTACGTCTCTTTGCTTTTACTATTTTTTAATACAGGGAAAAATTAATAACGCTTTCGCGTCTATTTGTTTTCAAGATTTTTTAATATTGGGGAAAGTGAAGGAAAATGGACATTAGAATGAAACGGCTGGAGATAGATTTTTTCTGATGAACCAGTAATAACAAAAATATGTAAGTGCGCGAGATACGACTCTATGTCATTTGCAATATGAAAAAAATGGAAGAATGGCGCTTACGACCATTTGTTACTAAGGCGACGATATATATATATTATCAATTCATTACTATTAATATATGTATGAGTGTGAGCGTGATTGAGGCATGCGTGCGTGCAGCGCAATCTTTTAATACTATTTCCACAAAATACATTATTATTATTATTATCATTATTCTTGAAGAATTAACCAAATAAATAATTGAGGTAAAAGACAAAAAAAATGATGAATTTGAAGACAAAGACTGATAGTTTACCGTGGCGGAAAGCCCTCCTGGTACTTTTTTATTGGAACAATCGCACAGTAGCTTTTTTTTAATCAATGGGAGAAAATCATAAAGCATACAATTCGGAATTCTAGATTGGCGGCATCGACCCAATGATTGAGCACCAATTGCTGACCCGATATTTTATTTACCAAAACGATATTGCAGAGGGATTAATAACGGAAATCCTTATATTAACAAAAAAAATTAAATGATAAAGGACATTGTTATTTATTTTTTTCAATATAATAAATTAGTAAAATCTCGTTTTATATTTAATCTCGTTCTTCTCTATTGAATTGATTATCTCTTGGTTTTTTCAATTTTCTGTTGATTTTTTTTTTTTTCGTTTTCTAGTCAATCTTCAACACTCGCACGCGCGCTGCTAAGAAATAGAATCTGCATGTAGCAATGGAGGTCCCCTCTTTCCTTGAGCGACAATCTCATAATTTTAGTCCTGTGCATTATCTTTTCATTTGCATTCATTTCATTTCCAAATTTTATATAGAATCGTGAAGTAGAATGCTCTCAAAGGAGAGAGAGAGAGAGAAAAAGAGAGGAATTTGAAAAGAATATAGTAAAAATGCTTTTCCATTCCATTTTCGTATAGCCACTTGCAAAAAAGAATAGGGGAAACCGGAACTGAATACTTTACATTATGGATGCTAGATTTGAGATTGAATTTTTTCATTAATTTCATTGAAGATTAGAGACACAGACAAGAACTTTCTGATCCAAAACATGTATTTAATTCTCTGACTTTTCCAATGAAATCCAGTTGAAGAAAAAATATATACCCAATCGTATTCGAAATCCAATCCAATATATTTTACCTTCAATGTCCATTTTTCCAGCCTATTTTTTTCCCATTCTCATTTTCATCATTTCAATTACGTCAATAGATTTAATGATATAAATGTAATCAGGATGGTTCTACGGTCTTGAATTATTATTATTATTATTATTATTTGCAATTTTAAGAAGATTTCAGTCTAATCTTGAATTTTATACAGAGACACACTGTCGTACTGCTATTGTCGCAAATTAGCAAGGTGCTCTGAATAACTTACAAGTAATAATTAATAATACTTTAATTGTAACTTGAAAATTTTACGTGCTGTTTATTTTCACAAGAGTATTAGAGCTCGAAAAGAATTCTACTTTGAGGCTCTAATGTTTTACAGCTGTTTTTAAAAAAATTGTAAGAATGAGATGCTATCGAAAAAAAAACCGGGGATCTAATTGGTAATTTGTCAATTTTAAAGATAAAAAAAAAGAACGCTTCTCTCTGGGGTTCAATCACCACCAGGTAGTGAGGTAGTTGAGAAAAAAACATGAATGATAAATTAATAAAATTATATAAAAAATACAATAAGGCTCTAAAGAAAAACGAATGTACAATAATCAGTATTTAAGCTTAAAATATTTTGTTAAAGTCATAATATATCCGTCAGTTTTAAAAAAAGATGATGATGATTAAACACGGAAAGCAAACATTCTAAAGGCCATGCATTGAGATTATGATTTAGATTTTTATTCTTTCCTTTCATATTTCGCAGTATTATCAGCGTTTACGCGTTGAAAAAAATCACAATCGTAGAAATTTGATGAAAATTACTTGATGAGAAAGAGATAAAGGAAAAAAAAAACAAAAACTGTGACTTGAGCCAAATATCATTTCTGCTAGATGCAAAATTCTTCTTTTTTTTTATTTACATATGTTTCCTTTATTTTTCATTTTTTCCTCTTATATTGGAATTTTTTTTCCATATATTCTAGTAGAGAATAAATACATAATGAAAGAAACATGAAAAGCTCTCTACCTCATCATCATCATTAAGTCGAAATGTTGAATAAACTCAGGATGCCGTCATAATTTTTTTTCTTTCCCCAAGAATGAAGAAAGTAAAAGTATGGAAATTGTTTTTCTAAAAAAAAACTTCATGCGATTGCACAAAACCTGATTTTTTAAAATACACACTTATCGCAAAAAAATAGTGCAGCAAAATTAATGAGAGTTTTCGTTGAATTCGCGGACGGCATCTAGGCAAAGAGGCGAAGAAGGGAAGACAGGATACAAAATTATACAAGTATATAATTAACAACGACTATAGTTTGATTCAATGAAATGCTTACTTTAATGTACACCATAAGAAAATGAGTTTGAATGTGTAAGTTGTGAAGGAAAAGAAAGGAAAAGGGAGGAAAAATTGAGGAACAAATAACAATTACAATTTCTGAATATTTTTGTCGCGTGTGTGTAAATGCTGAAGAGTTTTATAAAGTAATTTTTTTTTTCCAACACAAAAACTAAAATGAATGAATATTGGAATAGTATGATAAATCAATAAATAAATAAATTCGCGAATAATTTATGAATTTTCATTATTTTTCAGTCTTTAGATTTAATTATTAATCATCAGATTAGTTATAGTGTGATATGTATGCATTTGGTAATTTCTTACGGTTTTCCACAGATATATTATTGTTTTTTGGCCTAGTTTTAATTCCTATAATTGCTTCTGGATATTGGCGACGTGTCGTAGTCGGCCGTACTGTCGTTGTTCCATTAAATGTTTCGATGGCATCATTGATCGTTTTGGTGAGATCAAGTAATTCATCATGAGCAAAACGTGACTTGAAATCAGGAAATAATCTTGGCATAATGAGTACACCAAGCATAAATACAATTGCCATACCTAGAAAGCTACTTATTGCCATGAACAGAGGATTAACAACCATTTGCTGCTGTTGCTGCTTTTGGGCATCATGAAATGTATTTGTAGCATCAGTTTGCATATCACCCTGCTGTAAAGTATAAAGAATCTTTTATGTAGACTAGGCAACAATATTTGACATTTTGGTAATTATATTTGCAATATATATTGTGATGACACGTATGATTAATATGATTTGATCTCATTAGAAAAGACTATTCAACTAATATTGTGCTATTGATTTCTTAGAAACACATATTTTTCAGAGAAAGGCTGCTGCTGTTCATACCATTATACTGAATCCATTGTCATTTTTTATGCTACCCATCAATGATTTCAGTGGATAAAAGTAGTACGCATAAGTTGGTGGTTGTCTTCCAATCCCAATTGGATTATTACTGTTACCAATAACTGTTGTTGTTGTTGGTAATTTTCCACCGCCCGTCATTAATGTTTTAAATGAAGATCCTTGAATCGTATTACCAGTGTTATCATTGGTAGATAGCTGTCTGTATATAGATTCAAGCATATCATTTTTCGTGAATTTGAGTGCATCATTATTCATTAATTTAACTGACAGAGCCGGTGACTGCGATATCTGTATTAAAACAAGAAGAAAATTCATACTACATAACTACAAATTCTTTATGATGACAAATAATATTTTCTTACCACAATAATAATTTCTATACCTCATCATCATAGTAGTACTGTGAATTACTTGTACCGGTGATGTCTACCGGTGAAAAACCGCCTTTTATTTGCTCTCGCGGAATATTATTTCCTTGGTTTGATGATAATCTTAGTGCGTTTGAATTTGCCTGCAAATGATGACGTTTACCAGCGAAAAAATGCACATTATCATTTTGTGAATATACTGGTGGTACTGTAGTGGTTGTGGTGGTGGTATCCAGTGGTTGTTTCATTTGTTGTAATTCTATCATTACTTTCTTAAGATATTCTTCACTTGATTCTTTGCTGATTGCTGCATTCTGTAAATGCATTTGGCTTGTTAACAGGGCAAACTGCCATATAAAAACTTGACACTTTACAAACATTCTTTATTCTTTTTTTTTATTTTCATTTACAAGATTATATTAATATATATTTTATTATTGGAATTTTTATCATTTTGAATTACACACTGCTCTGTGCTTTCTTCAATGCAAACCTTGGGAAAATTATATTTTTCATTTTTAGTACAAATAAATTATTTATGGTAAAATTTAAATGAGAATAAATAGTCAAATGCTTTATTATAGGAGCAGGATCACGCGCGGCTTTTTAGCATTCAGTATCGCATACAGGACTGCGCGCATATATGAGAGGCGAGTAGTGAAGCAAACGATAAACTGGTTACATACTTTAGAGAGCAGTGAGGCCAATTGAACGTGTTTTCCCCTCACCGCTCTTTACCCACTGACCATCTCGTTCCCCGTATGTATCTTGGTTGATTGATTTTTATTAACGACACATTTTCCAATAAATAGACAATCTTGGTGATACTTGAACTCTCAGAGACTAGTCTTTTTCATGTAGTCAATACAAACAGACAATTTCTTTGAGGATTCTTCTTTTCTCTCATTTCATCTTTATTACTTTTTTGCTTACGTATACACAACGCGTATTTTGAATTTTTTTTTGAAAGCAGGATGAACGATGGTAAATGGACTGGTCTGAAAACTAAGGCACTCGAATTCTGAGACAAGCAGTGTATAAAATGAATAATATTGAGACTTTTTAATTTTTTATCTGGGATTTAATCACTTATCACTACTACTCACTGAAAAAACATGAGATTTGAGCAATTTAACTATTTTTTTTTGTTCTATTCAATTTTTCTCGAGATTATATATGCTCCCAGGAAAAAATTTTCAGATCTGATCAGATCAAATTAGATCTGAGTTCCTTAGATCTGATCAGATCTGAGAATTGGCACGCTCTGATCAGATCTAATTAGATCTGAGTTCCTCAGATCTGATCAGATCCAATTGGATCTAATCAGATCTATTCATATCAAATTTCTCAATTTAATCAGATCTGATCAGATCAAATGAGATCTAATTTGATCTGATCAGATCTAAACATTTTTTCCCGGGCTATATTAAATCGAAATTATCAACAGGTAGGGCTTACGATTTTTCATTTTTCTTCCTCTATGTTTTATTACGTGAAAAGATCCACTCTCTGCAAATGAAAGCTCATCGCATTTTTGAAACCAGCTATTTGCTCTGTGCTTAATAAGCTCTCGATGTAAAATTCAGATAAACTAATCATCATAAATAGTGTAAAACACGGAAAATTATCGGATAAAATCAAAATTATTGGATTTTTAGCTAAAACCACTTTTCAAGTCATTTTGACTACTAACAAAGAACAATTGCAGTATTTTTTCAGTTCATTTGAATACATAACTAGTCGAAAACAGAATAATCTTCTCTTCAAGAATTTATTCCATTTCCAAGGATGCAATCATCTTTCCAATTCCTTTATACCGCAATATAATTAACCCCCATTAGGAGAACATGAATTTAGAGCATAATACTAATAATTTTTATGAATTGAACATTATTGAAAAGGAGACTGCCATTTCCATATCTTTCTCGTGTTTAACATTTGACAGAATCCTCATACTGTTTTACTGAGAATCCAATGAGGCCTTTGAAATTACAACCGGGACTCTCTCTGTTAAATTGTATAATATAATGATTTACTTATTTGGTAATAACAAGGAATTGCGGTTCGTTACAGACTGATGGACTTGTATACTACTACTATTGATCGTAGGCCAGTTTTATGATCCGTTAGAACACAAATGTCAAGTTATACTAGTATAAGCGACGACGATGATTATTTAGGCAGAAATGATATTCTGTTAAATTATTATCATATAAAAAGTCGTGCAGTGTTACAGGGTAATTAGAGAAATAGTTTGTCATAATTTTAGAATTCATTTTGTATGTATTTAGTATTGAGCATATATATGTACTATATTTGTTAAGGCCGACAAATTATCTTTATAATATAACGATAATTTGTCATTTTATATTATAATATGAAGATAGGCTGTTGATTGTTATATTATAACATTCACTATTCATTGCAGATACTTCATCACTTGTTCTTTATCGGTTTTAATTGAATTCGATGATCTATGGAATCAAGGAGCATACCATGAGAAGCTGATATCTTCAATGGAGATGTTGTCATTCCCCCTCAGATGCAGTATTCGATGTTGTTACTAAAACTAATGCTGTAACTGTCAATGGTATAAAATAAATCCCAAAAATTGGCTACTACCGCACAAATATTTTGTATTACATCGAGAATAACATAACTAATGAATCTAACTTTTCATTATAACTTCACGTAGTAATATCTTCATCGAATTACATTGAATGGAAATTATTTATTTATTTTTTCCAATAAAAATACAAAAATAATCAAATGGAATTGAAAAATAGGAGGGATTGAAGCGATTGTCACGAATTTCCAAAGGATAATAATATTAAACAGCTGTTTCACGTTCTTGCAAACGCCATGTTTCAACTTGTCTACGAATTTTTGCAATATCCAAGGCACCAACTCTACAACAACCCCCAATGAATTGCACTCCTTGATTCAGCCACTCGTGGATATATTTTTCATTATCAATGATGTCATTTTTACGGTCATCTTGCTTCCATCCTGCATCAGATGTGTAAATCTCTCCACTATTAGCATAAACAATTAAAGGCACATTTTTTCCCTCGGGACATTCATGAATTTTCGCTAAATAAGAGCTAACATAATGCGGAGATATGCAATTAAGTCCAATGGCAATTAGCTGATGAGGTAATGCATTGCTCCAACAATTTAAGGCCACTTGTTTGAAATCAGATCCATCAACAAGTGTTCCAGTATCATCATTTGCGCAAGATAATGAAAGCCAGGCGTTCGTTTTAGGGAATTCGCTCATTAATTCAACTAAAACTTCTGCTTCTTCAGCACATGGAATTGTTTCCAAAGCAATTAAATCAACTCCGGCTTTAATTAGTGCCTCGATACGTGGTCTATGCCAATCTTTGAGGAAATCCTTTGATACAGTCTTTCCATATGAGCCACTGTACTCGGAAGCATCGTGCAACGTTGCACCATAGGGTCCACAAGAGCCAGCAATCAATGGGTTTCTATTGACTGCATTTTCATTATCATCAATTTCGTCTTTATATATTTTCACTGCTTGGGCTGCTAAATCTACTGCTTTATGAATCAAATCAAGACTGTCACTTTCATTCATACCAAGATATTTACCAAAACCATCAACAGATGCTTGATATGTATTTGTTTCGATAATATCACTTCCTGCTCTTAAAAAATCCAAATGAGCTGCTAATATAGAATCAGGATTTGTTACGAGGAAACGTGCTGTCCACAATGGATCACCATCAGCACTTTTACCTACATGCTTTGATACTTGAGTTGAAAAACTACCATCTAATACTGTAACTTTTGTCATATCGTCCGGTTTTATCGGCTTTATTATGTTTTGTAACCAGAGAAAAACGATAGTAGAGATCTCCAGCACAGACAAGAGGAGAAGTACAGTCCCCAGACGCCGTGGGTATAGTAGAATTATGGGAAAGATTACTGTTCCTGGGAGGCCCAAGCCGTATCTAAGTTGGGTTTAACCTCGATTTGAAAAAAAAAATAAACATTTCAGTGTGATTGGGCTATATCGTCCCTGTAGAAAGAAGGGGGCGTAAGTACTATGCTCATACACAGGACTTACGCCCCTTTGACTCGAAGGTGGCGATATCTATTGTCGTACTAACGAAAGAATCGACGTGAGGAACGTTAGGAGCTAGGCTCCCCCACTACGGTTCTCCGTGTCGATTCTTTTGTTAGTACGAATATATATACTTTTTCTCGTTGCAAGCCCACAGAGACAGCGAGAGGGAGATTTCCAATACTTATGTACCTGTTTTATTTATGAAGCCCTCGTAGCGGCGAGCGCATTGACTACGATGGAGTATTAAGTGAACGTCGAGTTGAAACAACAGCCGCCAGAGTTCGTTCGTCCGACAGGTACGGCAGAGCAAATTTTTTAAATCTTTAGCACGGGATACTGAAATTCACCATTTTGAAATTCACAATTTTTCAAATCGTCACAACTTTTTTTCTACTTCATACTTTATAATGGAATTTCACATTTTTCCCGCAAAATTTCCGACTCTTTTTCAAATTCTATTGAAATCTTTTCTGCGTGAACTTGAAATTTCCTGGCATTTTACATAATTCACTCAGTTGAAAAAAAATATCATCAACAACTATTCTTAGCCTGAATATCCCCTCTAGTGGAATTCTGCCTTAGTAATTCTGACGCTTTTCGTCGTCAAAACAAGTAGGTTTCCGATGGTAAGTAGATAATCGATAAAGCAGATTCAAAGTATTACGGTTTAAGGCCTTCGCACACGAATATCTGTAGAGCATAATTGTGAGACGTAACTTAAGCCTAACAGCCAATCAGGAGACTGCTATAGGTTCCACGATTCGAACGGAATGAGGAATAAGTGGTAACTTCAACATAAGAAGGATTCAGTAGCGTTTGAATTCTCACGTACAAAAATTTATATATGCATGCACGCTGCGTTTCGAATGAGTGCAGACCATCTACATTTCCTGTACACTTCTGCATATTTCATAACAATATCTCGAACGGTTCTTGAAATTCAATTTAATGAAAATGGTCACTCTCACAAAGCAAGGGCCGCTGGGCCCAAAAAATAATGTGGGCGCTTGATATTTTGAATCGTTCTGGCTTTTGGCCCTCCAGGTCCCGCCATCATCATGCTTTTATGCAACTTCTGCGAAATTTCAAGGAAAACCTCGTATCTCCAAGAGAAATGGGTGAAAAATGACTTTGAAAGGAAATTAAATCCCGAAAATTCGACAAAAAATCGATTTTCTGAATCGTTCCCTATTTTCAGTCCCCTAGGTTCTCCAACTATCGTGCTTTTATGCAACTTTTGCCAAATTTCAAGGAAAACCTCGTATCTCCAAGAGAAATGGGTGAAAAATGACTTTGAAAGGAAATTAAATCCCGAAAATTCGACAAAAAATCGATTTTCTGAATCGTTCCCTATTTTCAGTCCCCTAGGTTCTCCAACTATCGTGCTTTTATGCAACTTTTGCCAAATTTCAAGGAAAACCTCGTATCTCCAAGAGAAATGGGTGAAAAATGACTTTGAAAGGAAATTAAATCCCGAAAATTCGACCAAAAATCAATTTTCCAAATCGCTTCCTTTTTTCGGTCCCCTAGGTTCTTCAATTATCGTGCTATTATGCAACTTTTGCCAAATTTCAAGGAAAACCTCGTATCTCCAAGAGAAATGGGTGAAAAATGACTTTGAAAGGAAATTAAATCCCGAAAATTCGACCAAAAATCAATTTTCCAAATCGCTTCCTTTTTTCGGTCCCCTAGGTTCTCCAATTATCGTGCTTTTATGCAACTTTTGCGAAATTTCAAGGAAAACCTCGTATCTCCAAGAGAAATCCGTGAAAATCGAGTTTTAAAGGGAATTAAATCCCGAAAATTCGACCAAAAATCGATTTTCTAAATCGTTTCCTATTTTCAGTCCCCTAGGTTCTCCAACTATCGTGCCTTTATGCAACTTTTGCCAAATTTCAAGGAAAACCTCGTATCTCCAAGAGAAATGGGTGAAAATGACTTTGAAAGGAAATTAAATCCCGAAAATTCGACCAAAAATCAATTTTCCAAATCGCTTCCTTTTTTCGGTCCCCTAGGTTCTCCAATTATCGTGCTTTTATGCAACTTTTGCGAAATTTCAAGGAAAACCTCGTATCTCCAAGAGAAATCCGTGAAAATCGAGTTTTAAAGGGAATTAAATCCCGAAAATTCGACCAAAAATCGATTTTCTAAATCGTTTCCTATTTTCAGTCCCCTAGGTTCTCCAACTATCGTGCCTTTATGCAACTTTTGCCAAATTTCAAGGAAAACCTCGTATCTCCAAGAGAAATGGGTGAAAATGACTTTGAAAGGAAATTTAATCCCGAAAATTCGACCAAAAATCAATTTTTCAAATCGCTTCCTTTTTTCGGTCCCCTAGGTTCTCCAATTATCGTGCTTTTATGCAACTTTTGCCAAATTTCAAGGAAAACCTCGTATCTCCAAGAGAAATGGGTGAAAATGACTTTGAAAGGAAATTTAATCCCGAAAACTCGACAAAAAATCGATTTTCTAAATCGTTTCCTATTTTCAGTCCCCTAGGTTCTCCAATTATCGTGCTTTTATGCAACTTTTGCGAAATTTCAAGGAAAACCTCGTATCTCCAAGAGAAATCCGTGAAAATCGAGTTTTAAAGGGAATTCCATTAGAGTAGCCTGGTAGATTTAGTAACCTTGACTGACGGTACCCTTCAGTTTGGGGACAATGAATGTCCACAAAATCTCAATTGCTGACACTATCGTCCACAAATTGGGATGGCAAGGTAACATTGTCGATTGGAATGTCCCATTGGAACATAAGAAGTCGTTTCATATTGAATGTTCCAATGATCGTACACAATTTCTCGTCGAATGCGAAGACATCAATGTACACAAACTACTAACAAATGTTCTCATCGGGACAATCTCATCGTGAACATACGTGGCCTGGCCAGTTGAGGCATGGCCAGTTCTTTTTTGAACGAGAACAAGTATCCTCATCTTGATTCTCGCACAACACAAATAAACTGTTCTTCATCAGTCGTTATAGACGTTTACCAAGTTACCAACTGGGCAAGCAGGCTGGTACTGTCGATAACGAAAGGCGTCAGGCGGTGCACCTATCCCGCCATAAACTTGGTCCAAGCCTACAAGATGGCGGCAGTACAGCTCTATTGACTCACTTTCGCGTTGTGTTGTTCTTCGAAGTCGAGACATGAATAAGAAAACACTTTATATCATCATAAAACCTGGTAGCATGAATTTGTGCAGAATTTTTCATTCAATAATCGAATTAAACGTATCAAAAAGAAATCAAGATGGCGGCTCACGCAACTAAACTAATCTTCCAATTGAAAACTATTAGAATATAGCATGAAGAAGAGAAAAAGGTAGAAGGGTAGCAGAGAAACACGCGACAGTCGAAATTGCTACCAGAGAGAGGAGAGTACCAGCCCCCCTGTCGATCTCCACAATAACCTCCTTCAATGCTACCTAATTCGCAACAATGGCTCCTTTAGCCATATATTAATGATTTCGAGACCATGACCAGTGGGATATCATCCCATCTACACTGTTATGAGTCCGTATATATGTGTATTCGTGTCGAGTCAGTTCATGAAACACGAACAATAAACCCCAGAGAGAGGGCACATTTATATGGGGTAGAAATTGTACAGATGCTCCATCGTTTGTCCTCTATATATCCATACATATATATATATATATACCTTGGCTGGCAATGCAGACTCAATTTTCTCGGATGACAAATGGCCTAGTACCCGAAACATTGTTCCCGGCTATTAAGGCACGTCCAACGAATTTAATGGCGCTCATGATTTCGATTAGGGTGTGAATACCGTGGTTATGAATAATAACATGGTAAATCTCCCAACAATATGAAAAAGGTAATATTTTTACTTGAATTACATATAGGGGAGAGTGGGGCAAAATGGACACTGTAATGAAACGGTTAGAGATGGATTTTTTTAGATGATTCTACTGAAAAGCTGAGGAAATTTTAGCCGGAAAACGAGTGTTAGATGTATTTTTTTAGATTTTTTGGAAAATTCGATATTTTTTGCATCTTTGAGGGGTAAATTGCCTTTCGTTTTTTGAAGATTTTCAGTTTTTTGCAAATATCTCTGGTTCTATTGGTCGTAGCAATTCGGGGTTGGTCTCAAATGAAAGGTGAGCTTATTTTCCGATGACTTATGGGGGTTTGAATTTAAAAATATCAATTTTTGGGGTAGTTATAGGCCAAAAACTGTTTCTCAGAACTTTTCCACAAAAACGCCCATAAATACCTCAAAAATCGATATTTTTAAATTGAAAACCCCATGAATCGATGGAAAATGATTTCACTTTTCACCTCCCATCGAAATTTTTACACTACGACAAATAGAACCGAAGATATCCGCAAAAAACTGAAAATTTTCAAAAAAGGAAGGTTTTAGCCCTCTAAAATGCTCAAAACAGTGAAAATCGCCAAAAATTCAAAAAAATCAATTCCGGCACTCGTTTCCCGCCTAAAATTTCCTCAGCTTTCCAATGAAATCATCAAAAACAACCTATCACCAATATTTCTATAAATTTCAAGAGTTTTCCATAATATTTGCCTAAAAATTTAGATGTGTCCATTTTACCCCTGATGTCCATTTTGCCCCACCTTTCCCTATAGTTCTAAAAACTTGATCTCAGGAATCACCATTTTTTTTCGACTCTTGAATTGATCAATTGCGTGAAAGACTTGGTGCAGAAATGTTGCAAGTTATTTTTAGCTGAATGAAAATTCTCTTCATATGCAATAATATTTTCATTCTATACACCTCTATATTTATATTGTATAAAGTAGACGCACAAATCCGCGTGTACATATAGTGAGGGGTGATCTTATCGTGTTGTCCATTAAGAAAACATCACGACGTTATGAGAATCTACCCGCACTCAGTCGCACTGTTGAATTGTTGAATCTGACAAATGATGATTTATATTAATTTAGATAATAAAATAACACAATTTAATTAAAACTTTACATTCTTTTTATCATCATATAATTTAATTTCCAGTTAATGTCCAAGGATCGTTTTTTTTTCAGATTTTCCTTCCTTCGTATTTCGAGGAAAGAGGCATGAAAATCTAACGGTACATGCACCCCGTGGACAGCAGATTTACGGTGAAGCTAAATAACGTGTCCTCAAGATCTTTCTTGAGATCTCTTTCCTCTCTTTCGCTTTCTAACTGGTGAATAATGAGGAATCTCGTTTGTAAAAAGGTTTGTTTCTCCATTTCTCTTGTTTCTTAAAAAAAATTTCTCATCCTCGGGCTTTTTTTCCTCCTCACACCCTTGAGTACAACATCCCCTCCGAGAAATTTACCGTTCTACCCTAACATACAATCAGAAAAAATCTCACCTTTCCTAATAAAGACATAATTCTAACAGATAAAAATCTCACTTGAGCATTTAACTATTTTTATGGTAGTTTTCTCGGAAAATTAACCTTCACACTTGTCTTCTACCTCACTTTATTAAAATTCACATGTTTATTTTGAAGACTAGCATACTGTTTTCTAAATTGCTTTATTGGATGAAAAAAAATACGGGGATTATTAATCCCATCAGGATTCATACAAATAAGAGAGTAGATTGGCTATTTACAATTATTTGTCCAGTCTGATTTTCATTTAAAATTCCCCAGATATGCTTCTATATACGTGTGAATTGAACAAGCGAGAAAAAAAAATTGGACACGAGGAAAAAGAAACAAAAAAAAAATATTACAACAACAAGTTGATGAAACGATTAAAAGCGTAACGAGCTCACGTTGATGGTGCTCGTTATGATGTTTCGAGTGTATCCACCAGTGAATTACAAGCTTCATGTGAAAACTCGAATATACACAGGACAAAGTGTATAAAAGGGGGTGTGATAGTGAGTAGCAGCTAAATTTTCGCAATTCGCATGTATGAACGTACGCGCGCCCAAGGGATCATTTCATCACGGGGTAGAAGACAGGTCCTTGGGGAATAACTCGTGGTAAATCTGTCCTCGTGGCGTTAACTGCCATTTTGAGGGTCGATGCTGCTGCTCTTTCTCGTAAAAACCGAAAAAAATAAATATGTAACTCGAATTTTTCGATACAAAAGTTTTTTTTCAGACCAATCATTTTATTCATTCATATCGATGAAGCTCCCTCGTGATTTCCATTTTATTTGAAAATTTTTTTTTCATTTTTTTTCCTTTAATCTTGCATCTTTAATGTATAAGGCTGATTCTATTCCAACAAACTATTAGGAAACAATTCCAGTAGTTTCAGTAAAGTGTGAAACAGCACACTCTTCAGTTAAGATAACTCGAGGTCTGTAGGCTGAAATGTCCCGAGGTGAGAGCAGACCCAAAGCATAGATAAGCCAGTCACTTTATACTATCCAGAGGTATTCAGAAAATCGTTTGCTTCTTTTATATTCTCTCATGTTGCCAATAGTTTAGACTTTAACCTCGTAATAGAGATACGACGATATTTTCGAGTTGCCGAAACATGGGTAGAAAAGCATCAGGTATATGTATATATATATATAGATATATATATATATATACAAGTAGGTTGGGAGAAAACGTTAACGCTACGAAGGCGTTACCAACGAGGTAAATCAAAACCCCATTAAGAAGAGAACCTGGGTAATGTTAACTCTCACGTGACTCGTGCGGGGTTCAACACGGTTGCGGATATAATATTACTCGCTTCGAGTGTAGTTATTTTCGAGGGTTAGAGAGAGAGAGAGAGAGAGATAAAATAATTTTTTTTTTTTAATTTCCATTCCTCTCTGTGCAAACTTTCGCCAGACATCTGAAAGAATGTTTGCAG
Organism: Aleiodes leptofemur; assembly: GCA_963942555.1. NCBI lineage: Eukaryota > Metazoa > Arthropoda > Insecta > Hymenoptera > Braconidae > Aleiodes > Aleiodes leptofemur. The sequence goes on along the minus strand of OZ012620.1, from coordinate 15,072,341 downwards.
GTATGCCATGTAATAAAATTATCATTCCAAATGAAATAGCTAATTCATGATGTTGGCTTTTTTTTCCACTAGAAATCATTTCATCACTTGGAAAGGCTTGTTGGCGATAATCATAACGATAATCATTTCACCTCGCTCTTATCTTTAACAAAAAAAAACATCATAACTGTTGCATATGTAGCACCATGAAGAAGCATACAGCAAACAAACTTCAGGGTGTTGGGGTATATTTTCTCCTTAATACAAACGTTGAACACATACGTGATTCTTTTCGTTTTAGGTTTAAGGAGGGCTGGAAAAGAATCAACGTGTGTGCTAGAGGTGTTTTTAACAAGGGTCTGACAGGCTCGTTGCCGTTGTTATTTATCGGTTATGTCGGCGCATCTTCCATCTCGACGAAAGAGAAGCTCTTACCAACATCACTAGAGTCTCTCGTTCATTTCCACGGCTGTTTGTACCAGCTTCTGGTAAGAAATACTCTACCTATAATCTTAAAAAAATGCAATCGATAATTATCAAAAATTGCCCATGATGATTATGATGTTTAATGGAATTTTTGGATTTTTTTCGGCAGTTGTTTCTTCAGCCACCATATCATAGTAAATATTGTCACCCCTTCTATTGGATAATTTTAGGACACAGGCCTTGGCAAATATTTTACTAGAGTTGGAAGCTGTCAAGATGACATGGAAAGGAATCGTTGAAGGGTTTGTCCAAATAGAGGCTCAATCATCTCCAGTTGATGGTAAGTAATGACATACACATGTAACTTTCATCCTTTGGCAAATCATCTGAAGCCAGAGAGGCTTTTTCCCCTTGTAAACAAACACACCAAGATATAGCTCCACGATCAGTAAATCGGTCTGCAGAATATGAAGAAGAGACCCCAACACCGTTTTCCAACGATTTGAAAATTTAATTTACGACTCTCACACATCACGTAACCAAATGGCCACTCAAAGATGGAAAAGAATGAATAGTTGTTTTTTTTCTCGTTCCCCATCGTTTTTTCACTCATAAAATTTCAGGGTGGCCAAATTACTTTCCATCGAAATTCGAAACTCTTCTAGTAGGCGTGGTTCTTACCACTTGGTGACGGAAGAAAGTCAAAGAACCACTTTTACTCTCTTCCAGATGCAAATATATAATTTTTATCGTTAAAAAGATAATACATTTCATCCCGACAAAGTGCTTTCAGAATTTATGCGCTGAGAAAGTAATGTAAACTGGGGTGAAATACTTGAAAACTAGCGAGAAAGCTGTTTCGAATTAGTGCGCGTGTCTTACTCGTTAGAATATTGAGGGAATTTTTTTAGAATTCAAAAAATTTTAAAATTGGAGCGTGACATCTGTTGCGGTAACCTTTTGAACTTGCCCGGGTTTTTCTTCACGTGGATCATTATTTCAGTTTTCGCACCTGGATAATGATGGAAGAAAAAATCGATCATCAAAGGTATACAAACCCTTTGAAAATAATAAATTCCTAACTGGCTCTCCATTTATTCGAGTAACAAGTAGCAAATAAAGTATTTGATTGGAATTTTTAAACCCTCCGAGTACTTTTTTTTTCGTATAGACACATGTTTTGGAAATACAGAAAAAAAATGAGAATCAGTAACTTCCGTAGCACGTGTCAAATTTACCGTAAATTTCAACAATCACTAGACCCATACATCAACTTGCAGTGCATCCAACAAAGAGCAAGATTGTGATGAAAATAAATAGATGATAAAAAAAAAAAGGAGGAAGATCAATTTCAGGCAATATGCAGAACGATTTTTCTCTTGAATATTTCCCGGTTTCCGTGGAGTCCCACTGTGTTCTATAACGAGAAAGAGAAAAAGTATCCCACGATTTATTCCGTGTCATTTATTTTTTCTTGAAAACAGTAGCATTGTGCGACATGGAGGAATAACTATCTCTGTAACTTGTCAGAGCTTTGTTTCATCGTCTTCTTTTGAATGAGATCACAATTTTCATGATAATTTTGATAAGAAATTCTTATAGTGGAAGGTGGGGTAAAATGGAGACTAAGTGTAAAAAGGACAGGGGATGATTTTGGTATTTTAGACTATGAAACTAACGTGAAATGAATGGAAATATTGGAGATAGGTCCTTTTTGATCATTCCATTGGAAAGAGGAGGAAATTTCCCACGAAAATCATATGTAACAAGTAATTTTTTTGAATTTTCAAAAAATTTCATTTTTTGCGCAAGATTCGAAGGTAAAAGCATTCTTTTTTTGGAGAAATTTCAGCTTTTCGGGAATATTCCTGGTTTTCTTAATCGTAGTGACCTGGGGTTGATTTTAAATGAAAGGTGAGCTCATTTTCCATCGATTTATGGAGTTTAAGAGAAAAATATCAATTTTTTCAAGTGTTTATACGGCAAAAGCTGATTTGCAAAAAATGACCTATAAATATTTGGAAAAGTGTTTAAAAAAAAAATTTGAACCATCTAAATCGATGGGAAATGAGCTCAGCTTTCATTTGCGATCAACCCCAGGTCGCTACGATTCACAAAACCGGAGATATCGCCGAAAAAGTGAATTTTTTCGATTTTCAAAAGGGAAACCCCTTCAAAACTTGGCCGAAAAAGTAAATTTTTCCATAAATTGAAAAAACCAAAATTTGAAACATTTTTTCCCCCTAAAATTTCCTCAGCTCTCCAATGGGATCATTAGAGAATTTCTACCTCGAACCGTTCAATTGGAGTGTCTATTTTACTCCACCTTCCCCTATAATGAAAATCACTGGAAATTTCCAAATTATCCCTTTACATTTATTTTGAAAACTCCATTACAATAAAGCTAAAAGTTATAAAATTGATTGTTTCGCGTCATTGCCACTGAATCAGCCAACACAATGAGCCCCCATTAAACAAATAGACCAGATCGTAGAGAAGACCCTTTGATAAAATTACACTTTATATGTACAGAGAGAGTGGCTTGTTCTAAACGAGCCGAGTTTTCTTTCACTCCCTTTGAGAGTGATGGTGGTTGTTCCACCCTCAACTCAACAACAATACGCCCACCCCTGGGGCACCCCACCATCGATCCTAATGCAATTTGAGTTAACTACCGGGGATGATAGTTTATACTTTATATAGTATCGGAAGCTAGGGAGAATAGCTGAGGGATCATGGATCAGTATGTAAATGCACAATACCCGGTTTTGTCCCCGCTAAACCATTTTCTATTGAGATGCCAGAGAAGGGGAGGCTGAATACATATCTATATATATATATATGTATATATCTAAAACCATTTCTTGTTATTCTTACTACAAACCACATCGATACATCACCATTCACTTGGATAACTGCCAATTGGCTTCGTTAAAATTGTAAAGTATTTCAACAGTTACATATATTTGACTTTTTCCTCTCTCTCCCTCTGGCAAGTTTGAATATTTTTATTCATCATCGAGAGAAAAAAAAATAAAATAATCATCTAATTGGCCAGTAGTCGACTAATTATATCGTTCAATTTGCATCTGAGGAACATTAATATGGAAATAACCTGGTTTTTACGCCTTGATGCTAATGTGTATATGTGCGAGATGGTGTTGATTGAACGATAACGCTTTAGGCTGTATCGAAACCGATCAAAATTTATTCATTCAAATTAAAACGATCTTCGATTATATTATGAAATAAAAAATAATAATAAAAAATATCAAAAGTTTTCATCAACGCAAATTGCGTACAGGATTGTCATTAATTGTCACGTATTGAAAGTAATAGGTTGGCATGAAAAGTTTGTTTTATTGAATGTATTAGAAGAAGAATGAGAATTTATCTGAGCAACCAAGACGTTGATTATCGTGTTTGTACGACTAATTGTAGTGTAATTTACATGGGAATGCAGATTCACCGATATATAAGCAAATGAGAGATAAGAATTACAACATTGGTGATTTGTAAAATGCCTCACGCAATATATATTATGCGAGTTTGAAGAAAAGCAGCTAACGCATTAGCATAGAGTGGAAAAAAGAAATGAAAATAATTTAGGATATAGGTGGGGTCATTGCATCCCGAGTTGCTCTTCACTTTTCTCGCACAATATTGTAATTACCTGTATGTGTTTAGTTGTGAAAAAGGTAAATTGAAAGTGTTTATGTGGAAAACGTGTACTTTCAGTTGTTAGAACTGGAAAAACAAAAGATAAAAAATAAGGAAGAACAGTATGGTGGAATAAAAATTACCTCTACCTTGAGGTTACTATTTTCTTACGATACAACAGGGAGGAATTTCTAGTGCCTACCGGATTCAAAGATAATGACCATGTACCGATATAGTCGCAAATTGAATGTCAAGAGCCCGTTGCGAAATGACTGATACTTTACTTTCTTCTTCCACTAACGTTGGAAAGAAATTGCCCCCCTTGCGTTTTGCGATCATCCCAAGATCGTGGTATTACTATCGTAGCAATTCGATCTGAACACGAACTTGCCCCTGAGGTAAGCGCCCTCGACCTTTTTCCTTAGTCTCATTTATTTTTCTCTTATTTCAAAGAATCAAATCAAATCATTTAGCTATTTGACTATTTCCATTCTTTTCTCTATATATTTGAGAAAAAAGATGAGCCTATAGAGAGGACCTCAAATATTATTATCACTAGTTTGTGGAATTTTCTCACGCGTTTGTGCCAGTTGCCGTTAGCTTGTAAAAAAATTTTATTACCCAATTATCGTTGTTCTACTAGTCAATCAAGTATTTACTATATATACCCTGTATCTTTCTCCAATTCTTTGATTTAAAAAATGTAAATTCAATGGCATTCAACTTGGATGAATTATTTGTTTCAATTCGAAAGAGTGATCGATGGATATATATAATGAGCTCAGACAATTTTCACTCTCGTGATTTAAACTAATAATTGATTATGCATGAAATACATATATAAATATATATATATTTACAAATCAGTCTGGCTGTGACTTGTTGAATGCAATAGCGGTAATTTAAACGGTACTGAAAATTCAACAAGCTTTCCACTACTTTCTTATGAATGACAAGGCTAGAGATAAAACAATTGTCTTGAGGTAATAATGGTGCGTGTTTCTGAATAGGTGTTTGCTCCTTAGACTCAGACTCTTGTGTGTATGAATTACCAGAGAAAACCAGTAGTAAAGGGGTTAAGAGCATTATACTATTTTACTTTATGCTAGTTTTTCATATCTTCTCGCATGCTTTGGAAAATGGAAGAGAAAAAAAAAATTTATGAAGAGAGGAAATAAAAGTGAAGGATGCTGAGGATATATACTTGATACACACGACCCGTATTATCCATGAGTTGCATGGGCTCTCGAAGGCAATTTACGTCGATAAAACGCGTCCAAGTTTTACCCGTCGGTGCTTGAATAGAGCACTCTCGTGGATAAGCCAACATATAAGACTGAAGAAGAGAGTCTACGGTTCAGAGCGAGTGCTAGTGGAAACCCAGCAATTTTCACCTTGCACTCACTGTCCATAGGCCTCAGAGAAAAGGAATAAGAAGAATGAAGGGAAAGGTAATGCTCAAACAATCTTCCACACTCCAACATCAGGCAATATATTCCTTTTTTCTGTTCATTGTAGAGCGCAAACCACCGTGTATCCATCTTAACTCCGTGCTCTTCTTACTAGCAGCACATAACAACTACCAAACTACTGTTTGCTTAGTACGCTCAACCGACTGTGCGATTCTACCTTCAAGTTCTCCGCCCATTTGTAAAACGTTGTTTGGTTTTCGACCCTTTATCTCCGTTCAAACATATCTACTATTCATTTTTACCTTTTTAAAAATGGTGGAATTCTTTTTCTTCATCACTTTATTGTTGCTCTTTCCACCTCTCCACATTTAGAAAATTTGTATGGTACATCAGGACGCCTCAGATGTGTTGGGCTGTTTTCATACCAAAGTGCCGCGATTTGTAGAGATCACGTTGCGTGCTGTTGTACACTCTCAGCTCTCACAGCAATTTCGACGCTTTCCAGAAGTGAAGATGGATCAAATTGTTGGGCAAAATATTACGACTTCCGGTTGCTTGGAATCTCTAGAGGATTTACCCACGCTCATGCTATTTAAAATTATTGCAATCTCTTGGTTTATTTCTTCTGCGTTCTTATGGTAGTTCAATCATCGAGGTAAAAGACATGAATCCAATACACTCTTCATGTTTTACATTATTATAGTGTGAAAATGGCCTGAATTTAGTGGAAATATTTGAGAAAGATTTTCTCTGATTATTCCATTAAAAAGTTGAGAAAATTCCGGTTATGAAATGTACGTCAAAATTTATTTTTGAGAATTTGTTGAAAATTCAACTTTTTCAGCGCGAAATCATGCCTCCAACTCTTCATAAAATTCAAAAATTTCACTTTTTGGAGAATATCTCTAGTTTCATTAGTTGTAGCGACTTGAGATTGGTCTGGAATCAAAATTAGACTCATTTGCCATCAGTTCATGTCATTTTGAAAAAGAAATAATCGATTCTTGAGGTACTTGTAGGGCTGAAACGGATTTTTCCAAAATGGTTCATAAATGCCTCAAAAAGCCATTATTTTTTCTTCAATAACAAACAAATCGAGATTAAATTATCTCACCTTTGATTCAAGACCAGCCCCAAGTCGCTACGACCACTAGAACCCAAGATATCCTCAAACAAGTGAAAAAAATTGAAAATAGAAAGGATTTCATGCGTAAGGATTAAATGCTTGCAATTTTCAAAAAATTCCAAAAAATCCATTTTAATTCATGTTTTTTACCGGAAATTTTCTCGATTTTTCAATGAAATCATTAAAAAAATTCAATTTCAAGCGGCTTCATTGGTAATGTAAAGTTTATCCCACTTTCCACCGGCAATTTTCGCAGACTCTCAAAAACTGCTTGTCGAGAGTTAATTAATTATCTCAACTGATGGAATACATCTGTACGTAATCCACGTATACTTGTTCATTCCATTATTATTTTTTTCCCCCTTGTCGTGTTCAAATAACTCTTGAAGGTACGTCGATACGATCAGTATCACCAAACCCATATAGTCTGGGATTCGTCGAAAACGCGTCCAATGAAAAATGATGGTAATCCTGATATACAGTGTCGTCATTAAACTTCCACATGATAGGTACCATAAATAGTATTCCAAAGTTTCACTCTCTGGCAATTTTTTAATCTTAAAAAATTATTTAATCATTGCTCTATAAATATTATTATAATTTTTTTCTCAAAATTTATCTCGTTATTAACTTGCACTGCTAATGAATCAACTTGAATGCAGGTGGGTCATCTTTTTAACGTTTTTAACGACAACTTGGAGACCCAATCCCTGGAATTCCAATGCTCGTTTACGTTTTTTCTTCAACTTCTTTTTCCTCAGGAGAAAACAAAGACAAAAAATACATCCAAGTTAAAGAAAAAATGCTCAATTTTCTTGCTGTATCTGTCCTGCTCGAGATCCAATCATTAAAATATCACCCTGAGAGGTGAAACAGAGTCGTTTGAGCTTGCGCTTGATCAGGGGAATCTCTTTTTCTTCTACATATCCTGTTAATTTTTTTGTTTATTTGCTGCAAGATCACTCAATTACTCACTTGATTCCTCGGGTAACTATTCGAATTGAATTGATTGACTATTGATTTGGAAATTGATGAATTTAATTCGCTTCATTTTCATTAATTAGCTCTTGTTCCAATTTTTTTTCCTACAATGTTTCTTATTGGATAATGGAGAAGAAGAAAAACTAGACTGGAGGCCCGGGATTCTCATGTTGAAAGTGGTGATAGAATTATTATTGGAAATTCATTAGCTCGAGTAATTCGACAAAATTATAATTGGCTGCAGTTCAAGTGACGAAAAAAAAAGTGTAATTCATCATTAAATTTACGATAATACTTTCAAGTAATAAACTACTAATTTTCCCATATCCTCAAATTATTTCCAGTAGAAAATTAGAAGAATACATGAAAAAGGGCATGATTTAGATTATTTCATCCTGAACGTTCATTACGGTCTATTAGTCGAATTTCAGAAGTGAAAAAAAAAACACTGGGAGAAGTTTTTCAACTAATTTAGATGCCTCACGTCTAAACTTTTGTAACGATATACTTGTTTCTTTCATTTTCTAGATTGAAATTCTGTTTTTTCGAAAAATCCAAAAGCTATGAAACTCGAGCTGCTGCCACGCCCCAGAACAGAGAAAGACCCCATAAAAAAAATCCGCAGTTTATGTTCATTCGTAGAAATTCAGACTCGAGTGCTGCCACATGTTGAATTTTAGTTTTTTTTTTACTCAAATTAGAAAGAGAGGGCTCTAAAAAATAAGAGAATAGAAAATAAAAAAAGGATTGGATTTTTTTCATGAAATAAATATGTAAAAGTTTGTAATAAAATTTTGATAACGTGGTTAAAAAAATTCCAGTGATATAAAACTTTTACTAACCATTTTCCCGGGGATCGAAAATACACGGACGAATCAGGGCTCAGTTAGCTAATGCGGGGACTCCCCTGGTTGCGGTACTGCCCTCGTGGGGGTGGTCTTCGCGCATCCCCTAGTTGTTCGGTTTTATACGTGACAAGTAACTCAAAACGTGCGGTACATTCACCACTGATTCACGATAAATTCCCATGATCGTATTATGAGAAAAAAAGACAGGGAAAAAAAAGGAGCTGAAGAATGTCATGACTCGATCGAATCCTCCTAGGAGATTTTTCCTATTGGCCTGGATTAATAGATGGAGGGGTAAAAAAAAAACGAGGCGACGAATCGACTTGGATGCTGATGAGAGGAAACCGAGGGACAATTAATTGCAGCGTTTGCACAAGAGGAAGATTATTGAGGCTAGGTTATACTGGAGAAGGAGGGGGAAGATGAGTGAGAGAATTGAGTAGTACAGTGGTTCACGAAATTACATTATCTCTAAAACGTCCTCCATGGTACATCAGGGGATAGTGGGGCGGAGGAATGAAAATCACGTACCGTAATTCCCGGGCATTTAAGGTAAACGTTTCATGCGAAATGCGCAGTCTCTGTTACCATGACAACTACCAGCCAATGGCCCCACTACCATCTTCCAGCTCTCGTCGCCAATCAATAACTTGTGAAAACTGAAGCCATTCAACCCTCCTTTTCTGGTTCATGAATACTACTACTGGGGAAAATTCGAGTGCTCTCTTCAAGAACGAGAGAGAGACTGGGCACGTGAAAATTTTTTTAAAAAATTGAGATGAGAGCTAAAAATTCTCATACAAACTTGTCGTAGTTAAGTCTCTCCTCCTTTTATATATAAATGTACCAAGTTAGAGGAGGGTCATGATGTTGGCACTACACGTATGAGCGTAACCACCCCATTTTGATGGAGGGGTGTTACACACAAGGGTGATTCCGCGCCCTGGGACTTGCAATCCGATTGGCTACGGCGTTTAAGGGATAAACCAGCCGCACATCTCATTTAATTGATCGCTTTTTACTTTTTTTTTTCTCTCTTCTTCAAATGGCCTCAATATATCGCTACATTGTTGCTAAATTCAGTTGTGTCATGTTGAATATAATGTGATTTCAATTTTTTTTTAATCATCTCAGTTGAGAAATTTACAATTACATACTGGTGAGAATGAAAAATAATTATTAACAACCGTTACACTTGATTTTTTTTTTCATTCATGATGCGAGAACTTGCGTCACACGTGTTTCCATTAGCTCAAGTCTGGAGGGAAGAGAGAGAAAAAAAAAGCAGCGTCAATTTAAATGCTGATGAAAGCCTTTTCCTTCAAGCACCAAAAACACTTACTCCCTCCCGCCCAATCTTTATCGTTATAATATACATACTTTCACACTATATACTGTAGATATATCCATCAGCGTATCTGACTGGATCACCCGAGCAAATTGAATCACCCAACGGGAATGCAAGGTGTTTATTGAGATTTCATGTTAATCACAAATGATTGAAGATGAGGCATACAAGTGAGATTTATAGATAGCATCGTATCAAAAAAATTTCATTGAAATATATTTTTTAATTATTTTTTTTTTGCGTGGGCTCAAGTCAATTACATTTCAATTCAAAATTTACAATGAAACGTATTTACGGTTGACATGTGATTGTACGATATGTCCATGCAGCATCAAGAATGTCAGACTGGAATGATTACATCATCATGGAGATCAGAAAGTTTGTTACTGACATTCAAAATATTCGTTGTGCCAAGAATATATTAATCATGTTTAGCCCAATATCATTGTGACAGGCTCACGGAATAATGAATGTTGAGACAGTCTCAAAGGAAATACAAAAAAGAAATTCGTATGAGAAATAATATACTCGTTTCAAGAAGAAAAGTTCATTTATTAAATTAGAGTAATGTAGGATAAAAAAAATTAACGAAATGTGTTAAAATACTGTTATTACAATCACATTTATCTTGCACGTTTGACGTAGATAGAAAAACATTGGCAGCATCAATTACTCGAGTCTATTTTTTTCTGTTGCCTGCATTTAAACGTTGTGCTCCAACAATCGATACTACCTAGATAGAGAGATATTTCAACGGGCCGATATTTCGCGCTACATGAAACCATGCAAAGACAGTATGACACCATGACAAATAACTTTGACAAAATGGCAAAAACCACCATCTTTTTTCATAGCTCTGGGAAAAAAAAAACATTTTCTCTATTCCCCTCTTTTTTGTATAACACCGTTGGAAAACTATCCCTCCTTTTTTTTTTCCATACCAGCAGCTTGTCGTTTCCAACACTGGGATTTTATATATTCACTGTCGAAGCTTCCATGCCCAATTCATCATCTCCGCACGAATATTCTACTCCCACCGGGAATAATGTTTATGCTGCTTTTCTTTTATCTTTTTTTCTTTTTTTTTTTTTTTAAAGACGATTACAAGAAGTGAAAAGTTTTCCACTTGGAGTGTGGAAGGTGTTGATGGCTCGTAAAAATTTGGTGAAAATAAAGCGTTGAAACGATAAACAAGACAATTTTGTTTAGTGGAATTAGGATGAATTCCCCGGGAATCCATAAATCGAGGAATCGATTTTGTAGCTGTGCTTTTTCAGACGCAGTGGCGATTAAGAGCGACACAACTGGACATCTTGAATTGGAGAGGATTTTCGTTTGGTTGGATTGAATGTCTCCCTAGACGAGTATCGTTCTTTCCACTTTCAACCAATCGCTTCCTCTGTTTCACCTTTTTTTTTTTCTATCTCAATTTTATTGTATTTTATTTGATTTTGTTTTTCTCTTTCTATTTGGTTTCTACTACGGGGTTCCCTCAAGAGTCGACGGGAATTGAAAGAGCCTAGATTGGGTCAAATCTAATCCACTGTGTGTGACAATTCTATTTTCTTGGCAATACAATATCACAACAGTGAATAGATAAAATGGTTTTATAGATAGACTGGAATAAAATTTAGTACGAGTTGAAATCACTGCTCATTGCATTATTTCTCTTTATTTCTTTCCTTTTTTCTTCATTTTTTATTTCTTTGTGGAAGAATGGAGTTGGCTCATCCATAGGAAATATCTTGACGCTTTTTTTCCTCTTTTTTCGGTTGAAAGCCGCGCGCAGTTGACTCTGCGCGCCCAAGCGTGCCTGCATTATTTTATTAGGCTGAATTATTCATGTGCGTCACTTACACGGTATGCATAAGTTGCGCCCTTTCATCACTTACATATACCAAGGCGTCTCTGATGAGGATTATTTTGAGTATTGGTTTTTCATTCGTATTTGTACTCGTTTAAATTGTACATTCCATTATTTTTTGTCTCTCTTACGAAATCGTGTTGGAGGATCCGTTAATACTGATTAATGACTCTTTTTCAAAAAACTTGTTTTTTTTTTTCTTCTTAATATTGTCAATTCAATGTAATTCCAGTTTTCATAGCTATATTAAGGAATAAATTGATGGCTCATTTAATGATAGCCACAAAATATTCCTTTTCGAAAAGAATATTCAGTTAAACTCATGAATGTCGAGAAATAAAAATTATTATAATAATATTAATTAATAATGATATATATTCGAGTGAATAATTAATAAGTATTTTGGAAGAATTCACATTTGCACCTAATTTCTACATGGACATTCCATAAGCTTCTATTGTCGTATTTTGTATATATAGTATATCAAACGACAAAACTAACCAAGATAGAGAGCGAAGAAATCTCGAAACGTCATTCTCGGCACGTAAAGCCCTTTCCGAAAACGCCTGTGCAAAAATTCCTGGTTTCTGTCGCCCTCAGAGCGATTCTCATTTCTTCTCATCTCATCTTCGTCTCCAAACGATACTGTCCCTCTTTCTTCAACTTTTGTCTCAAGCCCTCAATTCTATCCTCCTCCAGTGGATTTTATTCGCATCCTTTTCTGAGGCCGCGTGTCATCCCTCAACGTCAATCCACCGTAGCTCTTCAACTGACGACGATTCTTCCCTGCTCCACCTTTCCTCTTCCTTCCTTCTTTTCCTCTGCATCCCCCTATGACATTGCACACACACAAACTACGAAGAAATCGTGCGATTTGAATGCGTTACGAGGCCGACATTCCAACTTTTTCGTTTAAATTTTTCTCTCTTTTCTTATTTTTCTTATTTCTCCGCCACTCGGTCTTTCGCACATTGCTTCATTTCGTCGTGCCAACATGCGACATTTTTCTCTTTTATTCACTTATTTCGTATTTATTTTTTTTTTTTTTTTTTTCTTCTTTCCTTGCCTCCCTGAGAACGAGACAATTAGGTGAAGGAGAATAAAATGAAACAAGTAGGAGGTAAACATGACCAACACTGTTGGGATAACGTTTTGGAACGGGGTAATAGCGGCTAAACGGTGGCGGTACCTTGATATGCAAAAGCATTGGAATTTGCGTGGAACGGTGAAGAGGTTCCACACAGTTTTAGTGTGTCTGCTGGGTAAAATCGCTCTCGGTATGCCAGAGCTATTCCGGTAATGGTGTGCGTTTACATTGGCTCTTAACGTCCACAATTCGAGCCAAGCATTCGTCTTTCAATTCTCTCTCTTATCCACTCGCGGCAATACTATGGGAAAAGGAAAATAAAAAGTTGAACGAATAAAACGAGATTCGAGATCTTGGGTATAACTGACACTCATACCGTTTTTTTTAGCCTGGGAAAAACTCTCCTAATGGTTCGAATCAAGTTGAAGAAAACTCGCAACTCCTCGGATGAATTGCTTGCCATCTTGATTATTTATATAATAGAAAATCAAGTTGAGCCTAATATTGGTTGATTATTTATTTTTTTCTTGCCAGTGAGAAATGAATTTTTCTACTTGGTTGAATTAATAAAAGTATACCTTTGGGTGCAACGAGATCTTCATGCTTTTGGTTCTCTCTCGAGACAGTTTAGAATTCTGGACCATGCGCGCGAGTTGAAAAGCCGAAAATGGTGAAGGGACGCGAGATGAGATGAGGAAGAAACGACTGAAGAAATAAAACAAAAATTACACGAGTATTACTGAAGGGAAAAATAAAAAGAAATCAAGTAAATGTTGAGAAAAAGAAGAAAAGGTATAAGCTGGCAAACGTTGATGATAACATCAGTCTCTTTCCTCTTGTTCTTGTCTCTCATGTTTTATATTCAATTCTACTCGTCTCTCCCTGTCCCTTTCTTCATGTAATTTGTATCGAGAAACGGCGGCTTAAGGTCTGCCGAAAAGGCATCACGAATTCGTAGGTATTCCAAAAACCAGACAGAAAGGGACAGTGAAAATCAATGTGAAATAAAACAAATGAATGAAAAAAAAAAAAAAAATGTTACTATTAAATGAAATGAAAAAGAAATAAAAATAATAATACATGAGATTCAGAGTGAAATCGGGCACACTTTTTCGTATCTGTATTCGCACTCGCTTACGACTCGTTTTTTGTGATTCTTGTGAGAAGGCGAGAGGAAGGAAAGCCACTAACAAGCGCACGTTTACCCCTGTGAATTCTGATTCCGTCTGACACTTTAGTGATGTTCCCCACTGTCGCTTTTTCTCTCTCTCTCTCTCTTTTTTTCTCTTCTTTTCTCGATTCGATTTTACAAGCAGTCCCACTGACTCAACTTCTATCCTCTTTTCATCGTATAAAATTCTTGTGACTCAAGGGGAACGTCGACATGCTGTCTACAATCTGCGTCACTCCCAGCCATATTGGGAATGAGTTTTCCATTTAAAAAAAATTTCATTCAGCTTTTTGAGCTTGAAGTAGAATAATTTATTATTAGCATTGTCATTAACTAATAACTACTTTCTTCCAACTTCTAACTCTCGATATTTTTTCAATTGAAATATAACACGTAATTCCCATGTGAACGATTATCTAGGATATGTTGCATATATAAATCAACAGATACGTAATCTAAATAAATAAATTGCCGTTTGTGTACATCTTAATGCACCTCTTGAAGAATAATTTAAATGCTTAAATAACATTTGATGGTATATACAGTAGATTGAATGAAAAAATACTAATGATATATTGAGGTGGCCCCGTGTTCGAGCCATCAGAAAGGATTAATTTGTGGGAATAATAACGATTGGCGATCCAAGTTTTGTAGATTTTTTATTTTTTTCCTTTCCTCATTGATGTAACGATACGATAACGTGCCAGAGGTGAACAAAAAGAGCCATCGTCAAGAGACGAATTGGGTATAGAGTTAAAGCGAATAGGCGAAAAGGACAAAAAAAAGGTGGGTCCCACGTCACTCGATCTCTTTGGTATGGGATAGCCCCCCCTGGTCCTATCTTCCAACGATCTGGTAATTAATTTTAAACACATGATATAATTGGTCCCAAACGAAAATTGGACACTGTCTCCTCTTCATCTTCACTGATGATTAGCCCGTTTAGCCGGTTTCAAACTCCACTCACTTTTCTGATTGACACGTCGATAGATAACATATGGCAGTTTTGCATATGAAGTGAAATTTCGTTCGATAATTCTTAATGCCTGTACAATGACTTTTTTCTCAACAAATTAAAGGAAGACCATTTTGTTTTTTTTTTCTTGTTCTCGTCATTAAACCTTATAATCTGCTTGCAATTCTCATCACCTTCTCATTCCATTCAGTGCCAAAATATTTAGAGGCCTTTGAGGTTTATGATAATTTAACCAGAAGAAACCTGTTCAATTAGTTCGCCACATCTTGTTGAACGGAGAGAGAAAGAGAGAGAGAGAGAGAAAGGGCAGGATAAGAGGAGAGGGAAACTCACATCTGTGGTCATGCTATGCGAAAGGAGTAAGTAGAGACGATACAAAACCGGTTTTAGGATAAAACTTCTATATACTGAAATGTTGTGTGTTACCGATCTACTCAAACGATCCATATCGGTTGTGGGTTTAACTTAATCGGTACTAAACTGTGTCGTGAGAAATATCGCGAGAACTGGTGGTATACTCCTTCTTTTCTTGGCCATTCTCAATTGGAGATTTGGATGATGAGGATAGTTTCTTGAGTGAAACCATTGGAAATGTCCTTTCAAGACAAAAGGATAAATATATTATAATCTCTGAAAGCCATAGGAAGACAGTCATTTTGTTCAAGTTTTTCAGCTTGTGCTCAAGAGATTAGCTGGATTAGATAGGTCACGAGGGACTAGATCCTCTGCCACAAGCTGTTTCTGCCAAAATCTTTTCTCTCGGTCAATGAATTCATGCAGGTAGAGCTTTTGTGACAATTTACCGGTAAAAACATCTTTCATCTGCCAACAATGGAGCTCAAAATGAATTCATGTCTATATATTTTACCCCAAACAACATAATTATAGAATCATTTCATCGATATCAATCCAGTTAGGGACCTCAATTCACCATACAATAAAAATACAGAGTAGTCAAACGGTCCCCCTGTCATCACCTCCCTCAAATTTCTGAGACTCAGGGCTTCTGGACGTCTTCAAGGTCTCCCAGAAAAAAATATCATCCCTTAATTCGTCATACAGGGAAATTCATGATGAATAATATTGATGAATTCATGGCGGAACGATAACAAAATTCCATCAACCCCCTAACTGTAACCTTCATCGAATTACAAAAACTGTGGGCTCCCAAACATCTTCAGGTATCACGTGGGAAAATATCAGTTCTTAATTGGTTATCCTAAATGAAAAAAAGCATGATCTTTTTTTGTGTCACCACGGAATCGCTATGCATGGTACAATAATGTATGTATGTTAATGTAATATGGTATACATATGTTTCAATCTTTTTCACGAAAAATCGATGTATTCGCTTCAATGGGACTCTGAAAATGAATCATTTACTTCCCAATGGTCTCTAACATTGAATTTTTATGATGAGAATATTTCGAATGGGGGTGACCTCATATTCTTGACTTTGGGGCAACGCGAGCTACGGGTTTTGATTTTTTCATGAAAAATCGATGGATTTCCTTTCTACGGGTCTTGGAGGTCCTCAAAGTGAAGAGGAAATCCCTCAATTCATCATGCAGGTAAACTCATGACAAATAATATCGTGGAATGAAGAAAGTTCATCCCTTTATTCGCCATATCATTCAAGTTATTGCGTTTCATCTTTGCAATATGAATAAATCATACCTAACATAAGGCCACAAGTAGTTTCTGTAGATATTTCGTACGATATTTTGGTGGCTGGTTTCAGCGACACCTGTCAAATGAAATTTTGACAAAATATTATCCATGTATTCTCAAATAAAATTGCTTAATAGAGAAAATGGAAATGTCTAAAATTATTTAGACTTCATTTAATTTACATTTATTTACGGTAGTCGATTTGTGGAATGTATAGAGTGAGTTGGCCATAAAAATAACGGTCATTAATACAGCGGGATTTCATAAATCTTGAGTAATAAGTTTTTACGCATTGGTTATGGTGTATAATGGCGGCTTAATTGTTTGCCAGTGGGCAAAACGATATCTTTCTATCTACTTTTATTTATTTCTTTTAGATATATTTTATGTATTTCTTTTACTCATTTCTGTTTGCCCCTTTTTTTTCCTACACACCGTCTAAACATTATATCATGAAAGAGACAGAGATAGAGATAGAATGTGGATAACATATAAATACCAACACTCGACGGGACACCTTCCGAGTCTCAGGGAAGAGACACGCGTGAATACATAAACGCATAAATATATACATATTAACAACGATTGAGATGCTGAAAATCACTGTGACTGAGAGAGAGATGAAGAACAAGTTATCTACTGAACGCGTGTCTTATGGTAATATCCATTGATGTCAGCAAGATCCTTATAATATTATTTCTTCACGTCAAAATCGTTAAACTAATCGTCTCAATTTTCATTCGAAATTTATCTTGTGAGCTTATTAACTTTATACTTAAATTCTAATTTTCAATCAAATTGAATAATCATTTCAATTATAGTTATATATATTTTTTATAATTTTAAAAATGCTGCTATTACTATTTCAATGATGATAAAATTATGAAGATTTGAAATGAGAACCAGCAAAGAATTCGGTTTGGCGTTTTAAGACCTGCTCAAGGGGATCGGCCCTGATGTATGTATGTGTGTGTGTGTGCGTGTGTTTGGCAGACAATTACTCCGGGGACCCCCCGCGGCAGCGATGGATGTCTTTCTTGGGCTTCTCTTGGGATACCACAGAGTGTCCAGATTCTCTCTTTCTTTCTCTGTCTCACTTCTCCACCTCCTCCTCCCCCTTTCCTCCTCCCTTGATCTTGTATACCTGGAACCAGACGCGTTGGGCATAAACTGTTTGTTTAGTTGATATATCGTTAAGATACTTATCACCTCGTATATACGATATGAGCGAACGTTCGGTAGACATTTTAACCGGTGAGCTATCGTGTCCTAAGAGGAATCTAATGATCCATGAAAGGGTTAATGAACTCTCATGAAAAATCATTAATTATCATTTTTTTCAGTAAATGGAAAATTTGGGAACCAATTCCAAATTACCTGAAAGAATATTAAATAAAATTACAGTATTTAATGACGTGCCAGGATTATATATTTGTAAATATATTATTTGTCATGAGTGAGTATGTAAAATACTGGTCCAGGGGTCGTGTGTACCATTTCTTTTTCTCCACGTCGGGCATTTTAATGGTGTTATAATGTATGTATGTTTTACCACCAACGATCGAGTGAGACGAGGCTACATCATATGAGTATAGACTGGAAAAAGATGGCCAACAAAACAAAAGGAAATGAATATAAATAAATGAAAAAGAACAAGTCAAGACGAGAATATATCCCAAGCCATTTGGTTTTGTACCCCTTCGTCTCTGTCTTTCTTCGTGGCCTCGAGCAACCCTCGCATAGCTGCTTACGCCATGGACGGGTTTGACCCAGCATGGGGCTCACTTCGATATATTCAATCACGAAATTATCACTTCTGTACGTGTTTTTTCGGCTCGATATATTTTTTTACAACTTTTTAATTACATCCTTTCCGCATACACCAATTTTTGGAGTACTTTAAAGCCCATATAAATGAAGAAACGATATAACTCGTTCATCTCCCAGCAGGGGTCACGTACGATACTCGCGGCATCCACATATTGACAGGTTGTAGAGAAGAATTTCTTTTTCTTTTTTTTTTTGATAAAAAAAAACATATACATCTGTCTTCCTCTTTCTTCGGTTCACACAAATGGCATTAGCATAAGTATGTGGAATAATAAACCTGTGTTGGTTACCTGTGAACGTGTCTGGATTTTAACCATTCGATGTATACTATCCCCAGGTTTTTCGATGTATTTATGACGCCAAGTTGGTTTATTAATACGTTATGCTTGCATTAGTACATTTAAGCATGACGAATGATCGCGCTACGGGGATTTCGGTAGGCAGCGTGAATTCGAAAGCCACTGGGCCAGTATCTCGACAAGTGTAGGTATAACGTGGCCCCAAGTTATAAAGATATTATAGACCCAGTCGACAGTTGTTTTTTTTTTCCTCTCTTTTTCTCCTCATATACTCGAAAATTTCTTAATAGAACGATATGATAATTTTCAAATTTTTTCTTTTTCTCTGAAAAAATTATTAGATCATGCTGTGTTTTGAAAATGAAAGAGCGTTGAATCGGTGACTATTGAAGGGTGCTAGATCAAAAAACTTGAATGGAAAAACGACTTTTGAATTATACGTCAAATAATCTGGCTGCCTGAAAAAAGGAAAATGAAGGAAGAAATAAAATGTGAGTATAATCAAAGCTCAAATATGAGAATCAGTGAGTTGAAAAGAAGAGAGAAAGAGAGAGAGAGAAAGGGGTACGTGCCCTCGGGGCAGAAGAGTGTATATCCTCAGCAACATGGCAGCCAAGAACTAACAAGGTAACCTGACCCCTGAGGTGGACCCGGGCGGGTTAATACACTGCCGAAACGAGAGGCTCTGGTGCATAACTCGCATCAATTTCAATATCATTAGCTCGTTTTCTACGTCTTCGAATTTTTTTTTCCTCCTCTCATTCAACAAAAAAAAAACAACCATTCTTTTATTATTATTATTATTCGAGGGAGGAGAGTATACATTGTGGACCCCCTTGTGGGATAAACTTGGGTGGAGAGGAAAAAAACGAGGGAGGTGAAAGCAGCGTGCCCCTGTTGGCAGACCGTTTAAGGCGATATTTTATAATAATTACTCGCGCGAACGGTCATTGGCAATTATCGAGAGCGTCTGAACGATTAGCCAAACGAAATTCCAGTCTTTCATGGCTCTTTTTTTTTTTTCTTCTTTTAATTCAACTCCTTGTGGTATTAAATTTTTTAACGAACCTCTCGTTTCTGCTTACTCCAAGTTATACCAGAAAACAACCAAATGATTGAGCCATTACGATCTCTTTAAAAAATTGCAAAATTAAAAGTTTGATGGAAAAAAATTACAAAAGCATTTAATTTTGAAAAGTATCATTTTTTATCTTGACATGTAAGGAAGAAAGGAAAATTAATATTGTGTTTATGGTATTAATTTTTTTTTTTCATAATAAAACGTGGTGGTTCATAAAGTTTGGCAGTACTAAAAGTCAACACTCTCGTGACATTTGTGATGATGTTCCGAGAGCATCTGGGATCGTAAAATTGCCACCTTGCCCTCGCGAATATCTTCTCCAGCATAAAGGAAGAGAAAGAACAAAATTTATTTCTTGAAACGAATTAATTGGAACAATCAGTAAATTATGAAAAAAAAAATTTTTAAATTGAAAAAAATAAAAGTAATGAAAAGCTTAAACATGACTGATGACATCTCTTCCTCACAATACTAAAAATCTCACGGTTCTTGGATATACCAGCAAATAAAATTAACATCATTATTGTATTCTGTAGGATATTCAACGGCAATCATTGAGCATATAAAGATACAAGTCTCCAACGTTTCTTTTCAATAGCATTTTTGTTAAAGAGTCGTGTCGTTTTGAAAAACGACTTAGAATCCCACGGATGTGCAACCGATAGGAGTGGAACAAGTGCGAAAATAAGCTCTTAACGAGGCAAAGATTGACTCTGACAAAAGGAAGGTGGGAACCATGGGGCTCTTCAAGTACCAACCGGCCAGAGGGGGGGAATAGAGAGACTGACTAAAAGAGCCTCGAATTGTCGACAATGGGGCCTGAAATCCATACTAGTGGCATCTACGTGGAAAAGCCGCGTGGACAGTCGGCGGTCCATGGGACTTCTCTTTTTCCTCCCCTTATTCAATTTAACAACAAAAGGACAAACTTGAGACTACAATGAATTCGACCGCGCGTAAATTCGCAGGTTGACTCTTAAAAAAAAAAAAAAAAACTAAAAGAGAAAAAAAAATGAGACAGAAGAGAGGAGGACGCACGCCGGAACTTTGGGACGCACCTCGAGAAGACTGTGTGTCACCTGGCGCCCACGATATAACACTTATGAATGCAAAACAAATTTTCTATGGAGCTACACTCTGATGGGTTTCTTTTTCACGTTAAAATCTAATTTCCCAAAGTGTCTGCACGTGGAGGAAGGAGGATTGAGACGTCATCGTCACAGGGGGTGCAATTCATTTGTCCTTTGAACTTTTTTTTTTTCATATTTTTTTTTTCACTCAAGTCCTTCTCTGGAAGCACTGAATTATGGGAATAATAAATCTGTATTATAGTCATTCAGTGAAATTTGTCTTGTAAGTGTTTCCATGAAATGTTTGAGAATATACCGAGAGTTATTTCCTGCATTCATTCTAGTTCAAAAAATGTGAAAGAAATTGTAAAATGGCTCAAGTATATTTACATTGGTGGTTAATTGCCATTTCTATTGTTCTAAAATCCTTTTCTCGTCTCAAATTGGATGGTGAATTCACTTGAAAGAGTAAAATTGAGAGAGAAAAAGATCGTTGGCTGGTTTGAAACTCGGGGTAGAGTCTATATGCAGGTTAATAAATCTTCAACTTTTGGCTGAATTCCATGCATTACAAAAGAGTATAAAGAGAGAGAGTGAACCAAGTTGGTTTTATAGGAGAATTTTCTGCTCAATAAACTATGACTCGCTGTTCAGAGGGCGCGTCCGTGTTCCTCGCGCGTGTCCTCATCCACGAAAATGCCAGTTTTCAATAGACTTTATGATGTGGCACAATCCACCCCTCTATGCTTCTTTTTCTGTTTTTTTTTTCATCGATCCCTCAGTGGTACATGAATGCACATGGGAGGATGTTTCTTCACTATTTTCATTGTAATAAAAATTTTCCACTGGAATTCACATCAATTTCCAGTATCTATATGCGTTAAAATGGATGAAAAATGATAAATTTAAAATGGGCCATCGGTTTTGGCACAAATTATTAATTTCTTTCTTTTTTTATTTATTTCACCTTTTGTGGATATAGTATTCATACAATAAAAGGTCCACACCGAAAACTTGGATGAGTGGACCTTAGCTACACGTCAATTATTCGGATTATTTATGTTGACTGTACACGCAGTGATGTTCGTTATTTTATTTTAATCCTTATTTATATTTGCCTTATTCATACGTAATATTTCCTTTTCTTTCTTCTTCTTTTTCTTCAACTTGGAAATATGCTGTGTGTAATGGCCTCCGGTTGCGCCCCATTCGCACTCTCGTTTGGCGCCCACGGGTGAGAGAGAACCTGCATACAGAAAACTTCATGGATTCGTCAAGCACGCGACTCTCCATACACGCATTTCGTCTCAGTTAAAATTGCAATAAAGTGAACCAAATGAAATTAAAATGATTCAATTAATTCATTTTGCATTCAGATTGCTATATATTTCATACTTACTACCCAAATGTCTATCTTAATATTATTTGACATGCACAAAAAAAATAATGATTACGGTTTATGATCACATTGACTGGAACACCAAGAGATGCACCTGCATGCGCATAGCATCATTTCGCTCGACACCTTTCAGTCTTAAGCCTAAAAAAAATATTTATCTTGTAACTTCATCGATGAACGTAAAACTGGGCTTATTAAAATTTTACCTAAATAATCCACTAAATTTACCCCACACCCCAGTATAAATCTAATAGATCTCCAGACCTTTTAACCGAGATCATTAAATTCTTCTCCTCTTAATTTTCATATTCTTGCGAGAATTAATAAAATTCTTCCTTCTATAAAGGATTGTATTCTAACGCACAAGTTATCGAGTAGAGAGTCAAGAGTGAGAAGGAAAATTAAAATAAAAGAATGAAGGCGATGAGAAATACGAAGGGAAAAGAAGAGGGTAGTCGAAGGAACAAATGAGTTCGATGAGTTACGGCTCGTCATAAATCTCAAGCTAATGGTTGCCTAAACGCGAAACCTGCTGGCTCTCCTTCTTGGCCATATAGTGTAGATGTGTTTGCCTCTGCCCAACAACCGGGAAAATTTAATAATCCAACTAATGGGGGAACCAGGCGATATCGAGAGACACGAGAAAGAGAATACTACTCTTGTACAAAGTGCAAGAGGTGAATTAGAAATCAAACTTTTGCATATAAAGGAGAAATGCAATATTCACTCATTTAATTTTTCATTATTTTGATTTCAAGATTCGCTTCGATCATCTTTGTTCATCGATCGGTGTTTGGGCCGCCTCCGCAAAACTGGTCGCAATAAATATGCCGTCATTTTGGAAACCGTCCGCCTTTTAATAGCCCTCTTACACCGTTATTAAATTATAAATTATGACAATCTTGTCTCGCATTTAATGAACCTGACGTTTTATGCCCCGGCTGTTCAATATCGTTTCAACCGACACCTAAAACGCCCGCGGGTCTTCTCGTGCCTTCAACTATATATACATCGAAATAGGGATCGACGTGAAGACCCGCAAAATTTCGATAAATAAAAGAGAAATAAAATGCAAAATCGTTCGATAGAATATTTTTCACATTAATCTTTTAACATGTTGCTTGAAAAAAAAATAAATAAAAAATAATAACAAACAAAAACATATCGAAAAAAAAGGGGAGAGTCTGAATGGTTTTAACTTGGATGTACGAAATATTTTCTTTTACGATGCATATTCGTTTGACTGAATTTTTACGATTTCGTTATTTGACTCTTTACGAATGAGAATGAAATTCTTTTTCTTCTCTCTTTGAGTATAATCCTGAGGCACATAGGCATATGTTCTACCAAAGTGGGCCTCCCGTCGCTTTATTAGTCTTCAATTGTTTGTTCAACATTCCCAAAAACGACCCTTAAAGGCTTCGTCGTATCTGATTTACGGCCTTCATTTTTTCTCGTCTTAAATTCTCCAAGAAGTTTTCTTCTCTTTTTTTTTCGTCCCAAGTTGCAGTTTTTATCGGAAAACACATGGCAACACGGCAGGGTGCTAACCAAT
The DNA here is from genome assembly GCA_963942555.1 of Aleiodes leptofemur. Classification (NCBI taxonomy): domain Eukaryota; kingdom Metazoa; phylum Arthropoda; class Insecta; order Hymenoptera; family Braconidae; genus Aleiodes; species Aleiodes leptofemur. Next base: position 15,048,558 of record OZ012620.1, on the reverse strand, counting down.
GCTCATGTTGATACATTAGCAGTATGCCTAAAGAGTAAAATAATGAATCTCTTAATATGCTATAATAAGCGAATAGATTAAAATGAGGCAACGACACTACTAGAATTGGAAAAAAAAATGTTTATGAACGTGACCTAAAGTAACCGCAACTGCTCTCAAAACCCCACTGTTTTATTGGTAATAATTCACTCGTAGGAATTAGGTTGGGGGTCCAGGACAAAGCAAACTGCAAGTCGATACTCCAGTTATACTGTTATTACCAGAATGAACAATTTTAATTTTGAAAGAAGCTATAAAAAAAAATTGTCATTCGGCGAGTGCGTTTTTATTGGAGAAGTGATTGCGTCAGAAAAATTTCATTGAAAAGAATTTACAATCGAGAAAAATGCCTTTACATCTTCTCCGGTGGGCTTGAAAAATTGACCAAGAGGCTGTAAAAAGTCGTCACTTTTGAAATAGAAAATTGAATTCAAAAAAGCCAGAGTCAAGTGAAGCAAAAAAATAAAAAGGATTTTAACCTTTTTCTCCTGCATCTTTTCTTATTTTTCCAGAGAATCATCTCCGAGATGAAAAACCTATTAGGAAGTTACCAAGAGGCGTTTGACTGAGCGTTAAGCTCCTACCTTTGGGGATATCTCGCCTCACTGAGTTTGTAGAAGAAAGAGTCGAGAAAACGAGCATTAAATGAAGTGAATAAACGGAAAGAATAAGAAAAAAAGCAAAAGAAGAAAAAAAAAAAAGTTTAAGGGATATTCTCGTGGGTCATTGGTTTATAGCTCGATCGTTCCACGAAAAACCGTCTCAACATGGAGGATCGCATCCACGAGGGCGATCGATCTTTCATGGGAATCACGTTGGTCGGCTCCTCTTGTTTACATACCTCTTGGCAGAGTCTGGTGCGGAATCCAAAATCGGTTGTCATTGCACGCTCTTTTTCATTCTTTGACTCATCAATTCTGCGAAACCGTTGTCACATTAAAAGTATTTTTGACATTGTTCTTGAGAGCTACAAATTTCTAGTGTCAATTTGTGCATTCTTACAATTCCAAGTTATTTAGAAAATTATCAATGAAATTATCGATGAAATTGAATATATTGAACATCCATAAAGTTCAACCAATTGTCAATAGATAATTTGAATAGGGTATTTGAATTGAATCTTGGAGAAGAACGAAGGACCACCGATGGGAATTTCGTCCTTTTTGCTTATCTTGTCCTCTCTCATGTTTTAAACCATGAGCCAGGTGTTAAAATTGAAATTTCCCAAGTCATTCGCGACGTTTTTTGGCTTTTCGACTTGTATTATATTGAGTAAACCGGACAATAACGGCCAAATACTAGATACAACAACTCGAAACGTGTCAAATTCCCGACATTTCAATCCCATTTTGAGAAATCTTTATTCAGCGTTAAAACCGCAATGGAAGAAAATTATTTTCATATAGACCTTTCTATTGTAAAATAGTTGAGGGTAAGTGGTAGCATCTGGTCGTTTTACCGAGTTGACATTCGCCATCAGTACACTCTCAAAATATTTATTTTCCCCCTCTTTTATTTCAATGATCTCCTGATATAGACAGCCGGTTGGTCAAACTGAATGGCCCAGAACTAATCTTGTTAAAGCTGGAGTACAATGGAGTATGTCACTTCTCCAGAAGAAGAATTTGTGACTCGGTTCAAGCTCTGAGAGAGTCTCCTGGAAAAACTTTCAAGCTGGCAAAAAAAAAGCCAAAGTTTTTTTTTTTCCTTTAATCGCCGTGGTGGTCTGACTATTTAAATAATTCACGTCACGGAAATGCTTGGTAATAAAAAGTTAAACATAACCTAACCGTTCCAACGTGACTGTCACGAGGAATCCATCACTTAAGCATTTCCGGTCATTAAAAAAAGAAGAAAAAAAAAATAATAAGTAAATAAATAAGAAGATGGAGAAAAAGAAGACATAATTTTGGAGTCGATAAACGTATTCGTAAAAGTATATCTCATGTATGTGTGAGTATATTGTACTTGTAAGCAGGCGGTATTGATGATAAATAAATAATGCATGGTTCCCACTTTTTCGTGTTGACTGTAATTTGATTGCGGAGGCGTTCGGCAATACTCGTTATAGAGTACAATACACGTACACGATTGTGTATATATAGTACCATCTCAGTAACAATTCTAAATTCTTAGATTTTCGTGCTGGAAGAGGCCCATAACGTCGTCAAATAACACTTGTATATACTCATAATGCACGAGTATTTGTGTACACGTATAGAAGGGATGCATAAAACCGACACGGACGGCGAGAAGTCAGAAGGAAAAGGCTATCGCACGGGACAATCACACCATTGTTACCTCGCACTGAAACCACCTCTCAAATGTATATAATTAACGATATGGATCTTGAGGGATTATTCATTTGGCGACTGATCGAAAGGAATACAAAATCGTAATTATTATTTGAGGATAGTGTGCTTTTGTCTCTTTAACAAAGATCCCAAGAGTATGGGCAATGTGTGGGGAAGAGAAAAATACCTATGAGAAATGTTTATGGCACAAAAAATAAAATGAAAGAGAATAAAATCTATTAAAAACTGTTTGGAGAGCCATTGGCAGTGTTGGTCACACCTTTAACGTATTTTACTTGGCGCGTCGCATTTCAAACTTGGCGCGCGCGCTTGGTTTGTTTATGGTAGCCCATGATTGCTGGGGTTCCCCCTCGCATTAACAAGCACACCGGGCAAACGAACTCCTTGAAGGTAGTCTCACGTTCACGATGATCAATCGACAAAGTTCCACGTACCTTGTTGATATTTCTTTTTGTTTCTTCTTTTACTCAATTTTGAATGCTCAAATGGAATACATGGAGTAACCTGCCTTCTTCATTATTGATAATAATATAATATTGAAAAGGAATCAGATCTATTGTGACAAGAGATTAATTACTCCAAGTCATAAAACAGATTTGTCCAACTTTATAACTCATGTGGCAGTGAGAGATTAGAAAATTGTTCTGCATGATCATTGGTCATTTGAAAAAAAAAATCTCACCACATATTTTAACACACAATTGAACATTGAAAATATTATCAAACATATCTTTCTCGTTGGCACAATGAACATAACAAATTTACAATAAAAAACTGATGGTAACACAGCTATGCTCGACTGGCTCAACTCCCTCTCCTTTTTTTTTTCTCGTTAGATATAGGTACACTACTTGGAGAGTTGTGGAGAGTGAACTCGTTCAAACCACCCACACACGCAAAGGGGTAATCGACTCGCGTGCGAAATCGTCGAACGACCATGTGGTATCTCGATCCTATTATCTCGTAATTAATAGTCTATTAGCAGGAACCGTATCGCGGGCTCTGCCAGTTTTCGTATCAAGTCAAATATAAATGAGTGCAATTTTTTTTTGTCTTTTATTCTTTCATTCCTATTTCACAAGGTTGACATTATGATGACACGTGTGGAAAAAAAATACTTAGTCGTACTTGAGAGACAGTAGATGTTGGCATTTTAATGACATGTCTACTTGTGTAATTATAGGGGAAGGTGGGGTAAAATGGAAATTTCAAAGAAACAGTTTGAGATGGAATTTTTTTAACAATCGCATTGAGAATCTGAGGAAATTTTTCGTGAAAAAAAATTCATGATTGATTTTTTTTGACTTTTTTTAACAATTCCTCCTTTTTGGGAGGAACCTTTTAACTTTATATTTTTTCAACTTTTTCGGCAATATCTCCAGTTTTATTTGCTATAGCTACTTGAATGAAGTCGATGACAAAGAATCTCACTTTTCATCATTCGAAATAACGGGGAAGGTGAGACAAAACAAACATGAGGGGTAAAGTGGATACAGTTGAGTTCTTGATGTCTGTATTATGAAAAACTCTTGAAATTAATAGAAATATGAGAGATAGCTTGCTTCTCGCCATTCCATTAAAAATCTGAGGAAATTTGCGATGGAAAACATGTGTCAAAAATAATTTTTTTCCATTTTTGGAAAAAGTCACTTTTTTCAACATATCTCCGATTTTATTAGTCGTAGCGTAAAAATTCCGAATGGAGCTGAAAGGTGAGATCATTTTCCATTGATTTATGGGGTTTTTAATCCAAAACTATCGATTTTTGAGGTATTTATAGACACTATTGTGAAAATCAGTCTTTGCCCCATAACTATCTCAAAAATCTATATTTTTCAATCTCACCTTTCATCTCGATTCGGAATTTTTACGCTAGGATCAATAGAAGAACCTTCCTAAAAAATACAAGAAAATTATTTTTGACACATGATTTCCACCGCAAATTTCCTCAGCTTTTCAATGGAATCATCAGAAAAAGTCTATCTTTCCTTCACTCTCCCCGATATTGAAAAATCTTGCGCTCTAGAAGTAGATCCACAAACTTGTACTATTCTGATTTTGTATTTTTTCCTCTTTTCAATTTCTCATCCACTCAATCAAAATATCATCATGACAATTAGTCAATAGCGGTAATGGAATGATTGATTCTGTTGCATAATAATAATGTCCGTGTTGATGTGCCTTAGCCTGTTCAGCAAAGAGGCTGAAAACTAATTAAATGATTATTTGTGATGAGTGTCATTGGAAAATCACAAATTCACTGCAGGTCATAAGTCATAATCGTTTACTGTTGACATCACCGTCTGCATCTTCTGTTTGTGTCATTCATGAGGTGCATACAAAAACATAAACTACAGGTGGAAACGTGTCGTGTCCCAGCATGAATATTACACTTGATACATTAATACAATGTACAGAAATATTTAGTCACAGGTTTATAACGACTCACGTTCTTCAAATCTCAGAAGACGAGGAAAAAAAATGAATAAAAACCCTGAGATTATCTTAAACGTGAGACAATTTCTATTCACCTGTAGAAAAAATTTATATTTAATCGAGAGGAATGGAGTAACCGTATATATATTCCGAGGTAGTTGATAGAGAGGCAAGAGAACTTGTAATTGGCAGGGGGTCTTATACTTTCGCCTAACTACGGTAACGAATGGGATCAGTTATAGGGACGGCGAGTCACCTGGCATTTGAATCTCGTTAACGTGTCCATGTATTGCAGCAGTGATTCTCATGCGATCTCACTTGGAAATGAGAAAAATCAAAAAACCCATAAGTCACGTACACACGACTTATCAATTTAGCCATCTTGGATCCAACATTTTCGAATTATTTTTTTTTTTTTCATCTTTTTCTCTTGCACTTTTGGCGATTAAATAAAATTCCGTAAAAAAGTGTTAACTCTATGTCGGCATGAAACACGTGTCTGAAGAGGCAAAGGTAGTGGGGTTTCCGTGAAATGCGAGTAATGTTGGGCGCGCGCCGAATGAAATCACTGGAAACAATCTGTTTTCGGGGTCCTCTGTGGGGCTCTTTGGGGTTTCTTGTTACTATAGGGCCCTACTCTTTGATCGATCGTTTCGATTTCATAAATTAATTTAACCTCCAAATTCCATGCCAATGCCAATCAAACTCAATATCTATGGCTATATGTTACACATCAATTAGCATTATTAATTATATACTGATGATGCTCGATTCAAGTCAGAGGTCATTATTTACGTGTCTTATAATTTTTCAGAAAGAATTCTTCTGAAAGAAAGCTTAATGAGAATGGAGAATGAATTGCCTCTATATCATATCAAATTCTTTTCACCCATCAGCAAATTAATTTACTTTATTGTCAAGATATTTCCTCAATTTGTTTACATAGTTTAAGAATTAAAACACTATGTTTAACACATCTAATTATGAATAAACTCTACACAAATTAAATAATTAACTCCGGTAAAAAATGAGTCATTGAGATTATTTTAGATTTTTTTTCTTTTGGTTTTAGTGAATTTCTGCTTGTTTTTTCGTTAATCAAACTCGAGAGAGATTCGAGACTGTCTCTCGGCCGAGCCACGATTCGACGTCGGTGTTGAACGACCCTATTACCAGAAGCACCTTGATAAACTCGGTGTGGATCTGACCGGAGGAAAAGGCGTACTGGTGGGGAATACACGCTCGGCTCTTAATTACGCGGTGAGTTTGGCTCTAATGAGTTGAGTGAATTAATTGAGGTCGTCGGTTCTCGCCGCCTATTCCACTCCTTCTGTTTATTTCTTTTCTCCCCCTTTCTCTTTTCTCTCTGTCTTCTTTTTTTTTCCTCTCGTTCCTAAATGAAAGCATTATACAACCGTATAAAAGCGTCAAAATTTACGATTTTTCGAAGAAATTATTTAAAATTTCACACTAAATTTAATGATATCAAGGTCTCTGGATCTACTTAATATTATATATTTTTTTTAAAAGCCTAATTAGATGATTTTGCACATTTATTCTGGTAATTTAATCAGATTTTTGCTAGATCGGGCGAGACACCCCGCGGTGATTCCCGCAGCCAGTGTGAAAGGAGAAAAAAAAAGATTGAGAGAGAAATATAGGTAGATGGAATGCGTGCGCCCAATCCTTAAGATATTCATGACAACTATATTAGCTGATTTAGATAGGATATCGACAGTATGCTCGTATGTTTAAAGTAATTTGGAAACCATCTTCCAACATTCGAAAATTGCCTCATGGAACTATTAGCAATGTTTTAGATAAACATGAATTTCATGTAAAATTGAGAATTCATTTAATAATAATCATGAAAGCTATAATTTTCCTCAAAATTCATATATTTAATCGTTCAATGGAATTGAAAAATTTTCCCCATGAGTTATGCTCAATCTGATCTATAATTTAACATTAGCGTCAATAATATATGAGAATATCGTTCAATAAAGGTGTCTCAAAAGTTGTATATAATTCGTGGAACGGTTTTATAATTGAATCAACCTCCGAGACGTCCCGCCGAGTCAAGAGGTGTGATCGAGCTCGCTCTCAGCGTGATGTTCTTTCCTGAACGATCTCTATCTCAGCTGCACTTGTCTCTTTTATCTCAGAAGAGATAGAGAGAGAGAAGAAAAAAGAACAAATGAAACGACAATTTAGTTTCCCTTCCGTTTTTTTCTATTTCCAATGAATATATAAACCTAGAGATACAATTACCTTGTAATGGCCAATTGACTCTGAATGTAGACGAGTAAGTGGAAATTTTATTTCAAAAACTTTTCATGCTGTTAATAGACAAAATTACCATATGAAATCTGTATATAATATGAGCTGGTAAATGTGTCCACGTAGAGTTTGATACATCCGCATCTCTTCAGGACGTATGTACATAATATGAATTGAAAATAAACAAAAAGGAAAAAAAAAGCACGAGTGGGATGAGCGAGCGAGACTTTTATCAGATCCCTGAGGACCTGGACCCCCTGGTGGGGGCTTGCCGCGTCATTCATATATCGTCTGTAAGCTGATTAGGACTGCTCGTATTTGTAACGCCTCATTCTCATGACCGACATTTTAATAATCTCATTTTATTCTTAACGAGTTAAATATGATGTCTTAATACTGAGGCTGTATTTAATTATAATATTAAAAACCTCCTTCTCATTAATCTAATAATTCTGGCAGCAAAATCATCATAGCTTCATTGCTCTTGCTATAGCCTCAATTTTCGAGGAATGCGTTTTCAATTTGAATGAATGAATTAATGATTCTTTAAAGACCAAACAATTACTGAAATATTCAGGATAAAGTGCAAGAACTATTCAAGATAGTAAAATGGCATTTGACGAGTGGGCGGGCAAGTGATAATCTGCAGGTGACTATAACGACAATCATTCAAGTGAAAATGACGAAAAGTGCGCCGCCTTCTCATTTTTAACCACACAACTCAACAGAGTTGTCTTCAATATTTCGAGGCGCATCGGTACAGAGACGCACGTACAAACAGCTTATCCGTAAAGCCACAAGTTTGTAAACGTGTAAGATGGATCCTGTGTTGGGGGGGGGGGGGGGGGGGAGAACCATGTGGTACTTTCCTGCCATCTTCCCTCTTTCCATCAAAAATTATCCAGTTAACTTTGACTGGGTGGGCGTTTACAGTATTAACGAGGGATTTACGAAGGTTAAACGATTCAACTTAAAAATTTTAAAGGTAAAAATTTTTACCTCCCTCCACTGATCTTCTTCATACCTTTTCTGTATTTCCAAAGTCACTAGTTAAAGGTATATAACCTTTTGGGTTAATTTAAACGTCTACTTGGTTATTTGAAAAAGAATTTTGTAATCTGTCTAATCCACTGGTCAAATAACAGAAAAATGAAGGAAAAATATTTTTCTATTCACCGGGAATTCTCGACTAGCTTTAAGTATGATTTATGCAAATTTTCATACAAAGATAATCTTTAGATTGCCTCTAAAGTATTTTACCTCCACACTGTTTTATTTGAAATTTTCAAAATAAAATAATGATATTTGTAATGTTCTTCTCTGGTCTAAGTCACATTAAATTGTTAGAACATAATCACACACTACATTATCCTTATTATGTAGTAACATTGGACAATGCTTGGAGTTTGGGATATAATATTAATGTCTCCCGGGTATCCTTAACAACCTTCAGTACCCATCAGTTCTCTACATACACATCCCATCGAATCCCTTAAACAAGTTAAATGATACCCTCAATTCATATTCAAGCTCAGAGCCTCTCAACTCACCTCATCATCACAGCTTCTCTCTTTCTCTCTCTCTACACGAGCTCAACACAACTCTCGGCGACATTAATTAAAAACCGTATTTAGATTAATGCTTCTCAAATAATCAGAAGAGAATGAAGATTAAGTGCATTGGTATTTTCTCTTCTCTCTCTCTTTTGTATTTATTTATTTTTCATTTCTTTTTTTGAGAGAAGAGAATGTTTGGTTCAGGGGGAGGCTGGCTGAGCACCGTTAAACCCGGGAGGGAACCTCGCTGCCAGTGCCTCCATGAATCACACCCTCGTTAACTTACACACTCTCTTTGAATATATATTCCACTTTGCCTCATACATCCATACGTCCAATACCATGTAATTGTATATGTGTGTGTGTGTAAAGAATCTTCCAACTTCCAAAGCCAACTTGAGAGTGCATAATACCTCCTCTTGCCAATTGTGGCCCCACCTTATGCGAGTTCAATACAGACATTGTAAATATATATATATATATATATATATATATATATATATTTGGTTAAATATTAAACACCTCTACTCGTCCACACCGTGTATTATTTAAAGCTTTGATTAGTTGCACCATTTATAAAGTAATAAATTCATGGGCTAATTAAAGTTGAGAATAAAAAATAAATTATTTTATTTTCAAGCATCAGTATAAGTGAAGAAGAAAAATGGCAGTTGCCGAAAACAAAACCCACATATACTTGGTACGTTGTTTGCCCAGAGCGGGATAATTATTTTGCACGAAAGGGGTCGACGATTACTCGCATCTTCATTTACCGAGTGTTGTACGTGTTTCAATTTTTATTCTTTCTTTTGTTTTTTTTTTTTTTTTTTTGATGCTTCTTCCTTGGAAGTATGTAACACACGATGAAGAAGCGAGCCCGCGTCCGCCCCCTTTGGAGGTTATGTGTGCGTTGGCCTCGGGGAACTTTCGGCGCAGACCGAGAAAATACCTATAGATGTATGAATACTCTTTACATAGATCCGCAAACTCGTGTTAAATGTTACGAAGGGGGGTTAAGAGGCGTGGTATCTACTGATCAGTGTTTTAAATCACCTTAACCCGCAGCAATTCACGAGGAAGGAAAAAAAATGGAACAGGCCAAGCTGCCAGTCTTGCATCCCCATTCCACATCCAGGAATGTAATTGCACTTCTATTAACTCTATTGACTTGGTTAAATGTCAATTCTCAGCGCTTCTTCTCTAATTATATTCAATCTGTAGCCTGTGGGGAATTCAATCGCAAATGAAATACAACTACTACCAGTTAATACAATTTTTGACTCATTTAATTGAAGAGGCAGAGAAAAAGGAATTATAGTTGAAATATAAATTTAAATTCCATCCTTTGCTAATGCCAATGTTTGTAGCGCTTCTTAGATAGAACCGATAAAGTTAAAAACAGTGCAAGGGAAGAAGATGTGAGATGAGAGATGAAAGAGAGAGAAAGAGAAAGAAAAAAAAGGGTTACCAAGAGAATTGGAGCCCTTCATTTGGTCTTATCGGGGATGAAAATCAGTAGATGTTGGTATAGTAAAACATCGTTGGGTCATGAGCATCATTACCCCTACTCCATTTCTTTCACGTACCTCTCCCTCGTGCTCTCGGGCCCATAGACGGCCATGTTGGTTTCACCTGACCGCGTCAAACCACACGTCTAACCTTCACAATTTAAGGTAATGGGAGTCTCGTTTGAATTTAGAAATAAAAAAAAAAACATTCAATGTAAATGGAACAAGAATGAGCTGAGAATATATTAAGTTATATAGTTGAGCGTATAATATCGTAATGCGCTTTCAGCGGCATAGTAGCTCTCGTCAAGTTTGTTTTACCCCTTCGTCGCTTCCGCCATTATCTTTCCCACCTCTTGCCTTATCCTCTCTTTTCCTTCTTGTATATAACGTTTTAGAACACCTCACATTCTACAACAGCATCGTGTCTTACCTCGAGGCTACTTATAATCCCTCTTTTCTCCATTCTCTCACAACAAAACGTTAATGTTTTAATATTTGATTATGAACACGAGCCGTTGACATTATGTTTATGTCTCAAACTGCAACTTCATCTCACAAATTTCTCCATTTTCTAATGATTATTTTTATAGTTTTTGATAGTTAAAAAAAAACAAGTTTCAAGTATTAAATGAGTACTAAAAAAATCATAATAACTTTAATGGACGAATAACAAATTACTTGGAGTTCAAGTTATAATAACCATTTTAAAAAAATGAAAAAGAAAATTTGCTCCCATTTTCCTTTTTTTTTTTTTTTTAATATCCTTTAGAAACGATTATCTTGTGCACTGTGCTCGTCGAATGTAGAATCAGCCTGAAGGTACTAAACAGGTAAACCGTGTGTGTGGAGAGCCAGCAACTCTCTGGCACGTTGGCTTCATTTGTTTATCGGTTCACTTTATTACCTGCAATTTGGCGCTTGCCGCGCGATGGTAATTTCATATATTGGTTTTCTCCCTTCTCTTCTCCACGTTATTCCTTCAACACTACCTAAAATTTCCCCCACACAGGCAGTTGTTTGTAATCGTCCCACGTTTGAAACTATTTATTTTTTTACCCCCTTTGCCCTTGTTATTTCAAAATGACCCAAAAAAAAAAAAAAAAAAAAAAAGTTTGAAAAAAAAAGCACGAGAAGAAGGGAAAAAGATACCAGGAAACTAAAATTATTGTTTTCATTGTGGAAATAAGTGGAGGAGAGGATATTAAACTGAATGAAATGGTATTGAAAATGAGAAGAGAAATAATAATAGTATGGGATGGGAATTGCGTGAGCGTTAAATATATAAGAGGCCAAAACAAAGGACCAAATGGAATATATGATGCACGAGGTGTGTTTAAGCGCGCGATAGTGACGTGTGCGAGGTAGTAAGGAGTCCAGAGAGGGTAAAATTTCTCGACGGGAGCCGTTTGGTGGTTACACTTTGTCTCACTTTCGTGTGTACCACTTTAGCAGCATCATACTGTCTCACTTTTTTGCGTTAGCCTATACAACCGGGCTTTTTAACAAGACAGTGTGTAGTGTGTTCCTCTATACGAGGATAGAGCCGTCAGAACCGCAGGGGGGCCTCTGCGCCGTGCCTTCAGGGACCCCCTGCTGTACGCCATCTTGCCTTTTATTAACGAGAAAGATGTCTACTTCTTCTTCACTTTCCTTCATCTATCTCTCTCTTTCTATTTGCTAAACACATTTTATCCAACGTGTGTTTTCAACGTACGTTAACAAGGTGTGAGTGAAATTAAGAGAGGGTGGGGGGGTTGATGATGAAAAATAAAGAAAATGCGTATGCCAGTGATTCGAATACCAGTTAAGCCGAATTCATTAACTAGCCACTGGGGCCCCTCTGTATCTCTTTGCCTCTGTGTGTGTATTTCAAGTTTGGAGATCAAGAGAAACTGAGATGAAAAGAAAAAAAAAAGACGGATCGTTAAATTTTGGGGATTATAATAAAAAATTCAACGATGATGGGAATGTGCGTGTAATGTTATCTTTAATTTGGATACACGTAGTTTTATCAAATTAACTTTATTGTTTATTGGCTTTCTTGTCTTCATTATTACAAATTTCTTGTTAACCTTTTAAAGTTGAAATCAATCTGAATATTTTTTTTTTCCTTCTTATTCACAAATGAATGAGTCGAATGAAATTGTTGAATGTAAAGAATGACTGGACACACACTGGTACCACGTTATATACTCAGCAGAGCATTACATCCAATAATCGATACAGCTATCGGAGCAATGTGATGTCTCGTTCTCTCTACAGAGAAAAGACCTCCTCACACCAATGAAAGGGGGTATATAGCACCGTTATATTCTATCGCTCTCCTCGTCGTCGATGTTAAAGCGCGTGGGTGTCTGGTGGATACGAGGCGTCGCTTTAACGTTCCGCATAAATTCCAAACGGACGTATTCACGCGTTAGTGTAAAAAAGAGACAACAAGGGGTTACAAAGTTAAAGGCTTGCAGGATAGAAAGAGAGAGAAAGATCTTCTCCAATTTCCACGCAGTGAATGTCAAGCCAATAAGAATCGGGCAATGTTTAAAGTCTTAGACAAGGATGTGTATTTGTAAAGCCCGTGGCTCTCATTTTCCGCATCGATGAAGAAGAGAAGGAGAGATGGAGAAGAAGAGTTGTCGTGGTTTTATTATGCTTTACAGGAGAAGAAAAAAAAACAAAACATAGATAAAGAATAAGTGAATAATGAAAAATAAAATACTTTGATAGTGGCATTAGCATAATACCTCGTGTACGCCCTATAATTGCGATCTAATGCGCTTGATCCCCCCACACACTCTCGCGTACTCGCAAGTACTCACACGGAACCCAGTCTTAATGGGGCGAATACGCCAGAAAAATAAAAAAAAAAAAAAAAGAAAAACCAAAGAGAATCTCAACGAGTGCCGAGGATAAATAAATAATCAGATATTCATTGTGGGCGCCGGTGCGTGGCGAGAACGAACGACCAGAAAGGCATTTATCTTTTCTGACACTGTGTTTATTAAAAATAATGACTCGAAAGAGCTATCTCAGTTCCTTCTCTCTTTTAACTTTTTTTTTTTCTCTTATATTTCTATATCTTTCTCGTTTTTTTCTCTCCCGTTGGGTCTCATCCCTCTGCTCAACTCTTTCTATCTTTCTAGCTGTCTTGCCGGACGTTCATATTAATATCTAGGAGAAGGTGGGGTAGAATGGACACAAGGGGTAAAACGGACACGAGTTCGTTTTGGTATTTTATACTATGAAATTTACTCGAAATGGATGGAAATATTGGAGGTAGATTTTCTCTGATGGAGCCAATGGAAAGCTGAGAAAATTTTACATGGAAATCATGGGTCGAACGTTTTTTTTTTGAATTTTTCAAAAATTCCATTTTTCGGTCAAGATTTGAAGGTGAGCAAAAGCCTTCGGTTTTCGCTAAATTTCAAGTTTCCATCCATTTATGGAGTTTGAAAATAAAAATATCATTTTTTTCAAGTATTCATAGGACAAAAACTGATTTTCAGAAAATGACCTGTAAATATTTGAAAAATTGATTTGAAGGAAAATTTGAACCACACAAGCTGATGAGAAATGACCTCACCTTTCATTTAAGATCAACCCCAAGTGGCTAAGACCAACAGAACCGAAGATATTGACGAAAAAGTGACTTTTTTCAATTTTCAAAAGGCAAACCCCTTCAAAATTTGGCGAAAAAGTAAATTTTGCTTAAAAAAAAATTTTCGCCACAAAATTTCCTCAGTTTTTCAATGGAATCATTAGAAAATTTCAATCTCGAACCGTTCAATTGGAGTGTCCATTTTACCCCACCTTCCTCTATATATATATAAAGGAGAGTGGGGAAAAATGGACACTATAATGAAACGGTTAGAGATGGATTTTTTTCGATGATTCTATTGAAAAGCTGAGGAAATTTCAGCCCGAAAGCGAGTGTCAGGTGTATTTTTTTCGTTTTTTTTTAAATTCGATATTTTTCGATATTTTTGAGGGGTAGAAACCTTTCCTTTTTTAAAAATTTCCAGTTTTTTGCAAATATCTCTGGTTCTATTAGTCGTAGCATCTTGGGGTTGGTTTCAAATGAAAGGTGAGCTCATTTCCCATCCATTCATGGGGTTTTGAATTCAAAAATATCAATTTTTGGGATAGTTATAGGTCTAAAACTGTTTCACAAAAGTGCTCCACAAAACTGCTCATAATTAAATATCTTAAAAATCGATATTTTTTAATTGAAAACCCTATGAATCGATGGCAAATGACCTCACCTTTCATCTCCCGCCAAAATTTTTATGCTACGGCAAATAGAACCGAAGTTATTGTCAAAAAACTGAAAATTTTCAAAAAAAGGAAGAGTTTTACCCCTCAAAAATGCTCAAAAAAGTCAAAATCATCAAAAATTCAAAAAAAAAAGTTCCAGCACTCATTTTTCGCCTCAAATTCCCTCAACTTTCCAATGAAATCATCAAGAACAATCTACCGTCAATATTTCTATTAATTTCAAGAGTCTTCCATAATATTTGAATAAAAATTAAGATGCGTCCATTTTACCCCACCTTTCCCTATACGATTGACATACTCATCTCCGGTACGTTCCGCAGAGTCAACACGAGTACATCTCAATTGTATCGCTTTCAAACAAAAATGTCCAAAATTTGTCCTGCTCCTTTCTACAAAAAAAAAGAAAAGGAGAAGAGAAAGAAATTCAGGGAAAATTTATTAACATTCAGAGCTGAAGAGGTCGAAAACAAAAAAAAAATAAGCAAAAGGTAATTTGCTCACGAAACACGTTTCACGGTCAGATTTTAGAAAACATACAAAATATATTGTTTGAGGGGGTACGTCATCCCCGTGAGGGCAACAGTGTAGAGATTCTCCTGGGGATATGGGAGTAAGAACGTTGAAAATATAACGTAAGAAAAGGAAAAAAGTCTAGGTCTTTGGGTCCTATTCTTTCTGACTTTTTCTCCACTTTTCAAGAGGTTTAAGAAGAAAGATTCCTAGAAACGTATCTCACCGGAGACATCTGGACACTGACTTGAGCCAGCCATCCAACCACGATTATATCTCAGTATCATCCCCCACTCATCTTGAAAATCGTTTTCGATGCTTTCTTTTTCTTTTTTCCCCTCTCCTCCCTCTCTCATTTCATCACTTTATTCAACCATAACCATTATCAAGCTGTATTCAATGCACATTAAACTGCATGTGATACTAATTATCGAGTCATTAAAGACTGGAGAAAATTGGCCACAGGTGGTAGTCGTAAAGTTGAGAATTTCTTCATTCACTTTGTTGCATTAATTCCTCCAAGTTTTCTTTAAACTGCCTTTTTTTTTAAGTCCTCTCTTTTTATCTTCTTCCGGAGAGGAGCAGCAAGCAGAAAAAAAAATCAGAGAATGAAGCGAAAATGGTGTTGAGGTGAAACAAATGTGGAGGGAGCTAGATGTCTTACTTGTGAAAGAAATGCATACAAGAATGAAGAAGAGTTTAAGAATAAAAGAAAATGAAAAGAGGATAAAAAAGGAATTGGGGAAGAAAAAAAAGAGGGAGAGAGGGGGAAAGAGGAAGGAAGGTATACGCAAGTGGTATAATCGTGATAAGCAGGTGATAGATGCCCCTTAGGGCTTCCACTGTCGGGGCCACGCCACGGACAATGGCTATTTGTTTCTCAGCCTCGCCTCCTTCATCCATACCCTGTGGGCCCTTGTACGATTCCCGTGTAGTTTCAAGCCGTGCCTCTTAACCCCCTCTTTTCTCCCTCTCTCTATCTTTCTCGTACTCTTCTCAGTGAAATAAAAATGTAAAAGGAAAAAAAAAAAAAGAAAAATAATCCAGAGGATTGCTTTTTGGTCTAAATCACATCGACAGATAATCACAACTTAATTTGCCCCCCGTTGGCTCTTGGGGTTGCACAACCGAAATACCAACTCCACACCCTCCACACAAACTCTCTTTCTGGCTATCTGCTACTGTTCTCATTCAATGCAAATGAATCCATTTTCACTGACAAATTAAGTCATTTGCCACATTTGTCTCCTTCGTGTAGAAGAATCAATCAATTTTTTATATATTGAATATTAAAACATTGAAATCATGTAAATTATTATCTGATCAAATAATGATTTTATCAAAATTATTGAAAAATTAAGTGTGCAAAAATTATTTCAATTAGTTTATTTTCACTTTATATACAGAAGCTTGATGTATGACATTCAATTTAATGTTTGAATAGGTCATTCAAGAATTTTAAACACATCAAAACTCTTGAGAAATAGAATCGTGCTTGAAATCTCGTAGAAAGAGAGAAGAGGACATTTGTTCGTAGTGGTATTATTATACCTGAACGAGTCAAATACCACATAAACGAATAACACTCGTGAGTTCAGGAATGAGAGGGAGAGAGAGAGAAAGGTAGGGTTTTATGATTAATGACGATTGGCGCTTGAAACCGTTAATGACGCCATGACTCGGCCCATTACGCTAACTAGCCCTTCACAAGGCTTTTTCGAGTAAAGACGTTTTCTCTTGGACGTTCTAAGACGAGTGATTTCACCTCAATGGGCACCTGGTGGTGGTTCATCAGGCCTCTGTTTGACCTCTATACTACCTGTCTCTCGTGTAAGTATTTGACGTGTGCACACACACATTACCCTATTAGAGCTATTTAAACTAATCTTTTTAAATTTATATTTATCCTTTTTTCAACAATATAATTAGCTGTTGATTTCTACAAATCTTAATTCATTTGAATTCATATTATTTTTAATTTCAAGAGATTATGCGTGAGATTATTATAAATTTCCATATCTTTCACCATCAAATTACCATATTTAATCGTGTAGAAAAAAAGAACTTGTAGAAATTATTCTATTATAATTGTTCAGAGAATCGCTTGTTTTTCCCAAATTCAATTGGAGAAGAATTCTTGAATCATGGATTTTTTTGCAAAATTAGGGGTAAAACGGGTGCATTTAATTGGATTTTTCATCTTTTACGCAATGAAAATTGCTTTTTAATGAAAAAAAAAAATAGAAAAATAAATATCAAACATTTTAGTTACATGTAGAACGTTAAATACCGATTTTAGGTACTATAACCGCAATGCGCGGTTAACTATACTTTAGTGTGAGTTAAACCCGATGATTATGTTGTCAGGCCTTGGAGTGGGTGGAGGTAAAAGTGATCACTCACCACGCGGTTACTATATACGTGTTTGTATGTGTGTATAGCTAGGAGAGGGAGGAATATACGAAAGTTACGAGTTTGCTATATAGGATTATCTATAAGAGCCGTAGTGTGTGATAGAAAGAAAAAGGACAAGATTACGTGTTTGCGTGAGTGAGGAGGAGAGAATTAAAGGTGACATGGTGGGGGAAAATACAAGAGAATGAAGGAGGCGCATGTGCGCAATTCCCAATCGTTTGTATATATATTGTGAGGCGAAAGACTCGCACTTTATGCTCGTTATACACACACCATGTATCGTGGGTCTTAAAAACAAAAATAGGTGGGGGCAAGAGGAATCACCAGCTCCTCCTTTCTGGCTGCTTTGCGGTCGAGTTGTGAGCGATTCATCAACATTATCACTGACAGAGGTGGTTAGTGAAACGAGGAGTTTTACCGGAGAGCCTGTACAGAAAAATTTGTGCAAGGAATTATTGAGAAATCGAGAATATTAAGGGTTAATGATAATTTTTACATTTGAATCTTCATAAGTGGGATCCTCTTGAGAGTGAGATTACCATCATGGGAATAATGATTCTCTCACATATAGAGTTATGAATGAATTGGAATCAATAAATTTCCGTATCAATCTATCATATCTATAGAGCTATTGAACCAGTAATAAATTTGTTCCCAGTATTCAATCACTAGGAAATAACCTTTCTACTATACTCAAGAGAACAATAGGAATAATAGTCACACATGAGTTTAAAAAAAAACATCAATTGAATAGTCGACGTTATCAGTTAAACTTAATTAAATCTATATGCTTGTATTTATATAAGGTAAGAAGATGAGTTTGCGTGTAAACGAGGGGTTGGGGCGTTGATTGGCGGCTTGTCAAGTGCTATAAGGTAAGAACAAGAGAGTTAGTAACAAGTAACAAGATAACTAGTAATAAGGAGGTAATGACCGAGAGTAAGTCCTGTGAAAGGGAAAGATGGAGTGAGATAGTTATATACTAGTAGATGGTTGTAAGAAAGTCGAACGTTCCTGTGTGCTCGTAACTTCGGGGCACTTAACTCCCCGTCGGTGTACTCTAGGGGCTCTATATACAGCAAGTATTCACCATAGTTTGCCTGTATATATATATTGTCTTGAAGGGACAAGGGGAAAGAAGGTTAGACTAAGCGCGAGTATATATTCTTCTCGTTGACCACGAAAAGAAAAATGGTTGAATCAACAATGCTCATCGAAAAAAAAAAATCACCGTGAATGCACTGATAATGATTAATTAATTATTCATAGTTTTCATTTTGTAATTGTGAGAAAAAGCAGGAGACACATGTACAATTAGTTAATCGCTCTTAAATAACAGACTCTCTACAAGGACATGTAAATAATTTCTCATGAACTAAATTTTTTAATTCCACAATCATTCAATTTTCCTTATTCATTGATTCTTTATAATTATGCTAATTATTATGTAGAAAATAAAAATGCCAATTCGCAACGTTTAAAGCATAATTACTTTGGTTCTGCTGTGTGTGTATCGCGTATCATGGAAAATAAGAAGACTTTATATTCTTTTTTGTGATAATTATTCGTAAAACTACATCTAGAATGTAATGCGCAACTGTTTTTAAACACACAGCCCAGAGATCCCCAGAGTTGAAAAGAAAATCAGATGTAAAGAGAAGAGAAAAAAAAAATTGACATTCCCCATGGACTTGAGCACCAAGTGCGGCATCCGGTTTGTGTGTTGGTGCGAAAATAAGTATACGATCTCCTGCTCTTTTCTTGTTTTTTTTTTTTTTTTTATTTTGTTTGTTAGATATGTTACTTCTCTTCTATATTCCTTCCTCACGATCTAGCGCTTTTCAAGCGTGTTTCACGTCTACAGTCCGTAGCCATTTTCTTTGCACGCTTATTACCCTAATTCCAGTCCTTAACACACTGTTGAACCGCGGGAGTTACATATATACTTGTTTATTTATTGGTTTGTTTTAACTAAGCGTCAATCTCATGATCATTCTGACAGGATATTACAAGCAAACGAGAATAAATAATTCAAATAAATATAAATGTGCTTTCATTATCGGTATATAAATGGAGGATTGATGAAAAGCTCAAATAACCCCTGGCTCTCTAGTTTTATGAATTAAAAATAAGCTTTTATTTATATTTATATGTTTTTTTTCCAACAATTATCAAGTAATTTAAGCAAAATGACCAATTAATTAGTGATAGTCGGGAGTTTAATGATAAACTTGACATGTTTTAATTTTTTTTTCTCTCCATCTTTACGAGTGTAAGTCGAGTTTCCTTGCAATTTTTTTTTTCTTCTCAGTCTAATCGGGATAATTTTCATAAGCAAACTCTGACATAGTAAAGAGGCAAAACGATGTATAGCATCACATCAAAGTATATATGAATCTCTGTGGAACATTCTCGCGATGCTGGGTTTCGATGGCGTGGCGTTCCCGGCAGATAATTATCACTAACCATCAGCTATTTGCAAGGAATGGCTGATAATTGCCACGTTGTTGGTTACCTCAACCAAGCGATAACCCGTCTAGGACTCGCCACCCAACACACCACTCACTGTTCCTAGGTTATATCCCTTTTTTATTTTCGTTTTATTTTATCTCTTATACATTTCATAATTCTTTCATTTATTTTTTTTTCCTTCATTTATTTCTTATTTAACGAGACGTCACGTTGGTGTTTTCCTTCGAGCTACAACTTGGCCGTCTCCTTGAGGGCTTCTTGTCTTTCCAACAGCCTTTATATTATTAACACAACAAAGAAAAGACCAGAAACACTTCAACTGTGAATTCATTTTGTGTGATAAATTACGAGAGAGAATCTTTTGAATTTCATTATTGTTTCTCTTTAAGATAAATCAATTGCAAATAGTTTTGAATAATAGACTGTACGAATCGAAGAAATACAAGTGGTACTTTGTTTCTCCAATTGCTCGTGACAAGAGTCAGCAGAAATCAATTTATGAATAATTAAGGAATGAAATTTACTTGAAATAATGTACGACAATAATTTCCGTTGAAGAATCAATGGCTTTTTTCCTCTTGAAAAAAAAAAATTAGTAATGACTAGTGGCGCCATATTGCCTGTTGTTTTCTCTCTTTCGTTTGGAAACGCATGATGAAGATCAATAATAAATAACTATTAACCAACAATTTTTATTAGGAAATCAAATGAGAAAAATCACTTGAAGTCAAAATTAACTTAACAGTTGATTCTCAAGTACATATATACTACCAGTGTGGCAGGCTTCACCATAATTATGAACAACGACTATCCATCAGGCTGATTATATACCTTTATATCCCTTGTTTCTTTAACTCTTATTTGCCTCTCTATCTCAACTACTTTTTTTTTTTTGTTTCCATTGAAATTTATCAGACTTGAAATTTTATTCACGATTCTTCATTATCTCATGAAGAATCATAGAATTCATCACACTGGCTTGCCCAAAAATTTAGTTGAAAAACTTTATTTCTACGTAACTAAAGTTATATATTTCTAGAAGTGGTAAAACGAGTTAAGAGTAGAGGATACACAATTTTCATGTTGCGTGATATCCTCAAGATATGGACAAACGTGACACGCGTGTGCGTGCCCATCCTACGGGATAAACGGTACATATACGCCACCATTAATAACATTATGCGCGTATATAAGACGTCAGTCTTGAGTCCGAGGCGGACGCGTTTGGATTATTAAATTGGTTGGTTGTATACTCATTTAAACTGAGGGATTTTACAGAAGGCAGAAGGTATATTAAGAATGATCCGACGGTCACGCAGGGTACCTATTATGTTGTACTTTTTACCTTTTTTTTTTTTTTTTATTCCTTCATTTATTTTTCTTTTTCAAACATACGAGAGAGAAATCAAAATAAAAGTATCTCAGTATTCAGTGAATATACCTGCAATTACCAGGATTATATTAAAAACTCGTTCTTTTACTTTACCAATGAAAATACAAGGTATTTAAATTTAAATCGTCATAAAGATGAAATAAAAGTGGAATGCACTGAATAAATGGCCAACTCTCTTCTTCTATTCACAGTGTATAATAAGAGGCAAAAGAAGAATTTCTACAATTGGTACTTTTGATTGTCTGTTGATGTATATGCACAGTTGTAATCTAATGTTGGTCAGCCACGCGAACCTATCATAACCCCTTGGTCCAATCCCTTGGCTATCTAATGACACGTTTGCTACTGTTATAACTGTCTTTCTCATACGGATGCAACTCACTTTGCATTTGTACAAATGCTAATAACATCTATATCTCAGATGGTAAATATTAATCTAATCCAAAGAAAGAAGCCATAAAGAATTCGCAAATTAACAACACAGGTCTCGGGGAGTCTAGGTGTATTATATAGATCGAATACTCTTGAAGTAGAGGAAGGTGACTTTCTCACACGAAAACCTGCTGGTGATAAGTTGTCGTTGACGTCTGGACCATGTACTGGCATGACTCTTTGTCGCATTGAGAGTTGAGCCAAAAGGAACACATTTTTATTCTCAATCTTTTCTCCTTCATCTCCACCTTCGCCTTGTTAAAGACCCACCAGGACACGCCTGTTCCCCTCTCTTTTTCTCCTTCTCGCACTCACATCTGGGACAATATTGTAAACAAAATGGTATCACTATTTCATTGGTAACCCGACACCCTATGGACCCACACACATTGAGTCCAAGTTCCTCTCATGTTTTTCCTCTTATTTGTTGCTGTAATTTTCTTGTCTCATTAATTTTCGTTTGCTCTTAATTTTTCTGTTCTGTCTTTTTTTATTCAACTTTACTTGTCGATTCGCCTCTTCATCCTCTATGTAATCAGTAATCTCGAGCAATGATGTCTCTATCCAATTAAAATCATGTACACAATTTCTTGACTCTAATTTTCACGATTTTCCAGTGATTATCCAGGAAATACACTGTTTTCAGCATCTTGCAATGGTATGAGATACTGGCTATTATTATTATGATCACCATTTGACTTGTATGGTGTTAATTTCTAGGCTGTTACATGACAAGCTTCTCTCTTTATGGCAGTCTAGCTCTTTTACAATCTCTTGTTAATATTTTTTCATTTTGTTATTTCTATTCTTGTTGCTTTGAAAATGTGAATTTCAAGTAAAGAAATTGGAAGAAAAAAATTACTATGGGGACACGATTCTGGTGGTCCTTGCTGTTCTGCTTAAACCTGAAATTAGTATACCCTATAACCAAACATCCAGCACCGTGATCGTGTCGTTCTCATGTTATTCAAATTCAACATCCCACTCTTCTTTTACATGAAAATAATAAAAATAAAAAAAGGCATAATGAGAATAAAAAGAGTTGGCTCATTAGTAATAGGTGATAATCTCAACTAATTTATACGACGATAAAAAATGTCAGTAAAAAAAAAACTTATGTGAGAAGAAAAAAAAGGCACACACCAAAGGCCTAAGAAGGTAGAAAATTACATAAGCTATTGATGAATCATTAATTCGACTCAATCAATTTCATTGGGCGTTTATATTTGGTCAGAGTTGAGACATTGATGGGACTTTTATGATGTCGAATATATGTCTTGGGGTTTGTAACGAAGAAAGAGTCGAAATGATGAGCTGCCGAAAATGAAAAAGAAAGAGAAGAGATGAAAAATGAAAGAAAAAAAAAAGTGAGGAGTATTTGAACGAAGAGAAGAGAGAAATAATACTAGAGAAAGAGGAAGAAGAAGAAGAAGAAGAACCCAAGGATCACCGATCGAGGACCAAGAACATTTGTCAGGGACTTTAGGGCCTCTTTCGTATCCATAGCATTGTTTTCCTCTCCATTCCCAACTAGAAAGCACGAATTTAACTGGTGTTTTACACGCGCAATTCCTGGAACCCGGGTCTTTTCTACAACCTCGGGCATGGCCATATCCCTAAAGCTAGTTTTCAAGCCAGGTATAATACACGTGTATATACGACGTTATGTGTCTTTCTCTCCTTCTTCCCATCACTCCAAATTTCTTCTTTGTTTTTATTCATTCTATACTTTGTTTTTTTTTTTTACTAATTCTCTCTTCTTTTCTATCTTTCTACTTGTTTAACTGTTTTCTTTTTTCTTTCTCATATATACTAGTAACACATGCTTCTATCTCACTCTCTCTCTCTCTCTCAATCTCTTTCTCTATTTGTAGCCTCTGGGGCCCCCACTGTTGTCCATTTCGCTTGTCAGGCCCAATTTGTTGAGACTCGGAGACGCTGTGTGCTCTCTGTTACAGTTTATTGCCGTCATTACCTTACGATCGCGTTCCTAGTAGAATCAAACCATTTGTATGTTTGCTGGGATCAACTAGTTTATCACACATTTGAGATAAATGGAGCAAGAAATACAATTTCTTGATTATAACGTAGTTAACAAGCTATAAATTTGATTGGAAATCTCAAATTGGATCGTAAACTGTGTGTGTCGTATACTTTAAACTACAAAACGATGAATTTAATTCTTCTATTGTTTGGGAAAATATAATTATAGAATATGTAATGTGTAAAAACATTTTTGGAGAATATGCAGGAGAAAATAAAAATAAGAGACAAAAATAATATTCTCCAACGGATTCCCGCGTGTGCGATTGTGTGGCAGAATAAATGTAAACTCGGAGGGTAATTTGCAACACTGGCAATTTACATAATTAGCAGTTCCAAAAGCCCAAAGAGGTCCCTCTTCTTCTTCTGCACCAATATATAATACATCCCGCCCTTTCTCTTCATTTCTCTCTATACACACTACAAACCTGAAACCATTGCCTCCGAGAAGGTTAAAAAGTGGGTGCATTGGTGTATAACTATCTCAACAAGGGTATAAATTAATTGTGATAAAAAACAAAATTTCTGTTTTTTTTTTCTGTCATCATTTTTTTTTTCTTGATATAATTTATTTATTTTTCTTCTTAATTGAAGATTTTTCATTCAGCTATAATCGTAAGGAACACGACTTTAATCATTATCTTTTTTTTTGTTCATTCGTTTTTGTTTGTTTTTCCGTTCAGCCGAACAATATATTTTTTATACTCATTTACCGTCGAGGTTAGGATCACAATTGACTATTTACAGAGATATATACAAAATGTTTATGTTTATTTCGCCCCTTAATCTTCACTAGGATTCACTAAATAATTTAAATTTTTTTCATTTTTTTTTTTTTTGCTTCTTGACATCTTAATATTGAATACTGCTCCTGTTTCCATTTTATTTTGGAACAACGAATCTAATCCGTAAATACACCTTAAAATTATTTATTACACTGGGTTCGTTGATTAAAATGCTTTTTTCTCTCTTGAGTTTTTTTTTGTTTTCTGTAATCAAGTTTGGCACTCGTTCCTCATTCATTAATATCAAGTCTCTCTTATTTACACACAAACACATGGCCTCTTTTATGGCATATATATAGAGAAATATATGGCTCAACTTCACATTGTGTTAAGGGAAGAAGAAAAAAAAAAAAAAGAAAAAAGAGTAACAAACAAACATGGAGAAAATAAGAATTATTCTCTGGAAGTCTGTAGTTTCCGGTGGCCATTTAGCGTCTTGTCCCCAGTCTGACCAGACAATAGGGTCCATTTACACTGACTTCCGATGCTTCAGTTGACTCTCTTTCCTGTCTTTTCCCAATGGCTTTAATCCCTTGTTCTTCTTCAACAACCAGGTCTCTCTCTCTCTTCAGTGTTTTTTTTTAAGAAATCAACCATTTTACCAGAAATTTTCCACATCCAGCTACGCTTCGGAGCCACTAGAGCAGTCTTCGGCTTTTGGATCAATTAATTCAGTCTCATCCTCGTCATCTTCATCATGATGATAATCACCAGTTTCTTGCTGCCATTTACTAACGTGATGAGTATTTTTGTTACCATTACCATTTGGATTATTGCCTCCACCCGATTGTTGCTGTGCCTTTGCTTCTTCCTCCTGTTGTACTCTCTTGTGTTTTGTTCTACGATTTTGAAACCAAACTTTGACCTGCAATGAGAAAAGAAATAATAATTAATAATTAACATGGTCCAGAGAATGAGATAATTAACATTTGTATAAGCTTGAAACGTTGAGAACAATTATTTTCGGGATCATGGGACGTTGGAAATTATTAATTCAACAATACTAAATAATTGTCAAATGAACAACCAAAGTACAAAAAAAATTGGAAGTTACATCCAAAATACGTACAAAAACTTAAATTGAATGAATACAAATTTTTTTTTGAACAACGTGGAATAAGTAGCCAGTAATATATTTCTTTCATTTTTGTATTCATTCAAATTAAGTTATTGTACGTATTTTGGATGTAACTTTCAATTTTTTTTGTACTTTGGTTTCCAGAACCTGAGGAAGCCTCAATAAAGCAGGCAAAACGTCGTTCATTTGACAATTATTTAGTATTGTTGATTTAATAATTTCCAACGTCCCATGATCCCGAGAATAATAACTTAAAAAATGGAAATGAGAAGTATAATTGGTTGAGAACAATATATACATCTTCAAATTTCTGTAGAGTAAAAATTTTAAATAAATAGGGTAGTCTCAGTGTTGTGAGATACCCTTTTGAAACACCCCTAAACGCAGTATCCGTTTACAATTGCTATTCACTCGCATCATATACCACATTGAAAAATTGGGATCATATCCTTCCTCTATTGTAGCCTGAATTGACTCTGCTTCGTGACGGTTATTCTTCTTTTCATAAAAAGGGGTGTGGATATTGGGGACACTCACAATTCAACCATTTTTTAACACTATCGACGCGTAAAATCGCCATTGTGTATCACAGAAAGATACAGTCTGGGGAGGTGAAATGTTTGGATAACTCGTTTACAGACACAAAGTTTTGGCTCTTGGATATACAATTTTGACATATACCCAGATTATAAGAGACAAGGTTAACTCAACAAAAATGCTTCTGATGCTATATTTATCATGATAATATTATTTCATTTGTTAATTTTCAGGAAAATTACTTTATGATATTCAACTATTGGACTAGTGTGTTTCAAGTCCAAGTAGTTGAAATAATTATTGTAATTTTCATGGTCCCATGGGAGGGGAAAAACTTGCATGTTCAAAGTTCTGAGAGAACGGAAAAACCTGATGGCCTTAATCGAGTTTTACCCCCATTTGAGTGATAATCATCCCCTCTGAACGAGGTTGTCATGGTAACGCAACCCTTGGGGCGGATCATAACGTGGAAGCTGTAACCAATCCCAGTGGATCAACCCCCCTCGTTCACGTACACCTTCATAATTTTGTGCAAAAAAAAAAAAACATTGAACCAGAATCATTCTTTTTTCCCCATTTATTTCACATGTTTTTTTTTTCGTTTCTTTCTTTTTCAGTTACTTTTTATTGGAGATTTGCAATGAGAGATATGGAAGAGTCGGCGGTTCGGATAATTGAAAGCCCATTGCCTACTGACTGGTGGTAACACAAAAGTGGTTTTAAGTGACAGTAGTACCTTACAGGTAAGTGGTGAGTGTGAACGTCAAGAGATCGAACGCGTTCCCATAAGGACAAGAAGTCGAAGACAGGAATAACCAAAACGGGAGGTTCATAGATCGCGTACCAACATCTGGCGTCAATAGTAAAAAATATAAAAATTTATTCAACAATTTGAAGTTTGCTAAAAAAAAAAACTGAAATTTTTTTTTTTTAAAGGGCAAGTAGAGTTTTGATTGGTTGGATTAAATAAAACTAATCCAGCGGATTCTCAGAGGTTCACGAACATACAAAAACCTTTTTAATCCCCTACAAACGAATAGGCAAGTTAAATAAACCCTCGGTGATATTATTTTTCGATCCTCGTACGCGTTTAATAACGACCACGCAAATTCAGGGGGCTGTGAAGCACAGAGAAGGGAGAAAGAGAGAGAATATATAGAGAAGAGACACACTGGGGAGTTGAAATGGATCTGCTGTAACACAGTAAAGCTACTAGCCATTGAGAATAACGTGTGGAAAAGCTTCTATTGGGTGTGTATAAATGTGTGGATATGGGTGAGGCCATATTAAGCCGTGGTGATCGGCCTCTACCTCTCTGTTTTTTTAGGATATAGAATTGACGATATATTGATGCAGACCTGTATATCTGATCACAATCTTTGAGCTATCATCTGGGGAATTGGATATTTTTCTTGTTTGCCCATAAAAAAGAATCGAATAATATACGACATGAGTTTTTTCCTTCAAATCGTTTTTTTTTCCTTTCTCAGTGATCATTTTGATAATTTTAATTAATTGTAGAAATTAATAAATGATAATTTATAGTGTTGCGATAACTCTTTCCTCCTAACTTTGACGCGTTAAATTGAAATTGAGATAAAATTAAATGAATTTAATTGGGTAAAAAGAGGTGTTGATAATATGCGCGAGTTATTGAATGAAAATAATTCAATAGCTCTTGATGGTGTTGGCTATTGAGTCAAGAAGAATAAGGAAGAAGCCTGCAGGATATTATGCAGGCAAAGAAGCGACGGTGACGCGCCTGCAGAAGCGTGACAAGAAAATCAAGACAGTAACGCACGCGACTCCATGATTTTTCCTGTGTTTTTTTTTCCTTTGCTTATTTTCCTTTCTTCTTCCACATCATACATGTTTAATCGATTTTGCTGCTTTGTCGCTCAACTTGACAAAACAGATTACTAATTAGCCAGTTTTATTCAAAACTTACAGTGTAAAGAATTGTAACAGACTATACGTCATTCCTCATGATGACGCATATGACATGAAACATACATAATGTGAAATCTCAATTTATACTTTATTCAAAGTAGCGCGACAACCACCGTCTCATTATGCACAAGGAATCGTCTACGCGACCTGCATAATATGCAAACATCCCTACCATTACCGTACGCGGACAGTGTAATGGGTCCAAGAGTTTGCCAGTTTTAGCTGCCAGGAAGGAGCGGATATTGCAAACAAACGCGTCACTTGATTCAATTATACTACTAATTGTCTGATTTAATCATTACTAAGAAGAAAATGTTTACACCTTATTTAATCATTACATTATCATGAATCATCAGTGAATCCATACTCATTAATATGATGAATTCCTTTTTGAAACAAATGACTTGAACTAATTTGTAATATTACATAATTTTTAAGAAAACATTATAAAAGCTATGTGGTTTATGAATGATTATTAAGAAGCATAAAGAAAGTGTGGAAAGTAATTTCTTCAAATTTCTGCTACAGTAATTGGCAAAAGGTCAAAGGATCGAGTAATTTCGTGTATGTAAAAAGACTTGCACACATGTGGACATGAGAAACCGGTAAGAAATCGTCCTTTATTTTTTTAAATTTTTTCTACACATACATATACGTGTGTGTCCTTAAACCACCAGTATACGATAAGAAACGATTTAAACAGATGATTTACGCATCGTACAAAATATACCTCGTATATATACCCACCATGGGACATGTTGTGAAAATTGAGTGTATATTATATACATGCATAAGTGTGTACACTTGTACACTTATAACGACGTTTCAAGGAGCGCAGAGACTATTCAGCGAGCGTAAACCGAGTCGAAACGACGACACTCAAACTACTTGATTTATACACCGTACATATTCTCAGTCCTCTCGCATTGCTAATTCGTGTAATCACCTCTTTTATGTTATTTTATTATTCTAACCTTTTTGTTTTCTTTTGTTTAATGACTTTTTTAATCCAATCTTTTTTTACTCTATCATCATTTCCATGCTAATTAATTGCCACATGGTATATATATCATATACCAGGGAGAAAGAGAGAGAAAAGACAATAATCAGCAAAATTATATTTTCTGCCAAGCCATGTTGAATTGGCTGTCTACATTTAATTAAAGATAAATGGGTTAAAGATCGTGATAATTCAATTAATTGGATTTGAGTTCAATCAAGTGTATTTTCATTAATCACTATCGCAGAAGGAATTTCTCAAAAAAAATTAATTACCAAGTCTAGATATCAGATAATATTAAATTCATCAAAAAATAGAATACCACTGGAGTGTGTGGAATATCGCTTGATATTATATACCATTGTCCCACCTGTTTGACTACCCATTCGAGCGATTATCTTTCAATTTACGTCTTTTGTTTGTTAAGTGGCCGATTCCGCTTTGTATATCATGACGTAATACAATTATACGTTAATTTTCTCAATATCGCAATTTCTTAGTGCCTCTTTATTGATAAGAAAAAGATAATTTTAGTCATTTAGTTGTAAATTATGTTATATATATTCTCTCATGTCTACCAGAAAAATAAATATATGTGGATATTTACATTGGAGATGTGGAATTAAGAAGAAAAAGAAATCTCACCTGCGTTTCCGTTAATGAGAGAGCTTGGGCGAGCTGTTTCCTCTCTGCTCCAACGACATAATGATTCTTCTCAAATGCATGCTCTAATTTCAATAATTGACTTGGACTGAACGCCGTTCTTATTCTCTTGGGTTTCCTGAAGGGCTGGAGAAGGAAACCCGGTATATCTGGACCTGAAAATTATTTAAAATTCAAATAAATTCTGAGAGGAAAAAGAAAATACACAGGTCATTGTGGTAACATGTATTACAAATTTTTTATGAATATAATTGGAATAATTTATAGACTGGTGATGCGATCATTAATTTTCTCTGAGATTTGAATACAGCCTCATATATTTGAATTCCGTTACACTCTTGGACCAAGTAATTTTGAGCAATAAACTTCAAATATAGGGGAAAGCAGCTTGACATGTGGTTTTTTTTTTCATTAATTTCAAAGGACACTAATAATATGAAACATGAAAATTATGTAAAGGTCGTCTGTTTCACCCCACCTCCCCCCCAAACTGATTCAATATTCCAGAGACTCGAATGATTCTTCAATTGCAGTTTTTATTCTTCAGTTTTGTTTATTATTTTGTGTTTTTCTTTTAAAAAAAGCAACATACAAAGGGCGGGAGCGCAGTAAAGATAAGCAAAAACTCGCTGGCGTTATATTGTAAGCCACATACCTAATTGAGTATTCTCTACCTCGAAAGGCGCCTGTCGATCGTATAACGATACATACACTACCGGCCTAGGTTACGAACCAACGCCGGAAGTCGTTCAAGATACTAGGCACTGGGTAATAACGGAAAAAAGACGATAAATGCGTGCCCACGAGGTTGCACATAATATGAATACAATGTGTGTCTTGGTAATTACTCGATAAATATGGTAAAAAAAACCAACAGAGAGCAAAAGTAAAATTAAATAAGAGAAAAAAAAAGAGCTAAAAAAACTTTCTTCCCTTTTCACTTCAACGCCCAATACAATTACGTGAAGACGCCCAAAAGAGGGCGCTTCAAGCAGCTGACAGAGTTGGAGCCCCTGGAGGCGACGCGAAATTACTCGAAAATAATACTAAATGGTGAACGTATCAAATTATCTCCTGTACGAGACGAAGAAAATTTTTTAAAAAAAGTAAAAATGAATTGAAGAAAAAAAAAAGGAAAAAAAAAAGGTTGAGAATTCCTTCTTTAAAAAGTGTTCTCTCCGTTTTCTCTGCAATATAGTCTTGCCCCTAATGCACTTTTAATTAATCGTTTCATGAGAGTTGACCGGTCGAATGCATTTTGAGAAATATTTCCTTCTTTCCCTCTCTCTTACTCACTCTCTTCTACCCTACTCAATTCCTTCTACAAGCAAATGGTAATTAGTGTTATTATGACGCGAACTGGTATCGTAATGCGGCCACGATTTACCATGAATTGCTGGGAAAAAATCGCGTGAACGCTTTCTCGTGCACGATGATAGATTGCAAAAATTCACGTATCTATAAGAGTAAAATATTTCAATCATGTACAGTTATTGAAAATAAATGAAAAAAAAAAGTCTTGAATTTAATCTCAAAAGAATTCCAAACGAAATGTGAAACTTGACACCTCGAGTGTCGGGATTATGAAGACATTCTGATTGGACAATATAAACTGTTTGGTGAATGAAAAAAGTGAGAGAAAAAAAAAACGTCCTCACACCCAGTGAAAAAGTCACGAGTATAAAAAAACGATGGGTTTGTAACGTAAAGTATCGTGAGCAAGAGATATATAGGGCGGGACAATGGACCAAGCGGGGGGCTTGGTAGAGAAGAAGAAGAAAAATGCGTGAAACAGCTCTAACAATGGAAAATTGGAGGGCCCCGTGGAAATGAGAAAAGCAAAAACGATGAAAAAAAAGTAATAATACTAAAAAAAAGAGAGAGGGCAAAAGTGGAAACCCTGTGGTGCGTGTCCTGGGATAAACGAGACACTGCAATGACGATGATTAACACGTTTTGTTATTGATGATGATGTTTTATTGATAGCAATGCTAATTAGCATATGATTTTGTAATTAATTAGAAAAAAAAAGACAGGTTTGAGTTTTAATTTTTAGGTACTTTTTTTCAAATAACTAGAACAATGTTTTGCGCCGACACAATTAATGATAAACAATTGTTAATGTGTAGGCCTTGACTACTTGAGCAGTAATGGCAGAACGATTGTACTGAGAAAGGTCATTAACTACTGGCACGGCTTATTTTTTTCCTCTTCAAGATAGTCATACAGTGTAACCTGTTATCGCAAGCTCTTCAGCTTATTAACATAAGTACTGAACGATTAAATGGTATAATTACTGTAGCGTTTATGTTCATTCATTTGACAATGTATGTATGTTGGAGATAATGAAAAAGAGGACTCTCACACTTATCAGTCTGATATGAATGAAAATAAACATTCACGTAACCTTAATCAATTTATAGGATAAATGTGTAATTTGTGCAGATGACTGAGCATAGTTGGCGATAATAGAGAGGGGGGCAATAAATTTATTGGAAATAATGCTTAATATGAGGCAAAGAGAGAGAGGAAGCAATTACAATGAGTTGACTATCCAAAAATGAAGGATTAATAAACGCGGAAGAGGGAAACAAGGGGTTAATGCCTCCGGGAGTCTTTCTCTCTATCAGCACGCGATGTCGAGTGTTACAAGACGATTAAACCAGCGAACAACTGAGAAATATATATGATAAAGAACCAACTAAGAGTCGCTGGGGTCATTTGTACACATATATGTGTACGTCACGAAATCTTCAATTACGAAACGTTGCGTCATATTTTTTTTTTTCCCCCATCATACGATAATGAAAACAAGCATGATGACACTACCGAAGAATATGTTAAATTGCTTCTTTCTTATAAAATTTACAATTTCATGGTGATAAAGAAATGAGATAAAATCCATATTAGACACTCACCAGCTGGAAATCTGTGTGGAAATAGTCTACCATGTCGAGATAAAAGCCATGGAAATAGTGGATAACTGTCACGTGGTGGTTGATGAGGATGTGGTGGTGGATGACCTCCAGGTCCACCAGCATGGCCATAAGGACTGTGTGGTGGACCATGTGGTGAACCACCGTGATGTGCCTGTAGTGCAACAGCTAAATTTGATGCCTGAAAGTGTTGTGCTGCTGCTAAATTAGCTGCCAATGCAAATTGCTGTGTATGATATTCATTTTGTCCAGGCTGTGGTTGTCCTGTTGGATGACCTGGTAAACCATAGAGTGCCTTTATTTGTTCACTAGCGACGGCAGCAGCAGTTGCTGCATTTGGTGGTGGTGGTGGTCCAAGATAATTTGGACTTGGTCTAACAACACCAGGCGGTGGCTGTGGATGTCCTGGTGAATCACCGTGTGATATTCTGTGTGGTGGACTTGGACTGTTGTTTGGCGTTGATGCACCACTGTGACTTCGTGTTCTACCATAATCCATGTGACTTGTCAATGACTGAACATGATGATGACCTCTCTGACTACTCAATTGACCATTATGTCTTGTTACTGGATATGATTCAATTGATGAACTTCTTGAAAGTGGCCTATCTGAACCCTCTGAATGTGCACCAGGTGATCTTACAATTCGCCTCGATGAACGCGGTGAAGATGAGCCTTCCACCTCAGTCGGACTACTATCACGCTCAATATCAACTCTTTCATGAAGTCTCTCTAACCTGTCATCACGACCACCTCCAACAATTGAGTCTATACTGAATCCAATTTTTGGCTTGGAGGGAACCGGGACAATTGGCGTCGGTGCGAGCGGCATCATCGTACGCTCGAACCCACTTTACTTTTATAAATTCCGTTATGAAGCTAATCACTAAATAATGTATCTTTTAAACTAATTGAATCCTCTCTGCACACACTTATTATTGATAACACAACTCCAAACTTGACCAATTGTGGTTCCACATTATCTCACATTAAATCCTTTTACTGTGTGGCAAACAATTTAATATTTTCAAGTAAATAATAATAATAATAATAATAATAATTATGTTAAACCATTGGATAAACAAATCACTTTAAACGCACACAATCAATTAAAACACTAATCTTTATATATATATTTTTCTTCTCTTTTTTCTGTAAATTTCAAACAAAAAGCACGATTATTATAGGCTAGACTAAAGAGGAACGAGAGAAACAAACCAAACAGGATGCTTCTGGTCTGAGCGCTTGCTAGTGTTTGAGGGGAAAATTACCCGGCTAAACGAGTCCGGCCCGTGCCTGTATCCCTGCCAATGGTCGTAATGGTGGGGGAAGAGTGATGTTTTGTACTGGGGAACCTTTTCGTCCCCCCTCCATCCATGAATATCAACTCAATTAGATGTGAACGAGCTTGTGTACAACAGTGGGGATAAAGAGTTGAGTACCAGCCCACTGTGTAGGTGTGGCTTATGAAAAAGGAGATTCCCCCGAGAGGGCGTGTACATAAACAGCGTTTCCCATTGGAGAAAACCCTTTTGGATGCTTATGTACTATGTACTTGTAGAGCCCCCTCTGGTAGTCGAGATCAAGGAGAGAGAGGGGGGGATATATGCTTTTAGTCGAAGATGGGCGTTAAACTCACGTTTTTGTCGTACGATTAAAATGAGACGTTTAATTAATACGTCTGAGGTAAAGAGGGAGGAGTATTTCCTCATGTATATGGCTAATGTCCACAGAAATACTTGGTCCAGAAGTAACTACGACAGGGGGGGATGATGGTGCCGAAGCGATTATTCGCCCACGCCTGACTCGTCAGGGGAATTTCTACTTGACGCTCTACGTGTTACCGCCATTATTCGCAATTTAAATCATCTCATTTCTCTCAAAATTTTTTTCAATCAATGACTCGATCGAATGCAACAATATAATTGAAGGCTTGTTGTGCAATAATTCTCGAAAGACCTCAAGTTTAAAAATTTGATTGAACTAAAGCCCCCGGGGGAAAAGAACTATAAAGGCTTAGAGAAATTCGCACATTGTCACATGTGTCAATGTTTGTAATTTCTAAATAAATCCTCTTGCTTTCCTCATGTCAGCATCATCATCGTCATGATGATCATCATCATCTCAGTTCTCTTTTGCACAGATGAAACTGGCGATAAGTGGGGGATTCAAACATGGCGACTGTGCACACATTGGCGGCAGAGACGATAGGACCAATGCGCGAGCATCGAGCACGCCCGTTTCCCATCACTTGAACTACAGGTCTTGTTACCCCCCACTTGTTCTCTTCTTTCACTCCTCTTCTCTCATTTCTTTTTACCCTCTTGTTCGATAATGCGGTTTCTTCGACACCATCAGACTGCTTCTCTTGCAGTGAAAGACTGTAGAAATGAACGATTTCATTCAATCGATGCAACAAATCGTGAAGAAAAATACAGACACTAATCGTCACATGGAATACAAAAGAGTCGTTATATCTTCATTGTCATAAATCGATGATAAGGTCGAGTGTTTTGGAGAAATTATAATGAATTGATTGAAATTACTATCATTCACTAGTCGGATTTTAACATGTGATAGAGTAGAATAGAAATATACTGATGTGAGAGAAGCATTTCATTGTCGGAATGATCAACGAGGCGTTTCAAGCTGCAACGCGTGTTACCGCCAGACACAATACACAGCACACACGCGCTGTCTATTTATTACAGTCCCACTTGGGTAATACAACGAGGGTTGGCTTACTAAAGAATTGTATTGGAGGAAAATATAACTAGTTTAATCAAGCCATTTATTCGGTTTATATTTTCCATCATTTGTCCTGAAAATTGTGCTGTTTGTTCAAAACTTTACCTCGTAATAATCCTTTGTTGGAATGTTTTCGTAATTTCTCGTTGGGGTTCGAGAAAAAAAAGTAACGAAACTTGAATCAGAGAGAAGAAGTTGAGAACCTCCATGATGGGCCATTCTTGGCATCTTAAAACCTAAATAACTAACGCACCACCTATTATTTTCTCGGAACGCGATCATACATGATTAAATTGATTTGAACACGAGGTTCATCTCTCTCTCTTTCACACACACACATATACTAAAATGCGTGATGCAGCGGGAAGATGAAAAAAAATTGTCCAATAAAACTGAAGCGAGTGCAGTAAAATAAGTGTATATAAAGTAAATAAGTAAATAAGGCGAAATGTACGCGCGCGACCGGCAGTTCTGATGTGCGTGTTGGTGGATCTTTAAATGGAGCCAAGATGCATATGGTATATATATCGCATCTCAAGATATACGCCAAGAGGGGTCCACGGATCATTACCTATACTTATGGATGCCTCATTATGGCCCATTACCGCTGCCCCGTATCGGCTTTATTATATACTCCTTGGCATAATATTTTCTCTCTTTGCCTTATTTCTTCACATTTTTTTTGGTCTTCATCTTAATTTTTTTTTTCATCCCATCATCATCATCTTCTCTCCTGTGATGATGGTACCCGTCAGAGAGAGCTCTATAAGCCAAACTCTACACACGAAAAAATTATTTTTCGATAAACACAAGGTAGATTGACTGCCCCCACAAAATCAGTCGCTCATTTAGTCAAATTTATTGGCCATGTTCACACTTCGTTTCAACGGTTTATTATATTCATATTGGCCAGTTGATCATAGATGTCAGATTCTTTTCAATGATTCAAAATAGAAATTATTGGAGATCCAACCTTTTGATTCTCATTGTTGTTTTATTGCAAAAGGAAAAAAAATGAATTTGAAGAGGGTTGAAGAGTACTAAATTATGTGAAAACTGATGCACAAACTGATGATAGGTAACCATGTGTAATAGAGTGCTAACTACCGGCCACCTTGTGCTAACTAACACAAGGGAATAACTCCACCATCACCAGAATATCATACACACTGGCAACACCCGGCTTCGTGCATCTTCTACTCAACACTTTTTCTTTTTTTTTTTTTTTCAAATTTATTAATCTTTCTTTCTCTACCCATCAAGTGAGAGAAGAGAGAGACGATTTGTTGATGTTGCATGCTCTTGTATGTGTGAGTATGTGTTATGTGGTATGCATGCCTCGTTCCTTACTCCTTAGTTTCTCAAACAAGGGGGCGTAACCCAATGGCAGAGACCAGTGGCAGTCAACCCCAAGAAACAAACCAGAGATACATTCTTGCAAATTTCACTCAAACTTGCGAGATAAAACACCTCCAGAAGAAATTATTAACTTGAAAAATTCCATAATTGAGTGAAAAATGATGAAAAAAAAAGAAAAAGCAGCAAGAATAAATCAAATGAAATAACAACACAAGTTACAGATTGGAGAAAGAAAGGGCTCGAGGGTTTAATTTTCAATCGCCGATGCCAGTTCATTTTGATTTGATATCATCAAGAGTACTCTACCATTTTTTATTTCAATTTTTCTCTTTTTTTTTTAGTTCCTCTCGTTACCTGCTATATCCTCTTGAACTTCTATTTGTTTCACCTCTCTATCTCTCTCATGTGCACGATTTATAAAGCAAACACCATTGGAGTACACTGCAATCAAGCGTACATATATACCGGTGAAAAGGAGACGTGCGGGATTCACCTCAAACCCAGCTCGCGTTATAGCTAGTGTGTGGTGGCGCGGATATCGCGCGAACCGATCGCAAGAGCGTTTCTCCTGGCACCCGTACTTAGGGCTGCAGTGGATACCTTGGACCCGGGGGAATAAATTAATAGTTCTCAGCATCGGTATGGGTGTATATATACCCAGAGGATTCATCCGTATGGCTAAGAAAAAAGATACCAAACTATACGTCTTCAATTATATTTGCCATCGGCGATTGCATTCCACCTTTTCGATTTCTCCAACTTCTCTCATCCAACCATATTTATTTTGTTTCCAATTTTTATTGCCCTCATCCAGGACCTCTGCAAAATCTCAAACATCCTGCACATTACGTCTCTTGCATTTCCTCTTTGCATTAACCAATTTTATGTATTTTTTCAAAAAATTCTATTAACCTGTCGTAGTCTATTAATGAGTAGCTATCCCCCAAAGAAGAACCACAAAGTAGCCGAAAAATACGGCCGCTAACCCAGAATTAAGTAGAACCTTCTCGCGAGCCCCTCCCACATATGGGCTCCTTTCGGTTTCCTTTCTAATGCAAGCTATATAACCTCGTCATATATATATACTATTCTGATTCCAGCCATTATCCACTCATGATTACAGGGTCTAAATTCAACTTAAACAAACCGCTTCTTAGGCACCCCTCTTTGTCAGTTTAACCTCCATCCAGACAAGATGACAGAATACAGGGGAATATATATCTCTGAACCGTTAATGAAACTTGTATATACCACTTTTTTTTTTTTTAATTCTCTCCTCTTCTTCATTAGGAACTCTTTTTTTGGATAAACCATGTTATTATCCTGTCAGGATTTTGGTTAAAATTCGTCTGTTTCTTCAATTATCTCACAAATTTGTTTCAACTCTGATACTTGGAGTCTTAAATTTTTATGTAATTCTCTGGGAATCTTCTACTTTTTTTTATAGAAATCTGTCATATCAATTTAGAGGACTAATGTAATGGTCAGTCTGCCGTGCTTGCTAACAATGTGTCCAGCACGATAGAGATTTCAGATAAAAAAAGAGATGAAAAAAAAAAAAAAAAAATGTTCAAGTTTTTGGTATAACATCGACGTCTCGATCGTGTCCGTGTTCCATCGGATATGGATTCGTGACCGTTTTTTAATGAGACCCATATGCACGCTGGCTCCTGCGATCGACGATTAGGACATTCTCAGGCGCATGCCTCATCGATCAACCTACGATCCTTTTAGATAGATATACTGGATATATATAAACGAAAAACGGGATGGACGTTGACACGGGATAACGTAAATCATTATTACATGATTTTGATACCAACAAGGTGAATGATCCCATATTTAATTAACTGACGTAGACACATTTGTTTCACTTCATTTGATTTATATGTTTCTCGATCACTGACATGTTATGGTAGAATAAATTACAATCTTTATATCTATTATTTATATTTTAATTTTTATGACAGGATTAAAGTTTTTTTTTCTATTCGAGTGATTATATAAATTTAATCAATTTCTTGATTAATTAATATCTGCTTGAATGAAATAATAAAAGACGAAATTAAAAAAAAAACGATGAATTTAAAATTAGGTCCTTTTTAAAATTTCGGAGTGAATAAAAATAGAAGAATTCTAGAATTTCATCAGATGATGAGTCTATAAAATTTTACGTTACTGCAACGAAATCTCTACTAGCAGCAATTGGTCAAGAGTAATGAATTAACTTATGGTAAGTTACTCAGGAATATCTACTTTATCTTCCTCGCCGTTTTTGGAGCACTGATGTGTCCCAATTGGCTGGAGCTTTGTTTGGCTTATAGAAATTGTTCCTGCCACATTAAACTATGGCAGAATTATTGTTAGATCCAAATATTCGAGGATGGGTCTTCCTTCCAATAGTTGTGATAACTTTTCTCGTTGGAATTGTTCGACACTATGTGTCAATTTTATTGGCTTCACAGAAAAAAGTGGAGGTTCACCAGGTTCAAGATAGGTAAGTGAATTTGAGGTTACTTTTCTTATCACTATATTCAAGAATTTGAAATTCTACTTTTCAATATATAGTGAGTAGATAATAGCAAAAAGTTAAAACCTGAATTTTCCACTAAAAATTGCTTGAAATCAGTGACTTTTAAATTTTCATCAATCTAATTTTTGAATATTTTCAGCCAAGTAATGATTCGATCAAGGCTCCTCAGAGAAAACGGACAATACATTCCAAAATCAGCTTTTCTAGTCAGACGTCATTTTTTTAATAACGAAGAAACTGGGTATTTCAAAACTCAAAAAAGAGCACCAGTATCGCAGAATCCAATGACGGATCCTAGTATGATGACTGATATGTTGAAGGGAAATGTTACCAATGTCTTGCCAATGGTTCTCATTGGTGGTTGGATTAATTGGATGTTTTCCGGTTTCGTAACAAGTACGTATAGAATAGACACTGGATGAATTGAAGGAAAAGTATAGAATGTCCAATACATTAAATCAATTATTTTCAGCCAAGGTACCATTTCCATTGACCCTAAGATTCAAGCCAATGCTCCAGAGAGGCATTGAACTAGTCACCTTGGATGCAGCATGGGTTTCCTCAGCATCCTGGTATTTCCTCAATGTTTTCGGTCTCAGATCAATCTACACATTAGTACTTGGAGAAAATAATGCTGCCGACACTTCAAGACTCCTTCAAGATCAGGTTTCTGGAGCTGCCATGTCAATGCCACCAGATCCAAAAGCAGCCTTCAAAGCAGAGTGGGAAGCTCTTGAAATTTGCGAGCACAATTGGGCACTGAGTGGTGTCGATGTCGAACTAACTGGCATTCAGTCCAGGGGAGATTTTAGTGAAAATCTTTATCACCAAAGTAAAGTCAATTGAACCCTATTGTTAATAGCTAATCATCTTTATAGCTCATAATTTTTATTCTCAACTTAACAATGTAATTCGTTTTCGATATAATTTGTAAAAACTTTTTTTCTTCTATCGTACATAACATTAACTCGAAAGATTCATTGATGGATATAAATCGGTACGACGATGATTATCACATGGCATATTTTTACGTACTCTTTCCAATAAATTTGCATCAATTTCGGCAACTGCAATACCAGCTTTCTCGGTACACTGTGCTACAACTGTGCCCCAAGGATCGATGATCTAGAGGAGATAATCATTGTCATGAGAAAACTGTTAATTTAATTTAAATGTAAATCAATTAATAAATCATGTCAAGTTAAATGGCCAAGTTGTTTTTACTACCATTGCATGACCCCAGCTCGTTCGTTTTTTATTGTGTGCTCCAGTCTGAGCTGCAGCAATTACATAGCACTGGGTTTCGATAGCACGTGCTCTCAGAAGCACTTCCCAGTGGGCTGCTCCAGTTTGATAGGTAAATGCAGAAGGGAATGTTAGAATTTCGGCTCCCATGTTTCGAAGAGTCAATGATAACTCGGGAAAACGCATATCATAACACTAAATTTAAATTGAGGAAGTAATTTGCTATCTTTTTTAATGTAATTAAGAATCAAGAGAGAATGAATCGGTATGTATAAAGGATACAATGCTTAATCCCACTTTTCCCACTGGTGTCGTCACTGGTGCGACAATTTCCTTTCCTGCGTTCACATAATCAGACTCCATTAATCTCA
Source organism: Aleiodes leptofemur (assembly GCA_963942555.1). Lineage (NCBI taxonomy): Eukaryota > Metazoa > Arthropoda > Insecta > Hymenoptera > Braconidae > Aleiodes > Aleiodes leptofemur. The sequence continues at coordinate 15,007,679 of OZ012620.1, read as the reverse complement.
CTCCAGTATCTTTATTATCCATATCGAATAGATGGACTTTTCTATATGCAGCGACAAGCTGACCCTCATTGTTTATCAAGACATGTGTGTTTGAAACTTTCTCAGGATTTTCTGGATGCTGTTCATGCAATCCACCAAGGGAAAGCCAAATTTTGTGCTCCAAGGCTAAAGCCTTGTATTTAGCTACTGCTGGACCATCCAATGGCTCACTTAGAGCTACAATGTCCTTTTTATTGTCTGCCAAGTAGTCGCAGGCTTCGGGAAAGAAGGCAATCTATGGAATTAATGTAGATAAGGCCTTTTACTTTAAAATTGGAGATAAATTTTGCGGAGAAAATACATACACATGCTTTTCTTTCTTTCGCTTCGATTACTAAGCTTTTCACAGTTTCAAAATTCTTCTCCCTATCACCTATTGAAGTCATTTGACATACTGCCACTAGAGGATTCACCATTGTTGATAAAAGTCTGATTTGCTGTTTTCTAAACAAAGGAATGTGAACCATTCAATGAAATATAGGGAAAAGTGGGTTAAAGTCGATATTTTTAATATAAGGAAAGGCGGAACATCTAAATTTGTAGGCAAATTTTATGGAAAACTCTTGAAATTAATAGAAATATTAGTGGTAGATTGTTTTTGATGATTCCATTGGAAAGCTGAGGAAATTTTAGGCAGGAAATAAGTGCTGGAAATAATTTTTTTGAATTTTTGGCGATTTAGACTTTTTTGGGCATTTTAGTGGGGTAACACCTTTCCTTTTTTGAAAAATTTCAGTTTTTTGGGAATATTTCCGGTTCTATTTGTCGTAGCGTAAAAATTCCGATTGGAGGTGAAAGGTGAGATCATTTGCCATCGATTCATAGGGTTTTCAATTTGGAAATATCGATTTTTAAGGTATTTATGGGCATTTTTGTGGAACAGTTTTTGGCCTATAACTATCCTAAAATTTGATATTTTTGAATTTGAAACCCCATAAATCGATGGGAAATGAGCTCACCTTTCATTTGAGACCAGCCCCGAATCGCTACGACCAGTAGAACCAGAGATATTTGCAAAAAACAGAAAATTTTAAAAAAAGGAAAGCCTTTTACCCCTCAAAAATGCCGAAAGATATAGAATTTTCGAAAAAATAGAAAAAAATACATCTGACACTCGTTTTCCAGCTAAAATTTCCTCAGCTTTTCAATAGAATCATCAGAAAAAATCAATCTCTGACCGTTTCATTATAGTGTCCATTTTGCCCCACTCTCCCCTACTTGATGGTCCAATGAATTGAATACTTGATGCTTTACCTGCATAGACCATTCAGCAACACCCAACTTCGAATCATCATTATTGATTATATATATGGAAATTTATTATTAAATTATGAAATCTTATTCTACGATGGAACAAACATTTAGAACAAACGCAGTTACACTTGATCTGAGATAGGAAACCGAATTGCACATAGAATGAGACAAAAAAATTGGCAGATCGACATAACCTGGAACGAATAAACTTATAAAATACTTACCTAATAAATTAATAAGTCCGTAACACAACCAAACTCTCAATTTCAATGGAGCAGAGACTTTAATCAATTTTCCTCCAAGTAAATTTCTATAATGTCCCTAAATGAGAGTGCAATTTGCGATCACGTAGCATGAAATTACATAATGATCCAGATTATGGATAATAATTGAGATAAGGAAGATTTAATGAATCAACACACGTAAACATAATAATTTTCTAATATTTATATTTAATACACAAGTGCCAGAAACCCTCCACTCATTTCTTCAGAGAATCTCACTTTTCTTTTTTCCTTGATAACAATCCATCAATAGCCAATTTTCTCTTTTATCTCTCGTTTAATAACGAATAGTAATGCATTTAAACATATCTTTGATCAAATTAAAGGAACGAAAAAGAGGAACAAGAAGCGACTTTCCGCAGCACCGAAAGCCTTTGAGGCTCAACTCTTAATTAATAAATTCTTAATTTAGCGATTCTAATATTTTTTTTTTACAAAAACAGAGCTATCTATTTTCCAATGATGAACAAACGAATGATTAATTTTTTATCCATATCTTGATTTTTTCAAAAAAAAATGAATTCTCTCTTTCTAGATTCGCATTTACGCATAAAAAATTATTACTAGCTAATTGTTTTTACAATTAACGATACGTATGAGTGATGACTGGGAGTTTAGTATGTTCAAATATCGAATAATCACATAAAATATTGATTGATAAAGTAACAAATTGGATTTGTCTTTGCAAGATGCAGCAAATCCCATATCGAATATCTGAAAAACTCGTATTTTCTTTCCGCTTCTATTTTTTTTTTTAAGATATATGTTGATGTTTCTACATTTAAATGGTAGTAAACGATGATGAGAACATACAGCTATAAAATATATACACTACATTTTTTTTTCAACATTGGGTAAATATTTTTCCATTTTTTTTTCTTGTTATCGCTGGAAAAAGAAACTGAAATTGTGCGTAAAAATCGCAAATAATTCATACATATTATCATCATTATAGTATCATTTGATTGATAAATTCACAGGAGCTATTCAACGAGCACAGTAAAGAGGCACATGAGAATAGAAAGTTTATAACTTTTTTATCCACTCGTGTGCGGATTGTAAAAAGAAAATTAATTATAAAAATTTGCTCGTTATACAATAGCAGATCAATAAAAACATTTATTAATAGTTTTGACTGATAATTGAAACTGTGAATTAAATAAATCTTTAGAAATTCAATTTTTGCACGTAAATATTTGTTTCAAGTAACGACTATCTAATTACTCGGGGATTCTAGAAAAATTCGAGCTGACTAGAATCTTTCCTAATAGTCTCCATTATTATTTAGCTTATTTTAATAATTATCCAATCAATCCCTTGAATCAATTAACATATCACAAGTATTTTTTTTTTTGTTTTTTTTTCTTCATTGATCGTGTCCACTCTGTCTGCAGTGTCGAAGTAGACGGTACACATTCATTATAAATTACGATACGAAGCATAACTGGTTTTGGTATAGAAATATGCGTTGAAAAAAGAAAAATGATTGCAATTCAAAAAAAAAACATTCATCTCAATGTCTCTAAATTAATCCGAATATTCTCGCAATTCGGATAATGTTTTTCGTTTCAGTACTTATGTTGTATGAGCATTACATTTTGGCCCACATATGAGCATTTATAAAGCGTAGTAGTGTTAAAATGAAAATCTATTGATTCATCCAATGCAAAAATAAACATTTCATCGTTGATGAATGATAAAACGCATCTAAATTGAAAAAACTAAAATGAAATGTCGAGATATTTGAAAAATGTTATTGCGCGTTTTTTGGCCGTTGAATTTATTCAGCTGATCTCACAAAAATATTTTGTGCGATCCATCAATGCATAGAATAAGAATTATTGCAACGATAAATATATCGCTCATATTGGTACGAGTAACCCATCTTCTTCTCTGATGTAACGATCGTTTGTCATGTCTCAAGGCACCTTCTTCTTAGTTGTTGTCTTTTTGCTGCGTGGCAGAGTCGCAAAGCTGGTTATCTAAAAATTGAAAATATTTATTTTCATTAATATATGATTAAATAATTAATTTTCAGAGCAACAGGAAGCTCAAACACATTAAATTTCACTTCCTGCTCTTCTAAATAGTTATCACACTTGGTACAAGGATAATAGGCACATTAGAACGTTAATTTAAAAAAAGCCTCGAATCTGTAAGTTGGATAAGAACAAGTATGATTAGTAGTGAAAAAATGGAAACTGCAGCGTTGATTCCAAATACAGTGCATATTCTCTTTTTTTTTCTCATAATCACTCTCACGCAATTCCTGAAAATGAACCCAACGAACCAGGTAGATAGTTTTCACGTGCATTGCTGTTTTCCATTGACTCTGGACTCTTCATATCTGTTTTCAAATGAATATTATTATCTTGCAAATCAACACTGACTGATCTTGATCGGGATCCTGATGCTACTGAGCTTGCACCATCCTCTCTAGCCGATTCATCATGCTGCTCCTTATGAAATGTGTTATAAAACAAGTTCTTTGGAATTGCTAGAAATTTCGAAAGGCCATCTTTGACTTTCTTCCGTTTTTTAGTACGTAAAGATGCAGGTGGACGATTAACAAAGATATTTTTTTCTTCATTATCAACATTTGATATTGTCTTTACAGTACCAGTTTTAATGACGAGAGTTGCCCTTAATGCTTGCTGTGATTCAGTTTCATCCAAATCCTCCTGGCTAGATGATACTGGCGCCTTGGGTGCTGGTTTTTTATGATATTTTCCAGCTCTACTGTCATCTTCTGAATTCCTTCTCGAGCTGCTTGGCGTACACCATAGCTTGGAATTTATCATTTCATTTCCATCAATATTCTCCGTATTCCCAATATTTCTTTCAGATTCAAATTTTTCTACCAAGTCCTCTTGAGAAGTTGCGACACTCGAAACAGCACTTTGTGCAGTACTCAAAAGTTTCTTCAATTCCTTCATTTTTTCTTGACAAATTTCTTCCGTTATTTTCGTTATATCTATTTGACTCTGCTCTCTGACCATTTCTTCAGAAACTTTTGAAACTTTAGATTGTAAATCATTGTCAAATAATTCATCTTTATTCTTATTTGATATATCCGTTTTTGGAATTTCCACAATTTCTTCATTTATTATCACATTTCCTAATGATGGTGATTCAACTGGAGTACTTTGAACAGCTTCCTCTCCATGTAATTCAGTTAATACAAACTGTGATGGATTTTGAGGGACATTAATCTGGGAAAGGAGAAACAAAAGTTCTAGCGCTTGTTTTGCGCTAAATTCAGACAGATTTTGTGGTATTTGATTCATACCCGGGGTAATCTCCCAATCTTCCTCTTCATCCTTCAAATCCCAGAAATGTAGAGTGACAATTTGTTTTAATAGTTTAAATTCAATAGGGGCTAAAAAGTGCATTTAAAAAATTGTGCCGAGTACCAACCTCTGGTGCTTTTTTGGTTCCTGTTCGGGGCTTGGATGACCTCGTTCTTGCACCTACACTGGCTGTCCTGAGGAGTGATTCAGTGTGGGGTGTCATACGATGCGTCTGATTCATTTCACCGCTACTGTAGCCACTGGATATGTCATCGGATGACCTGATATTACTAACACAAATATATCAAATTACATTTCTCCGCAGGAGCATGAAAGTATCGCTCTTTTTAAAATTCAATTTTTTAAACTTACTTTAAACTACTTATAGGATCTCTAGGCCTCGGTTGCCTCATATCTACATCAACCTCTGAAAAATACATTTCTACCCTGTTACAACTTGATTGCGTTCGTCTAGGACTATATCCACGTCTTCCTGCATGCTCTCTTCGGCGAGGTTCCACTAAAAAATTCATTATAATTTATTAATCCAATAAAAACTAGAAATTTCATTCTAGAAACTCCGGATAATTTCAAATTCTACCTGTCATGTCTGTCTCGTCGTGCATTGTTGATGTATTTCTATTTTCATCCTCCTTTTCACCCGTCAAATCACTCAGACTATAACTCTTTTTCAACTGCTGTACCAATCCACCACCACCCTAAAAAATTTTGGAAAAAAAAAATTATGAATCAATAATCCATTAGAATATATTTTATGCGAAAAAAAAATTTGAGAGGAAAAATCAAGGAATTATGAAGAAGAAAAAAAAATAATAAATCCTTACCAAAGAAACAAAAAGGTTAATGGATTATCTGCCATCACCAGGCGCTAATTGGCGTTGGTAACTTCTCTATGCGTTGTGAGTATATTTATAATTGGTGCATTTTTTAATCGACAGTCTATGGAGACGAGTGCTATTTCTTTATTCTCTATCTAATGCTGTTGATATCAAGTCCATGGATTTTTACATGTATTTCTAGTGCTCTTCTTGTGTCAGGCTCATAATGATAATATTAATAAAGAAAAATAGCTATTTATGTAACTTGTTTTATTTTCTTCATCAAATATTTCAATTAGCAAAATAATTGGGTAGTTCAAGCGTTAAGCGAGATGATGAGAATAAATCATTTGGCATAATGTTAAAAATGCGTTTATTTAATTTTTTTTTTAATTATTTTCTATTATAATTTGATACTTTGGATACTTTGGATCGATTATAAAAACTTATTACGCAAATCACTTAATAGTCCAGTTCATTTAGATTACAAAAGAAAAATTGAGAAAAAAGATGCGCTACACATTCTTTTTTTCATTTCGTAAATTAATGTTGGTAACATGATGTGAAAGAGAAATGATAAATACAATAGCTAATTAAATACAATAAGTGATGATGATGATTATAAAGAAAAAGCTTCTATCACATTGAGTTGTAAAAGGCACTCGGTGGCACGACGTTTCATATTATTATATCAACTTTATCTTAAACTAACAATTTTTTCTCTTTTTCATTTAATTAAGCTAACAATGATTCGTGAATAAAGAAAAACGCTGTATTTGCAATTAATTTGAAAGTGTTTTTCTGCTTCTTAAGATATCGATGATTTTACAAATAATTTTAATACAAATTTAATTTTCCGCATTTATTCTGCACTCAGTCTTATTTTATTAATTAATCTATATGAAGTAAGATCATATTTCTCAACACTTTCATATAATTAGCAAAAAAAACTTGTTTTATTTTCTTATTCTATTATTCATTACTCATCGTACAGAAATTCATGCGAAAGACGTGAAAAAGTATCGTTCTCATACAATTCAGCAAAACTGAATTGAAGAAAGATTTTCGTAATATTCAGTGGCGTCTCTCATTATTAAGAACAAAATTTTTGTCATATATGTAAATATAATTTTTTTTAATTTCTAATTGAAATTTGACTAAGCATCAGTGCCATCACTGTACTCGGGCTCATAATTTCGAAGGCTTGCTGCTTCCTTGGTAGATTTTGTAGTTTTACGACGTGTTGCTACTCTCCGAGTTTTCTTGGGCTTTTCTGGTGCTTTAAATTCATTTAAAATCGGTGTATATTCATCTTCGTCTTCATTCTTCAAATCAAATTCATCGTGATCAGTATCTGATGATGGTTGAATGACAATTAGCGGTTGTAAATTATTGCTATCCTCACTGCCATCACTCGGATTTCGTTGACGACCAGAAGTACTGTCCACGCTGTCCCTCTTCACGTTTTTCATCGGTGATTTGCGGGTGACTAAGCTAGAAATCGCCGGATCTGATTGGCTCTCTGGTAGACTGGTGCTTTGAGGATTCAAGAGTGCATTCGGCAAATTCTTTTGATTTTTTTTTGCGTTAATTCATAGCGTTGATGATCCATTAAGCAAGTTAAAATGATCATATTGTTTTTTTTTGGTTGTTTTGGTTAATTGCAGCGATGGTCAACGATGATTTGCATTTTTTTAGTGGGGGAAACATGGAGATAAATTGAAAACAAGAAAAAAAAATGAACAAATACGTAAATAATAAAAAAATCAAGTGTTAAGCATAAATTGCGTGAAATCTATTGCTATTTCAGCAAAAGGACTCAAAATACTATAGATTTCTAGGTAAATAGTCAGAGGTTTAATGAATTAATTACCTTAATAGCGGTCTGCATTAAAACTGTAGTAGCATAATTGACACCTTTAGTGCCAAGATGAAGCACAGCTGTGTATCCTTGTTCAGTGGCCCTAGCAAGTGCATCATCGATCTCAGCTTCACGTCGAATTAATGCTGGATGTACAAAACGTCGATAAAGTATGCTGGATCCCTTTGTTGCTGGGCTCAGAAGCCACAGCACGAGAATTATCTTGATTTCGTAGTAAAATGGAAACCTAAATACATCAATTCATCATATTATTAATTCAAAATGGAATAAAATTATATCTTCAGTATATTTTACATGATATTCAAAGCACGAAAATTCACGGAAGCAGTGAGCAAAAACCCCAAGCCAATATTCTGTCTGGTCCAAAATTAGATATATTGATATTCCCTGGTGCCATATAAAATTTACATAAAACCCAACAACTGAATTTCCGTTGGTATTTCAACGCATTTTCGGATATAATACATCAGTTTAATGCAAAATTCGTTTATTATTCTCACCAGAAACTGAAGAATACATCGGTGAAGGTTTCGACAGACATGAACAGAGCAAATACAATCCAGTACATCATCCATTTTACCTGAACAAAGAGAAAAAAAGAAAAGTTAAAAACACAAGTAATAAAATGTTCATGCTCTTCTGAACTCGATAATTAAGCAATAGACTGTGTGAATTTTACTCACGTATTCTTTGACGTTCTTAGTGCGTACTGCTTTATACGAGGCATAGGCCGGATACAATAGTCCAAAGACCAATCTGAAAATTGGATACATAATCATGTAAGTAAATGCACGAGGCATCACTACTGCCAGAACAACTGTCAAGAATCCCAAATTTCCAAATGTCAAGCGAATTGGTAATTTTTGAAGAGAATAACGAGCCCATGCAACGGATTTTCTTGCCAGTACACGGGTTATACTCATCCTTCGAGCCATTGACACTGTCATCTGTTCAAGATCAGTATCGTAATCATAATGTGTATCCATTTCACACACATCAATTACGGAACGGCAATCATCAGTGATTATAGATGGTGGTGCTCCAGGATATGTTGCTCCCTTCTTCAAAATTTTCCTCTCATTACCCATCATGGCTTGAACAGAATTCTTTTTTTACTCTCGATTTATAGACTTGATAAACTTCAATGTTCTTTCAGCGGATGAAAGTACTTTGAAGCTGTCATCGGGATCATGGCTGTAGATTTTCGTTTATTCTCTACGCGCAGTGATCCCGTTTGCTTCCAGTGCTGCGTTCGTGGCAACTAGCGACCAACTGTACGTGCTATTTTTGCTCAGAACCCGGGTACCAAGCTCAAAACTTGTGTGTGACCCCTTCCGAGAGAGCCACACTTGTAGCGCCTTCCTCCACACCAAATTTTTCTTTAGCTTTTATTGTATACTTGTGTGTTGCAATGTAGATTAAGGAAGTAGAAGCTATTTATTTATTCTGTTTAATGCTTTCAGATGAGCTTAATGTTGGAGAATGAGATACGTTTCTGACTGGGGAGACACAGACGACTGACGATGGAGGACAGTTGCCGATTGAATTCGTTGAAACGCGTTAATATACGCGACTGTGTTACCAGGTAATTCGATGATTATGGTCAATGTCGGGCATTACATAATGACATGTGCGCAGTGAAGTATTCTCGTTGCTAACTGCGACAGTTTGTCCTTTGTTTCCGTATGCTAAAATATTTTTTTCCCATTTATTTTATTGCAGCCAAAAAAATAAAATTTGAAATCGTTGCATTTATAACACAATAGAATGTCTCCAACAGCATTGCAATTGCAATTCTCAACGACGTTCTTTCATACATAATTAATGATCACTTTTGTATTTCATGTCCTTTCATTTTCCTCCACGTGTTTCTACTTGGGTCAAGTTTACAACAGAAATTCAATTGATATCGAATGAATGATTGAAAACAAAGGAAAAAAAATGAAAATTATTTCTTAAAGAATGCCTATTCTCATGGCTCGATGCATCCTGGATGCTTTTCAAATTTTTGGAGTGAACGACACGAATGCGAGTGGATGCCAAAATAATTTAGATTAATTATATCTCGAAAAAAATTAATTTTCAAACCCAGTAAAGACTCGAGTTATAATTTTGTAGTATGTATGTCTGTTTTTGAATTTCGTAATGTAATTCGAGCAATTGTTGTGCAATAAGAGAATGTGCAGTGAAGTCTAAAGGACAATGAGGTAAATAATGAGTCAGAAACAATAGTTCCAAAAAATATTCACATATTTATTCAAATTATTTGTATACAATCTTAATTGGTGAAGGTAGATGCTTTACATAGGCAGTATTGACAACAGTAACACGTTTAAATACCGGTGTATGATAATTTCTTGAATATCTTTCGGCAGTTGGCACTATAGCTGGTACACCCCGATGATTTGGTGGGGTGAAGCACGTCATACTTGCTCCTGGAGTGATGATGAAGGTGGAATAATAAACGTTTTTATGAGAAATAAAAGAGCAATTGGAAATGATAAAATCCTTCAGCATTGGCCTCAATCAAGCTGTGCTTTGGGTCATTGACCAAGTTTTGTTGGTACGATGACCCTCGAACTGTTCAATCTTCAATCAGTGCAATCAAAGTCTATTTTCAAATCAATTCACTTTCTCTCTTTCGTTGTTTCAATTAAACTTAAACCAAAAGAGTAGAGATTTTTTTTTTCTTCTCTTCTTTCTATCCAACTCGATCTCTCTTTCTCCAACCAGTTTCGTTTATTCACGCTCGATTGGTTCTTTTGTAGTTTAAATGTCTTTGTGTGTATGTCCACGTAAAGTTCATTGACCAGTTACCAGAGTTCTAAGGCGTAATTTGTTGTCAGGTAGATATTTGTCCGAGTCAACGGCAAAATTGGATGTGAATGAAGTGATGATTCGGTGGGGATTCGAGGTGGATGACTCATATGTGAATGACAACCACACCGTTCTGGAAGAAGATGGTTATACGTATTTCTTGTCGTACAGGCGATGACATTTCTTCGATAGTAATTTATTACTGTTGACGGTTATTTGTCTATTTTATAATGGTTTATTCACTCCACAATCCTGTCTAATCAAATTTTAACTGATTTACTGGTAGCGAAATAGCTTTCAATAGGCAAATTTCGAATTTTTTTGATGACTAGAATTATAGGTTCCTTTTCGAATAAAAGTACAAGCACTTCTGTGTGTTTCACGAAGCGTCGCGACGACGAGACTAGAAGCTGGTCCTCTCTCACACTCGGATTTATATTTAAACTACAATATATATAGGTATGTATTCAGTACCTAATGGAGAAAGAATGTTACAATGACGATGTTCTCACCATCACTACCTTCCAGTAAGCGTGGGCTGGATGAATAAATTATTTATCATATTGAACAAAAATTCACGTAAAATTTGCAATGATATATTTGTCTTTGTAGAAAAATAATTTCTTTTTAACTTGATTGTATCAGTCATGACCAATGATTTATAGTTTTAAGGAATCAAGACAAAGAGCATTCCATGAAAATTATTTTTGTCTCAGTGGTTTCATGGTTTATTTTTTCCTTCAAAGAGATCAAGTCCACCAAGTTTTTTTTACGAGATGTTACATATATATATAATGCTCATGCACATATATGCGTGAGTCGTTGGGAAATCCAAATGCTATAAAAGTTCTCAAAGTTGGCCTCCCACACGACCTTAAATGCCACATTGATGTTGCATACTTGAAGTTTTTTTTTAAAGCTTTATTTAATTTGTTTATCTCTCTCTCTCTCGCTTAATTCTCATCTCTCGATGATGATTTTGTACAAGAGTCATCGCTCTCAGGCTGGGTCATTGATTGTCTGTCGAATTTCTACAAGTTCCATCGCCTTTCTATTAATTTAGAATGTTTTTCAATCAAATTTACATAATTGATTTTCTACTTCAGAAAATTTTTTCCAGGACGACTTTTCAATTTCCCAGACTAACGAGAAAAATTGTTCCCCCGAAGAATTGAATTTGTTAGATAATTGATTGGATTTTTTATTGAGCTGGAATATAAAAAAGTTTCTCTCCATAGAATTCCAAATTATTAAATAGATAATTGAATAATTCAAATGACATCTTTAACGATTTTTCTTTTTCTCTTGACATTATATTTCATTTCAGTGAAATTTTTCTCTTCATAAAACTTTATCCCAGCTATAAATTCTTTGTCACTCGAGAAAACAATGATAATTCAACTTCTTCATCACGCTTGCGTGATATATATGCAGATATGTTTCGAGACTTTAGTTATCGTGACTTTTCATGTACACGCGAATATAGCTAATAGTTCATGTGCTTTTTCCTGGGGTCGATGATCCCAACCCCTCTGACGTGTGTATATCGAAACGATATTTTCTGCCTGCAAGTCTTTTCGAGTTGTCCGCCAAGAATCTCTCAAGTGAATAAACAAATTGTCCTCTTGTCTGATTTTCTCTGGATTTTGTGGACGAATATTTATGTATTTATGTATTATATTGAGTTGAGGCATGAAAGTCATGAATGGAATAGAGATTATCAGGGAGCGATAATTTAATTTTCCTTCAAATTTTACATTAGCTTTGAGGTTTTATACTATGAAAATCATTTAAAATCAATGAAAATATTCGACACAGGTTTTTTTTCATGATTCCACTAAAAAGCTGATGAAATTTGCGTCGAAAAACATGTGTCGAAATTTATTTTTGAGAATTTTCTGAAAATTCTACTTGTTTAGCTGAAAATCAGGATCATCAGTCTTTAAAAAAATGAAAGAATTCACATTTTCGAGCATATCTCTGGTTCTATTGATCGTAGCGACTTGGGGTTGGTCTTGATTGAAAGATGAGATCATTTACCATCATTTTGTGTGGTTCATAGAAAAATAATATTGATTTCTAAAGTACTTGTGGAGCAAAAACTGATTTTCATCAAATCACCCGCAAGTAACTGAAGAATCGATTGAAAATTAATTCAAACCTACTTGAATCGACAGAAAATGATCTCATATTTCATTAGAGATCGATCTCAAGTCGCTACGACGAATAGAACCCATGATATCCCCGAAAAAGTGCAAAAAATCGAGAATGGAAAGGGTTGGACCCTCAAATCGTTGCCAAAAAAGTGAAATTTCCAAAAAATTCATTGTGACACATGTTTTTCACTGGAAATTCTCTCAGCTTTTCAATAGAATTGTTTTAAAAATCCCCATTTTACCCTAACTGCATGAATGTTTCAAATAACGAGAATGAAAGCTTTGACCACCGATTAGGAAAAACACACTGCTTGAAAGGAAAAAAAAAAGAGTCCACAAAATACCTAATGAGAATCGATTTCCTTGCCCTATAAATTGAGGTCACTCTTCTCAAGGGTGAAATCTCTGAATTGAAATGCATCTCAATACAGATAGGAAAGGGAAACTGTAGAGTGGCAAGGGTTGGTAATGAGAATCGATCGTTTGTCGAGTGTGTCAGAGAAAAGTTCCATGTTATACGAGTGTAACACTTTGCAGAGAGGTAGAAAAAAAAAAGATGGAGGTTTTCTTCAATCTCCGAGTGGTCGGAGGCAGCTTTTCTGCTGTTGCCAGCCGGGCATCGATCCAACGAGTGCAGCGTTGTTACGAGGCTACTGGGACCTTCCAGATACATTTCTAGTTTTTCCCTACTCAACATTTCTTCCAAGTGTGCCTCGAGATAATTACTCTGTACTCTGCCGAAATTATTCAAACCTTTTCACAGTTTTTTTTTATTTTTGTCCTCTACTTGCTCTTGTTCTCTCCATTCTCTTCGAACTCGTTGCAATTTTTTTTATGGGATTGAGCACAGTGTTTATAGCAATTCAAGCCCATGAGTCATTAACTACCAAGGCTGGGTAGTGTCTGTACAGCCACACATGTATTCACGAAAAAGGAGAAGGGGAAAAGTTAAACAAAGAGGAATGAAAAAAAATAAATAAAGATAACAAGCAGTGGAGGTATGAAAGAAGGAGAGACATTGCAGACATTGGAAGAGTGCAGCAACCCGTCGTGACGTACACGATCAGCTGACGATATATGTGTTCACGGGGGTATCGAATGGATTTCGAAAGGAAAAACAAAAGACATTCAATAAATTATTGAATCTATTGCGTTCTCGGTTTCTTTGTTTAGAGAATAATCATTAAACTATTGAGAAAAAGAGAGAATAAGACGTGTAGGAGGATAAAATGAATTCCAAAATAAAATATATTGGATAGAAATTAGCGAAGAACAATCTGAATGATAAAAATCTAGTTTCCGACAATGTCCCAGTAATTGGCAATTTTTCCGAATTTTCTAATTTTATTTAAATGTACAATATATTGTTTGATATCCAATTGTTGAACTCATATTAATATAATTAAATGACATTTAATAACCAAACAGTTGTTTGATTATCAGAAACCGGGGTATATTTGAACGAAACCTGATCGTCTCGGAATTCAAGTGAATTTTTAAATTGATCTTCCATAGTATTATCTCAGATTTCCTTGATAAGTCTTCCCTTTAACTCAATACTTATCAGGACAGGATTTTACCTCTAAATAAATGGGTAAAATCTCAAGCATCGCTCATTGCCATAAAGGGCAGCCGTATCTACCTCTGTTTTCAGTTACTTTCTAATGGCGCGTGCCAATCGTGCCATGTTCTCCTTTGAGGCCAAGACTGTGCGTTATTTTTAGATAGCCGGACCTCGGCATCTTAGTGCCTAATGATAGGCCTTATTTGGCAATGGAGTAAAAAAAAGAAGGTCGCTCTAGATTACAACCATTTTAATACAACGATATTCGAACAAGGCATGAGATAAACCAAAGAGATAAAATGTGGAAACAACAAAACAGCAACAGAGTTATATAAAAATAAAAAAAATGAGAAAGAAGAATAGTCTATTGAGAATAATTCTCGAATAGAATCCGAAGATGGTATTTAAGCCTTTGTGTTAGCCGTGATGCTACAATAAACGACTCAGACCTTTAATCTTGAAGTGAACGTAATGACTCGTCAACTGTGAATCGTTTGTGTTTGGGGTTTCGCAAGGCAGAAAGACCTGCCACAGCGTTATATTCAATCTTGATGCCGTCATGTTAGGTTAGGATAGAAGGCAAAAGAAAACCTTCAGTTACTTGTAAAACTTGGTGTTCTCTCTCTCTCTCTCTCTTTTTCCATCACTGCGCAACACTCGCTTCAGGGATTCTCGACGATGAAACTTTGTGCACTTTCACTTGAGCACATGTAATTACCACGCTCCACAGATCCCCTTTGTTGTATATTCCCTCTACTTCATTGAAAAAACATTATGAAGGCTTTTAATGGTTAGCCTTACCTCAAAAGTACCATGACATTGACAATAATCGAGTCTTTATTTGAGCAACTGGGAGACTCGCGCAGTGTCTCCTTCGTACATTTATCAAATCAAAACAATGAAAATACTCCCAAAGAAACAGGCATTTGCCTCTGTTTTGTCCTGCTCGCAATCGATTTTCTTTTCTTCACTTTGATTCAACAAAACATCACAACGGCTGAGTCAATTTTCTTCCCCTTGAGTATTTTCTCGAGGAAAACGACATTATTTGTGCTCTTTTAACACTTGATTCACTATTTTTTGGATAAATTTTCGCAATTTACTTTTTATAGCATTTGTGCACATTTCAGAGTGGAATTTATGGCAAGAGAAAATGGAGGAAAAGCATTATGGCATCCTTGGAGGTTTTTCCGACTGGAAAAATCGCTAGCTTTCATCTTCAATTTAATGAAAAATGAGGAATCAAATTAAATTATATTGAAATTTTTACTATTCTATATTGGCAATTGCTGCGAGGGCTCGTTATTGAATTGTCAAAGGAGCAGGTGAATACAGAAGCTTCAACAATGATTTTATATATTCCTTTGTCTATGATACTCACATGACCAACCGCGATATAATCGATGATATCATATTAGTTTATTATAATGAACACAAACAAATTATTTTCAATATATATAAAAAAATGATGCGTTGATAAAGCGGACGAAGAACGTAACACCGCCAGGCTCACTGATCGGCCATGTTGTACTGGCAGCTGGCTACTGCTGCGCCTCTGACGTCACATCGTGTTTTGGTCACGTGACATGCTCAGGGATGTATTAGTATTGGGCACTACGAAAAAAAGGGGGGCTTTCAACAAAAGTCCTTAAATTTTTTTTTATTGTCCATTTCAATTAAATTCAAAATTACATTTTAATGTAATAAAATTTATCGTTTTGTTTCAACGTTTTTCTATCGATTTATATAATTCATTGAAAATTTACCATTTTTTGTATTATTTCTGTTATTATTCATAAACATATAAAAAGTCATTTGAAAAATTAGCAATGAGACACTTTATGGGAAAAGAAAATTTTGAATTAGAGCCTGTGCTAATTATAAATTTTTAAATTCATCGTTGAATAGAAAAAAGGCGGGAAAGGTACTAAAATACACAACTAGCCCAGTGTTGAGTAATAAGCTCAAGTTGCACGCGTGTTAAAGTGGAAGACATCGTTTATTCTCTTGTCTCACTCTTCTTCACTGGCATTTTGTCAACCTAAAAAGTATTGACCTTTTCAATTTGTGGATTATCATAATTTTCCACTTGGAGCTACTTAAAATTGCATTTTGCCTCATTTTTCCCTTTACATTTATGCAATACTCGGTGGAAAAGATATTTCAATGTAAAATTGAGATGATTTTCATTTAAATATGATCAAAACATTTGAAATTGAAAGTCAACGTCTTTGAAACGAATGACAGTCGTGGTAAAAGTATTGACTATGAAACATATGGAAATAGATTCCTCTTTCTCCTAAAAACAAATTAATATAGTTTAATTTAATTCCAAGAATTGACCAATGATAATTAAGGGAATTTCAATTTTTATTCCGAAAAACTATAAAAACAAATAAAAGATATAAAAAAGAATAAAGATTTAGGTTGTGATCAAAACTTTTCATGCGAGGACGTTAGGTATCTAGCGTGCATAATACTACCCCCCCCCCCCCCCCCCCCATGCACAGTTGTGAGGGTGGGGCGAGACGACGAGAGAGGCAGTGAGGGCCTCCTCGATGCCTTCACCGTTCCTCCCTGCCTGTTTCGGCCGCAGTGCGCGCTACGCGATATCGCTGAGCGGTCATGTGTGTATTTCTTTCCGTAATAATCTTACACCTGTATCGTTTGATTTAAAAAACAGTGAAAAATAAACACACTAGTGTGATAAATCTGTGCAATACAAAGAACACAAAGAAAGGAAAATTTTTAACAATAAAAAAAACCATCAAGTTTTCTGTTTTGTTTTTTTTGTTTTCAGGCAAATGTTTATAGAATTGTTGTGTTTTGTTTTTTTATTAAGCTCAGTGAAATGTTTGCTCAATGAAAAAAGTGATCAGAAGTCAAGATTTTAATGTGGATCCATAGAATGACCACGAAAAATTTGGTCTTTTAGTGTGGCGACTGGTTTCGTCACGTGAGATATACCTATTATAAGCATCCAATAGCGAATGAAGACTCGTGGATAAATCTTCCTGGTAACAAGGATAATCATAACCTTTATTTTGGGTCCAAGGAGTTGGCGGGAATTGTTATGTTTGCTGTTTTGAGGAGACATGGAGCTCTTGCCAGTGAGTTCATTGGATTGATACATCTTATCTGTGGATCTGATGTTTTTGTCATTCAGTTTTTAGTTAGAGAAGGTGTGTGTACAATTCAATAAAGGCTAGCTCTGATTAATATGGCGTATAAGTTTAGGGAGGAAATTGTGGGAAAGAGGTTCCTATCAGTGAGTGGTTTCAGTAAGCTTAAAGTGAATAAAATCAGTGAGTGGGGTTGGCGTTCTGGTGTTATACGTGCTGCAAGTCACAGGGATAACAACTGCCTCGATCTTCAGGTAATTTTTTCAAATGTTTTTTTTTAATTCATAGAATTATATTGGGAATGAGAAGTTGTCTCGTGAAATGAGTCAAAACATTGAGAAAATTCTGGGAATAAAATTGAGAGAAAAAAGGGGTATTTTAAACTTCGTTTTTTTCCTTTCTGTTGAAGTTCTACGAAAAATTGGGTAAAAAAAGCATTTAGTTTTACTGTTTTTATTTGGAAAGTCAACAAATCATTCTCCGGCCAGTGACTCTTGATCTCTTTGTATCGATCGTTTCGCTCACTCTCTCGAGAACGTTATTATCGAGCGGAAAAATGTTTTCTACTTTCTCGACCTTCTTCTCTTAGTTTTCCCCTTCTCTAATGAAGAAAAAATAAAAAGGGGTCTATAGTATATTTCATCCACGTTCACCTGAGAAAAAGACAATGATCTATATCCGTTTAATCGTTACAGAAATTATTCTAGATTGATTCTTTTTGTTAATCGGAAAATCTCATTTTCCTTTTTTTCTTCGTTTAATGTTGGAAAACTTTATTCGACTGAAAATAAATGTGCATGGATGTGAGGCCATGTGTGATCACTATTTCAGTCACATTTCAAAATTATCTGAATCATATTCAACATGGTTGAATAATTCGAGGTTGTGGTGAGTTACAAAGTTCTGGCTAGGTTTATTTGCCAAGTATAGAATTGGCCAGCTCAATTACGAGATATACACACGTGACAGAATATGTGAAAATATTCCTCTTATTTTCAGAATTCACGTGTAAATTGAAATACATAGTATATAGTGATAGAATATTTCCAATTTGGTAGCATCCAAATAGTTCATGATGGAAATTTTCCAAGTAGGAAAAATCAAAAGTCAGCTTGAAGGTGAATTTAGAATGAGATACTGCACTTATAGTGGAGTAAATTCAAAATTGCAAGAATTGACTGGAGCATAGAGAGAAGAATGGAAAAAATGAAGAATAGAAGAACAAGTCTCATGTCATTGTGTAAATGACGATGGTTTTAATGGATTTCCGATTTGCGAATAGAGATACGATGACACTAGGATGGCTTGTACACACACATACATATTGTCGATGAATATAAAAAGTACAGAGGCCAGAGAAACTCAACGAGGATCCATTCATGCACGAAATCGTTACAGGTCGATGGTCAAATCGATAACAACGAGGTGCAGAGTCACTCGAGTATTCGTTTCTTCCTAAAATAATGTTCAATATTGATAAGAAAAAAAATTATTTTCATTGCTTAGGTTGAATAAAAAAAATCGGTTAATGGAAATTAACGCATGCACATGCCACGAACTTTCAAGAAAATTTGAATTTCAGCATTTCTTATCTGTCAATGCATATTCAAGTTTCTGCATTCTCAGTTTTAAAGGCAATTCTTATATTTCATGTTCATCGAATATTTGCCCGAAATTTTCGAGAGAAATTTGACGATAATGTACTATTTTGGAAAGCTTCTTTAACAAGACGATTTCACCCTGTTTCCATTAGTCATCAATTAATTACTTAAATTAACATTCCATCATACTAATATGATGTTTTTATCAAGAGTAGACTCATTAGAAAACGAAAATAAATCACTCTGTACTTATTTAATATCCAATTTGAGTTGAGTCATGATTATTCCGTTTGAAATTTTGGAATTCTCAATAGTTTTTATATTTGCCAGTTGTAGTTGAAAGAAAAAAAAACGAAAGAATCCACTGAATAGGACGGTATAACGGAGCTCTTGTCGGACGGGCGCTCGCGAGACACGAGGCAACCGAGCGCGGCCTCATGAGCACCATACGAACCGGATACAAGTTCTTGCGTTCCAATTTCTCGTATATTCGTTGAACCAAACAGAATACATCCTCAAAAGATTTTTCATCTTTTTTCTATAACCCATTTATTCATTTTTTTTCTTTCCATTTATTTATTTGTATTTGTTCAATTTTTCATGGTGACTCAATAATTTTACTGGTGAGGGTTAGAGGACGAAATTGTGCAACAGGACGTGTATTGATAAATCGAATTCATTGAACCGTAGTTGAATCTGGAATGCGAGAACATTGTACATTGTCCGTACACCTCTAGTCTCGCTTCAAATAACTCTACTTCCTGTGAAATTCTTCTATTCAAATGATGTTTTTCTTTTTTTTCTTTTTTGTATTAGTATTTGAATTATTCTACTGACTCTACAATCAAAGTGAGAATATAAAATCTATGTAACGATTTTGTAGACAATAGAAGTGTCATTGTTATCTGACATGTGAGTGACGAGGTCACAGAATAATGACGTGTTCATTTGAACCAGAAGAATTCATGGGGGACATGTAATTTCTCTTGATTAATACCACGTGCCAATCAGAAGCAAATCAGTTGTGTCTGTTGTAATTGTGAAAATCCAAAAATAGATGCATAAATATGAATTTGAATCCATTATGACGACTAATTACGATTAAACATTATGTTAAGACTTTCTTTTAAATTTTTATTCAGAAAAAAGAAGAAAAGATCATTCAAATTAGGAATAAATCATACGTATTATCACATATGGACACGTGCATTTGTCACGAATTGAATTATGGGAGGTAAAATTGCTCTTACAATTCATATCATCTTAAATACAAAGCCACGTGCCAATGACGAACAAATATCTCATGACTGTCTCCAACGACGCCGGTGGCTTTTCTGTTTATCCACCTGTCAGGTTCATACCGTTATATTCTACAGCGTTGTGGCGCACCACGAAAACCATTTAAGGCTCCCCCGTGGTTTCTGACGCGTCACATACTACACCGCACTGCACTGCACTCTCTCGTGGCTTTTTTTTTTTTTGTTGTTTTGTTTTCTCCTTCTTACGCTGCAAGGCCTACTTGAGAGTTCACCCATACAGAGAAAAAGAGAGAGAAGTGGTTTGCTTATGGTTACGGGGTTTTGTGGAAGAGAATTTTTTGAGAATCGTTCTGAGAGTACCAAACTACCTTAAATTGGTACGTGTGCTCGCAATTTTACAATACCGCATTCGAATTTTCTTCAGAGTTACAGCCAAAGAAATCTTCACATAATTTTTTTTTCGCTGATAATCATGCGCGTATGCATTGAAAACATTTCATTAAAGATGCAGGAAATATGATTATAGTAATTAGGAAATTTAACTACTTATTTTTCATAGTTGGATATTTTATTTCCATGAAAAATGTAGATTGTCAATTTTTTTAAAGATTAATTACTCTGCAGCAGGTAATAAATATTAAGATTTTTTTCTCTTGTCTCAATTTCCTTCAGTTCTTATCCCTTGAAGTGGCCATGTGTCGTAAGAGATTCATTCGTGCTCCACTTGTTCCAGGGAATTCACGTCTCGGAGCGTCTTCTGCTTCTTTTTTTCTTTTTTTCAATTTGTCCTCCATAGTCCAACTTTAATTATTCCCAGAATTTTTCTCATTATATCCAGAACGATGCAAATAATCTCTGTCTTCTCCTGGAAATAAAATTCTTCAACTAAAATTTTTTAGGTCGAGAGATAAAAACAGGTTGAAATCCAACAATAGTTTGAAAACGGGTGTGGTCATTGACCCAACCGACTCCCTCGAGCCCTACTTAAATCTTGACGAAAAAGAAACCGCTGAACGCAAGAATTTTCACAGTTGTGACGTGGGTTCTTGGAGAAAAGATTTTGGATACTCGTCATTTTTTTTTCCTTTCTTCTTTTCAAGTATAAAATCATTTATTCAATGCTGAAAAACTAGAATCTCGCTACAAGAATCCAAAAATCATGTTATTTCTACAGAAATTCGATTTTTTAAAAATTCCTACATTTTTGAAACATTATCCAATGAATAGGAAAACAGAAGAATAATTAAATATGCTCGTAAACATTTGAGAATTCTGAAATTTGAATAACCAAATGATATTGCTTTCAAATGCCTTCTCCCTTCTCTCAGGAGAGAGAAATATTCAAATACATATTAGCTTCTACTACGATTGCACATGGACAAACGAGAGTTTGTATTACGCAATTGAGACACCTACGCGATCCCTTAGGTGAATATTACGCCATTTATTTATCTCAATTGGCCTTCCAGTACCTGCGACTTCTACCAAAATTTAATGCATCGTTGTGAAATCCAAGGGAATAAATTTTCCTTCCACTTTTCTGAGTAAATAAAAAAAATGGAGGAGAAAAATTTTTTTTTTACATCATTATGAAGAGAGACTTTGTTCGTGTGGTACAGAGACCATGGTAAACAATACCTTCCCGACCCAGTTTCCAAGTCCTGTGCGTAGAAAGCGGCTTGCATAACCCTCTTGGGTTATATTCCTATGTGCCACTCTCGGACCAGAGTCGTTTGCACTGCTACAGGGAAAAAAGAAAGAAGAAAAAAACATTAAAAACAGAAAAATGAGACAAATGAAAGAGAGAGGAGAATAAGATCAAGAGTTCACCACCTGTGCAAAGGCACATGTGGGCGGCTTTTTAGACCATGATCTCCTACGAGAGTATACTCTACCCACAGATATTCATTTCATTGGTAAATGTAAAGGGGATCCCAGTCCTCTGTGCCAGAAAGCCTAAAGCCAAATGTACTCTTTGATCAATTCAAGTATATAATGCTGCTGCTGCACTCTAAGAGGTTTTCACTGATGGGATGGATGTATTCTAAGAAAACTTTGTCACAAATTAACGTAAATCGTTGGTGGCAAGTTTGATTCCCTTTTGCGACTTTTGTCAAATTCCTAATTACTCGAGAAGCTTATATAAAGTCTTTAGATTAGTCACTTTCAAGTGTAATGGAGGAGGAACCAAGACAATGCCTTGTGCATGCTCTCTTCATCTCAGCTCGGTTTCAAAGGGGAAAAGAGGGTGCAGCAAAGGGAAAGACAGGTCGGTGGAACAAGAACAGGTTCCTGGCCAAGCCGACGGGCGCCCAGGGGCTCAGGTCACTCACCCAGATTTAACAAAACAGCCAATGCCTCCTTTTTTTACTCATTTTTCTCTTTTTATTCGATTCTTCTTATTTCTATTCACTATTCACTCGTTTTGGGATTTTAATTAGTCGGGGTGAGCCCACCCAGGGTGATTCTTCATTTGAAAATCGTTATACAAAGTTGATTACAATGCTATTGTTAATTTTTCTACTCTGTATTTTTGCCTCATTAAAGAATCTTTTTATCTGTATTTTTTTTTTATTCTCTCCTTCATTCAATTTTCTATTTAGAATTTTCTTCCGGCCCTTTTTTTTTTCTTTCGTTTCTGTTCTTTTCTGAGATATCAAGGTTAACCCACCCACTTTGTGTCCTTTGGGTAACCGTATACGCACTCGTAAATTAACTGCGCACGGAAAGATACTTATAAAAGTAGGAACTAATTACTATTCTTTATTCACCGTGGTAAGAAACTATGGTGAAGATAAATATTTCATGAATATTTACCTCCACTACTGTGAATCCCTCATTCGTAGATTGTAATTTCAATGCGTTGTAATGATGCGTTATGTGGATGCATTTCTGGGAAATTTGAGATTTAATTCTTTTTTTTATCTTCATTTTTTGATGAAGAAACTTGAGAATATACGTGTAGAGGCTTGTTGTTTCTTTGGGCTTTTTTTCGGCTCTTTTTACATTTTTCACGCCCGAGTCTTTTGGAATCTTATCAGAACGTGCCCCAAATGCCGCTGTACCATATATGAGATAAATGAAATGATAAGTTATCATGTGATTGCTCGAGTTTATCATCGTAGGTCCTCAATTCTCGTATTTCACTGGTTTAAGAGGCTTTGCACGTGATCAATCATTGAGACAAAATTAAAAAAATTGCCTTTATATATTTTTGCAGAAGGAGATAAATGATAGATCATATTATACTATTTCCAATTAATAATAATTATTTTTTTTTCGTGAAAAAGATTGATTGCCAATTGTTTTTATCCTTTTTCTCTTTGTATTCCTCTTTCCGCCTCTGTGCTTCGCGTCCTTGTGCGCCAACTGATCCGGTTGACGTCACCCCAATACTCACACACTTATTATTACGTCACGTACTTTACTAAGAGAAAAAAAAAAGATAGAGTTACTGCTTGTGCATAAAACATAATCCAATGTGTGCGGCTTCTTTCAAACTTCCTCCACAAGGTCAATTCATCTTTCCTCTTTATCCATCAAATGCCATTTCTTTCTGTTCATCCGCACTTTTTTCTTTTTTTTTTGAATACTAATTTATGCTTCTTATCGATACATAAATGCAGTGAAACGAGAGAGTCACGGGTAGGCAGATTGTATACAGTTAGACGACCTTGTCTCGATTTCTTTCATACTTTCTGGCTGATCAAACATGTGACGAATTCAGGTGATAAAACAAGGAGTTCAAGAAATACTTATTTTAGCAATTATTTATTCCATCCCTGTATCCTGTGAATTATAAAATGCTCTTTGAAATATCAAATTTTGTTTTTTCCGGTGAATCTTAATTGATCTTCGATCCCTCGTAAAATAAATGAAGTATGGCTCTTCTCCATATTGCATATTCACGATTTTGTAGGTGTATAAAAATAGATTGAACTGAAAAGTCCATCCAATTTTCTTCTTCATTTTCCTGAATGCACGTAAATCATGATGAATTTTCAACGCTTGTGTCCTATTTAAAAAAAAAAAAAGCTCTTTCATTTTCATGTAATATCTTTTGCATCCCTCTAAAACTCATTCGCGCAAACGGCTCTGTAATCAGTCCGCTGTGACGTAATTAACGTCAAGGGAATTGCGAGTTCATTAAAAGTGTTTGAACATGAATTTTCATCTTCTTTAATTTGAGGAGAAAAAAAAAGAGAGACGAAAGGGAAATTTCTAATTTTGTGTGATAGAGGATATCTCGATATTGAGGATGATCCTTGGACGCACTCGCGTAATTCGCATTAGGATGTACTATGAATGCGTTATGTCACGTAGTGTGTGCATCAGACTAGAGGTCATTGGCCCTGACGTGCGCGTGGAGCGTGCCCAACTCTATATACTCAACATCTCTCTGTGTACACATATGTGCGTACGAGATGCGTCATTTATGCCTGTACCGATGGACGCAGGCGTTAGACTCGTCCCCCCCTACATATTTCAAAGCCAAACATTTTTGGAAAAAAATTTCTTATCTGACGATAAAGATAGGCCTCTAAAACTTTACCTCAATTTTCGAAAGAGCCATCTATTATAGAAATACTTATGACCAAGTTTCGTGATGAGTAAGTTTTAGAGGACTGAGGCAAAAATAAAACGACGTATTTTTGTCGCATGTTGGCTTCCAATTTCATGCACTCATATGTGCCTTCAAAAATCTTTTTTTCTTTTTAAAAATACGAGATTCACGATTTTTCCACAGCAAGATTTTTCAACTCGTCAGAGAAAGAAAGAGAGTAAAACGTAGTGGTTGAGGGAGATTGAGAGAGGGGGGAGAGAGGGGAAGCTAGCGGTTCGTCGATTTGACCGTTACACGATCCACACGTCCTCCTCATTCTTGTTCCTCTCCTTGAAGGCATTAATCCAGCCATCGTGCATGTATACACGATGGCGCACTGGGCCTCTCTTTCTCTTGAGGCCACAATTATCGCATACCCCCGTGCACGAAGGAGCTCGAAAATATTTTCTCTGGCCTTACACAGCCGAGGGTCAGCATGTAATCGGGGTCAGGCCTTTTTTTATACCTACTTTTTTCTTTTTCCTTCATTTTGTTGCTCAAATATCGAATAACAAAATTCCGTCATGCAATATAATTACACAAAGTTTTGGGGAATAAATCAGAAATGGAAAAAAATCGTTTGTAATGGAGTATTAATCTGAAAAAAATGGGATTTTGGAGTTTTACTCGTGTTGAAGCAACTTTGTGTCTTATGAAATCGTGGCGCGTAGATTTAAATTTGAAAACGCTGGAATATTATAAATGACTTGGTGTAATTTCTTCTTCCTTTACAATCACATGAGAAGGCACGAATACGAGAGGCAATTTTTTTTTTTAAAGCCTTCAGGATGGAAGAAACAAAACGGCATTGGTTGAATGTTTAATGCATGTCCGCAGGATATAATAGAGAGGCTGTGGAAAACGTGGGCGAGTAACTTGGCCGCACAGCGAGAAAGGTGCAGAGGAAAAAAAAAAAAGAAGGCAAAAGAGTGTCACGAAGAAGTGGGGAGGGGCAGTTTGGTATTTGGGGCAAAAGGGCTCTATGGCAGGGATCAATAATCTCCCCCTCTCACTTGTTCACATGTCTGTCGATTCCTCACAAGGCCTATGTATTCATCATCGACCCTGCATTCTACCATTTTTCATTTTTCTTTATTCCACTGAATAAAGATTTTTACCATTAGTCAAGAAATTTGTTGAATTTTCTTCAATGATGTTTCGTTTTCGAAGAATCATTTCAGAAATAGGGGAAGGTAAAATGGACATGAATTGATTTTGGTATTTCATACTATGAAAATTACTTGAAAGAGATGGAAATATTGGAGATAGGTTTCTTCTGATGATTTCAATGAAAAGATGAAAAAATTTCCCATGAAAATCATAAGTCAGAAGTTATTTTTTGGAATTTTTCAAAATTTTTATTTTTTCGCAAGATTTGAAGGTAAAACTGTTTTTTTTTTAAAAATTAGAGGTTTTCGAGAATATCTCTGGTTCTATTGATCGTAGCGACCTGGGGTTGCTCTTAAATGAAAGGTGAGCTCATTTCCCATCGATTAATGGGGTTTAAAAAGATAAATATCAATTTTTTCAAGTACTTATAAGGCAAAAACTGATTTTCAGAAAATGACCTATAAAATATTTGAAAAATTATTCCGAAAAAATTTGAACCACATAAATCAATGAGAAATGAGCTCACCTTTCATTTAAAATCAATGCCAGATCGCTTTGACCAACAGAACCGGAGATATGACCGAAAAAGTGAATTTTTCGATTTTGAAAAGAGAAACCCCTTCAAAAATGGGCTAAAAAAGTGAATTTTTCCTAGAATTGAAAAAAAAATTTTGACACACGTTTTTCATCTAAAATTCCCTGAATTTTTCAATGGAATCATTAGAAAATTTCTATCTCAAACCGTTCAATTGGAGTGTCCATTCTACCCCACCTTCCCCTATATAATTTTGGTGGTCACCTCAAATACTTTTACGAATTTCAAGTAATTTTCATTATCCTCTATTTTCAATTCTTGAGATTTTTTTAAAATAATTTATAACGCATGTTCCTCGAAATAATCCTCGAAATATCTGAGGTAAAGTAGTTTTCTCAAAGATGTATCTATGTACATTAGCTTCCGGCAATGGTCTTCGTAGAAAAGTAGAGGATAAAGAGAGATGGCGAAGAAGGAGGTAACACCAACCCCCTCGTGTCTGATCGGTGCTTTTGATGGTCACCATGGCAACAATACTCTTTTCTTCTTCATACGTAGGTACCGTGACCTGCGTTAGAATTTTTGAATTTTTCACAAAACTGAATTATACCGAATCGATAATTCACATGAAACTTTCCATTTAAAATTATTCCTTTTAAATTGGAAAAATTGAGGAATTGTAAAAGACTCCCGCAGAGGTTTATTCACGGAGTGAACAAAAATAGGTTTCATCTCTTCATTTTTCACTCACATTTTTTTTCCCCTCCTTCAATTTCTTAGTTTCTTTTTCCCACTAAACACTCGAGTGCAGTACTCTATTCTTATCCCATCGGATTCTTTGCACATGAGAGAGAAAGTTCTGTGAAGAAGTATTGTTGCAAGGCTAGGATAAACGCGTGAAATCATAGAACGTGTGTATGTCACGTATGTCTGTTTCAACGACCACAGAGGCTTATTACTGCCAACAGAGAAGTCCACAAAACTCCATGAAATTTGACAAGTGTATGTACACACACATGTTCGAGATGATTGGGAAGGAATAATTGGAGAGTAAATACGATGAGGAGTTGGTTTTTTAAGGAATAATTTGGGGGGGCCTGACAGGTATTCGTGGATGTGGTATTTATGAAAGTATTGGGATACACAAGGCCTCTTTAGGAGCGTCGTCAAGGTAACTAGTGTACACGCATAGGGTGTGGTCCCACCAAATGGTCAATTTTACGATTCCAAAGCCTTTCCCTGCCTCGAGGATGCACCGTTTCTCCTTATGCTTGAATTTCAGCTCATTTTGAGAGGAATCCCCATATGATCACATAAATTATGAGTACATCCAGTGTACTAACACGTGAGATGAGAGAACGGAAATGCTCGAGAACAATTTACAACGCTTTTTTGTTTTATGTTCTTCGTTCTTGCATATACTAAGAAATAGGGCAAAAAAAATTGATTTAAAAAAAAAGCAAGTATTGGATACTTCAAAAGGGAATAGACGCTCTCTCTTCTGAAACCCGAGCGCGTGTCTCTGGCGGTCTGGTAGGAAAAACGTGGGTGGGGAATACCGACACGGTTGCGCTTTGGATTAAAGGGGATGTTATGGTATTCGATGACGCCTCGACCCTTGAACGTTCTCTCATCCATGTCCTCTTTTCAGTACTGTGCACACGGTGAGCTCTCATACCACCCTGAAATGATCACGCGACGATATTATATCCACCGAGAAGATTTCATCTCAACCCAACGAGTTTTTTTTATTTTCTTTGGCATTCTTCGTCCAACCATTCTTTCTACTCGTACCTCTACTTGACTACAATATATATATGTCTATCCGACACTCAACCTCGTATTAAAGGTGAACTATCAGACTGCAAATTTTCGACGATTAATATTATGATTTTCCGTATTTTTCTATTGAATTTAATTTCCAATTAATGAAATTTTGACTTTGTTTTGATTATTAAGTTATTCTGAACAATTTTTAAAGGAAGAATTTAATATTTCTCACTCTTTATCTAGTGAAAATTGCTGAAAATGAGTGAAAATATTTGAAATAAATTTTTTTTTATATCAGTAATTGAAGATAATTCTTTAGATTTTCGAAAAGCTCTCAAAAATCAATTTTGCACATGTTTCCTATTGAAAATTCTCTCAGTTCTTCCATGAAATCATCAAAAATGTATCATGTTGAACCATTTTCACTAGAATATTCATTTTGCTCCACTTTCTCTTAAAATTATTTTTTCCATCGAGGTAAAGTGTTATAAGGATCTTTTTCCAGAAATTAAAGGAGATATTTTCGTATTATTTGAGTTCGCGGAGAATTGGATGAGAAGAGTTTGTGAGAGGGGGAAAGCTAGACATGCAGCTACTTTACGAGTTTCTCTATTCCCTCATGGCAGTATTCCCACCTAGATAAGAACCACATTTCGCCGGCAACTAAATATGCGAGGGGTAGGTTACTCACCCGAGGATGCACGTATTCCTTCAACCGTAGAGGGATTTTGATTAAAACAAATCCAACTGCCATTCCTCCACGTTTCTCTATCCTCCTTCTTGTCCTCAACAATTCTCCCTGTATCCTCTCATTTCAACTGCAATCTACTACTTTTCCTCAGTACATAACATAAATCCCAACACCTACCCTCCTTATCCTCATTTTCAATTCCTCAATTCCAAGCAACTTCTATCTCTTTCTAGTGTACAAAGTACGGGCCAACGCCCAATGCCTTCTCACACTGTCGAAAACTAGAGCATTTCCTTCAGCAAAGGAAAATTTATGATTTCACTCAATATCATCCACATGATTCATTGAAAGCTAAATTCTTCCTTCAGCCTCCCATTTTATTGCAATTTTTTTACAGCTTTTTTGCTGATTTTCAGTTTATTCAAATTTCATCATAATTTATTTCACTCTATTTTGAATAAGTTTGGCAGAATTTTATAATATTTCCTTGATTTTAACTTTACTGAGAGCCGGCTCCAAAGTGAAAGATTTTTTTAAAAATATATTTCACTCTATTAACTTTTATACTCTTGAAGTTTATCTCTCGATTCCATTTTAATAATTCAGTGAATATATTATGCAGATTTAGCCTTTAATAGACAAGATTTTACGATATTTTTTGATTTTTAATTTTTTTGTAAAATGGTTTAAATCAAATTGCCAAGGAATAATTTTTTGTCTATTTACCAATTGTCACATGTCACGTGTTTACGATGAGAATGTTAAAAAGACAATGGGCAAGTGAGTATCACAAAAGCACCGTTGCATCCGATTAACATTTAAAAATATCCAATGGCTGCTCCGTGCGTCACGCGGTCGTGTAGGACGACCCGCGCTTATAATTTGCAATTCCAAGCATGCCGTTAATCTCCAATCCACCGTCATTAAATACAGTTTACCCCTTTTTTTTTTCTTTTTGATTAATTCTCGGGCATTCAATCCATTTCTTTTTTAAACATATTTTTCGATGGTTGATGGTGTATTACGAAACGGAAACGTTATTAACTACTACCAATGAGAGAATATCGTTCCATCGGCTTGAATGTTCCAGATTACTGTTTCAGTTTATTTAAAGGGGCCCATATTCGATCTACATTTCACTCCATCATTATTTATTGCATTTTCAAAGAAGCTCAATGACTTTGAAAAAATAATAGGCAATTAATCTCAAAGTGTCTTGTGATAAACAAGATAAATAATTGAAACTTGGAAAAACACGTTTTGAAAGATTGAGGTGAAGGAAAAATACTTTTCTGCGCAAAAATGTCCACAAATTCATTCTATTTCCAATCATTTTTTTAAATAATAGCTCTGACAACAGCTGTCAAAGATTTTAATGTATTGACGAATAGTTTGGAACAAAGAGACTTAACGATTGATTAAAGATGTGTAATTGACGGGACACCCAGTACAGTGATCGAAGCAGATGGATCAAGTGTCTGGCACGAGCGCCTCTGGGTTAAGTCGAGTGCGACCGACACAAGGTCGGACGGTGGCCTTTAACTTCCGGTGTTGGTAAACCAGAGTGAGGGATCGGACAGAAGCGTTCATCGGCCCAGTGAATTCCTCCACTCCATTCTTTTCCCCCCTTTTATTCATACATTTTCGACATTGTTCCGATCTCCAAAGGCAGATAAGACGAATCTTTGCAACTTGACTCTTGTCAACTCGAGATGTAAGACGATATTTTTTTTCTCGAAAATCTCACTACTTTGACAGTCATATCCTTTTTCAGCCTTTCTTGGCTCATCTTCCTTGATTATTCTGACACATTATTCAGAAATCTGATATCAAACTCATCATTATTTTAGGGAGTAAATAAAACCTTTGAGGAAATTTAGGGGAAAGAGGGGTAAAATGGACATGTTGATTAAATGACTCGAGATGGATTCTTTTAAATGAGCCCATTGGAAAGCTGAGAAAATTTCCCATGAAAATCATATGTCAAAAGTTATTTTTAGGACTTTTTCAAAAATTCCACTTTTTGCTCCAAATTTGGAAGGTAAAATCCTTCTGTTTTTGAGAAATTTCAGTTTTTTACGAATATCTCTGGTTTCATTGATCGTAGTGACCTGGGGTTGATCTCAAACGAAAGCTGAGCTCATTTCCCATCAATTAATGTGGTTAAAAAAGCAAATTATCGATTTTCCAAGTACTTATCAGGCAAAAACTGATTTTCAAAAAAAGGCCTATAAATTTTTGGAAAATCGATTTAAAAAAAAATTTGAACCACGTAAATCGATAGGAAATGAGCTCAGCTTTCATTTGAGACCAACCCCAGGTCGCTATGACCAACAGAACCAGAGATATCGTCGAAAAAGTGAATTTTTTCGATTTTTGAAAGGTTCACCCCTTCAAAACTTGGCTAAAAAAGTAAAGTTTTCTAGAAATTGAAAAAAAAATCATTTTGCCACATATTTTCCGCCTAAAATTTTGTCAGCTTTCCGACTGGAGTTATTAGAAATTCTCTATCTCGAACCGTTCAATTGCACTGTCCATTTTACCCCACCTTCCCCCATACATTTTCTATTTACAATTAACTACGTTAAAACATAGCCAAGTTTTTCTAGTTCTTTTTATCCTCTCTATAAAAATACACAGTTTCACTGCAAATGAATAGAACCAACTCGTTGATGCAGCATAAAAAAGAGGTACAGCAGTAAGTGAAAAAAAAAAAACGAATAGAATCTTTTGTCGTGAAATAATGTTCGCCCTCTTTTCTATGTTTTACTCGACTCGAACCTTTTTTCTCTCACATTCGAATAAAATGAACTCTCGCAATTCTCTTTTCGTTGAGGTAGGCGAAAAGTCTAGCTCGCAATTTTTTTTCTCCTCCATTGTGAGACATTCTGGAGTCTGAAATTGAACAAATGAAAAGTTGATTAAATTTTTCTTTTAATTAATATTCAGTGGAATTCATTAATTTTTATTACGAATGCTTTTTCAAAGTTTTGAAGTGAGTGAATCACAAGCTCATGGGATTTTAGAGTTACCGACTGACGGTAAATACCTAAGCCACTGTAATAATGATAATAATAGGATGGAAAGTGGAAGCGTGACTGTTGGCGCGGGAATATGAAGGGAGATTCAGAACCTAGTGAAAGTTTTGCTACGGTCGTTTGACTGCAGATTTTGGAGCCAAACTCTTTGCATGCTCCAAAACTCTGGCACTCGACTGCAAAGCCAAGAAAAAACTTTGAGTCATTGAAGTAAAAGGGGGAAAAAAAATCCTCGAACTTATTCATTGATTCAATCATTTATTTGAACATTCAATGGAAATCATGTATATGTCACTATTTCCATTTAATTATTCCCTGAATTCTGTTGAGTTCTTCTTTCCTCGCTCCAATTCACTTCTTTCAAAAATTATTTATCGGTTATTTTGAGAATTTCAAAAAGAATTTAAAGATAATTCTCAACCTTTGAATAGAAGAAAAACGTAGAGAAGGAAAAGTAGGACCTTTAAATACAAGGTAAGAGAGAATGTGTTAGGTACTGACTGAATGGAAAGAGGGGATGCTTGAGGCAGGTCAGGAAGCCATGATGGCCGCGAAATTCGCGGAGTTGCCACGGTGACGGTGTAGGTGGGACTCATACCGTTGCTAGGGGGTGGAGCTACACTTTTTTTAGCGGCCATCATGGATTTACACTCCACCTATTACCGACATCTGGTGGAAAGTCTCGGAACTTTTGATTTTCTAGCCGCTCATTTTTCGATGATTATTTTCAATTTATTTCCAAATTTTTCCCTTTTCTACTCCTTTTATTTTCGGAAATTTCGTCTTTAATGATATTAGAGTAATGAAAAAAAAAACATGTGAAACTCTTTTGGAGAAAATTAGAAAGGTAATTGTATTAGCTTTATGAATGGTTTCATTTGAAATGAATTTGGAGGGGGGGCTCTTGGCAACAGTGCCAGCGAGCACGTGCATTTCTGTATAGTCAAAGGAAAGCAATCATACACAGAGAGACTGACAAAGGCAAGTTTACGCAAGACGAGAACTGGAATGAGATACTAGCTTTATAGAAGTTTGTATTCTGGGTAAATTATAAAGCTAAACAATACAATACTAAATTAACCCCTTCATTTTGCTTATTGAATTACTTTTTTTTTTTGTCTTTTTAAACGGAGAACTTTATGAAAGACAAACAATGTCAGGCGAGCGATTACGTAGATAGAGGAAACGTAATTGAACTTCTCTAGAGTAGATGGACGTATCTTTAGGTAACCGTTCAATTAATTGTGAGTGTTCAGATGTATTGTACTTGCAAAAAAAAAAAAAAAAGGAAATATAAATTGGAATGAGACACTCCACTTATCTTCAATGAGAATTTCTGAACAAGCCTGTTATTTTCAATCAGACTGTACGAAATTTGTTAAAATGCCACAGCTGTTCCCAATGGTTGAATCTACTAATGAGTTTTGTTTCAGTTTTGTTAATGCACATCTCAATTCGTTAGTGTGTGCGCGTGCCCTATCTCACATTATGCCTATGCATATATTTTGTACGCGTCTTACACACGGATATAACGAGTACTGGGTACTAAACCGAGCGTGCGAATCGACCCACGCCTCTTCCTTCTTCTCTCCCTCTTTTTCTCTCTTTCTCTCTCTCTTTTTCTCCCTCTCTTATCCTCTGTCTTGTCTCTTCCACCTCAACCGCCTTCACCTCTCAACCTACTCCTTATACTCTTCGTCGTTGTCATCTCATGAATAATGCATCGTAATCGCAATTATACACCACTTCATACTTATTCATAGATGAACGATGTAAACACTCACTTGCACAGACGCTAGACGCGTTGGACAGTCTGGCTGTACTGAAATTTTTTTATTAATTCCTTCTTCCTCCTTTCTTGTGGAGAATATGAATTTTTTATTCGAGAAAGATGTGTAGGGTAACATGACCAATAGATGGACGGTTAAGGAAATATTAGACTTTATTAATTCATATGAAATAGGCAAATTACGTTGAAAAATTGCAGAAAAGAATGATGTTCAGAAAAATATACAGCGAATCGACTAAAAATCAATTAAACTTGAATGATGTAGAAATAATTAAAGAAAATCAAGGGAAAACTGGAAAATAACTTAAACCCCTAATAGATGGACAGTTGCATATTTGCAGTGATACGATTTTAAATTTCGATCAATCGGTATGTAATGAATAGTTTATAAATCTATAAGAATGTAATAATCAGGAATTGACGTGAAAAGTATAACAATCATTCATTTATTTATGAAAATCCTCTATAATAGAAACCGTCCATCTATTGGTCGTCTGACCCTAGGATTGCAATTTGTAGAATTAACAATTTTATTGTTCTATATTGTAAACTCTATGTTTTTTTTGTTACTAGGTTCTCGTAGAGTATGACGACGTCGAGTGGCAGAGACGTGAATGGCTCTCACCTCACCGTGATACTGTGTTCTCATTTTTTCTTATTGAAAAGGCCCTCTGCTGGGCAGAGCGACCGGATCCACGCAACAACAGCTTTTTAATTGATCAGCATTACAATCATCCGAATAATAATCATCAGCATCGTCTCAACGGGAAATCAATCCGGAGCACTACCACCAATAACGGAACCGTTGCTTGGCCTGCAATCGTAAGTTTTTCATCTTTATGCTTTACTTTTTTTTTCTCTCTCTCTCTTTCTCTCTCTTGCTTCTATTTCACCGGTTGGTATCCAAGTGGATTAATTAATGTTGGAAAAGGGGAAATAAAGTGAAACGGAAATGCTAGTGATTCGCATGCAATCTTCCACGTTGGCTCCCACGTGTGTTCACTTCTAATCGTAATTAGATATTTAATTATCCACATACATAGATATATATATATATATGTATCCCACGATATTAAACGCCTACAGAGTCTTGTCTCACGGCGAAAGTACATTCATAGTTTTTGCAATTATTTTTATTCAATAATTCCTTTCAGAACCGGTGCTATACATTTTTCTTGTAACATTGTTATAAACGACATAAATTCCGTTTTATTAAATTTGAGTATGTAATAAGAGGCCTATGTTGAGCAAACAGGTTTCGTTAATTCAAAATATTTGCTTTGTATATCAGCAGTAATTGCTTCACTTCTTTGCTTATTGGAAAAACATGGATCGATTATTGATTAGATAATAACTTTGCTCAACTCGAATAATAGTGTCATTAAATTTGCATTAATAATTTGATATGTCTTCCGGATAGTAATTCAGATACAAAATTTTGTTATTCATTGGAGAACTCGAGTATTTGAAATGAAATTGCTGCTCAACATTTTATCAATTAATTTCATTCGATTGCAGAGTTTCTATCCACTCGTTTCAAGGGCGCAACTCGATGAGGAGATGATGCCAGTGGAGTTTATGCATGACAGAAGATTGGAGTTTGTCGACTGCAGGAAACTTCAGCCCTTTGCTGTAAGTAAAATTCTATGAGCTAACAACATTAAAGGAGTGAAATGTATAGAAGGAATGTGGTAAGATATTGGCATAGAAAAAAAAAAATAATTATCCTCTAGCTCGAACGTCCTTTGTCTGGGTATACCCATGGAATTGTTTCCAAGTAATTAAACTTCCGTCAACTTTTGCTGTTAAAAGTTGGCCAGTGATGAAATTACGGCGTGAAATGCCTTTGACTTAGTTTAAAGTTTAATGATCGTTTATGTTTCATCTCTACTATTGATTTTTGTTTATAATTCCTTGATGGATTTGATCAAAGTCATTCAATTATCTGAACACTTCAACATTATTATGCTAAATTATTCAGAGCTATTCATTCAACAGTAGACTGTTTTTTTCACACTCTTCATAGAATCAGTGGAAACTTTCACTATGAAAATTTCCATGTATCAGAGTCCGACGACCCTGAACTATAAACAGCATTCTGCCTTCTTCTAGGCATGAGTTTACCATCTTACCAGTATATATATATACAACCAAGAATGGAACTTGTTCATTACATTTTTTTTTCTCTCTCTCTCTCTTCTTTTCTTCAACTGAGGCACAAGAAATCAAGCGCATGAACTTTTTTTGTTGCTCTTACTGTCCTGGCAGCTGTGAGCTCAGTTCACCTCATTCTCTCTCTCTCACTTTAACTCAAAGTAAGAGGAGAAGAGTAGCGTAATGCTGGCTGGAGAATGGCCAAGACCAGAGGCGCCAACATATTCCTCCGTTTTCCTACGTAACGGTCCTTGGCAGACTATATCTTAACCATCAGGGGTCACGTGTCCAAAGTACTTTCCAGTAAAATCATTTTCACATGAATCTCAATTCATCCAATCACAATCATTCTAATGCTTAACGATTTTTCCCTCCTTGCATGGCAAAATCTCTGATAGAATTGATCAATTTTCGTTGAAAGAAAAGAAAAAAACAGAACTTTTAGCTCGTTGAGTTTGAATCCCTGGTTCCTGACGAACTTTCCAATTACCCAATAAATTCAAAACTTTTCTGATCAAGATGAAGCATCTACCCATCTTACACAAACTGTCCTCCTTCTTCCTTTCCTTCTTTCATTTTCTGAAAGTTCTCCAAAAGTTTGAAAAGTTGACTTTCTTCTTGAAGTTTGATCGATCAACGTACTTTCTTCGTTCTTGCTGAATAGTTTCATCGAAATCGTGACTGGTTATCGTAATTTATCCTCCACAAGTTTTTTTTTCTCATAAAAATGAGTCTTTCAACCTTGATTACTATGAATCGTAAAAAAAATCCATTAAATTAATTTCATAACAATTTAAAAAGTGATCAATTAATAGAGTCATGAATATTTTTTTTTCCATTTCCTTCATCAGGATTGGGAACTCACAAAAGGTTCTGTACCCTGGGGGAATGCAGTTAAACGATGGGCTGAGATGCAGGATGGTCAGCGGATCCTCTTGACCACACCAAGTGTCTTGGTTGGTTTCAGGGTCGAGGTTTATCGTGCCGAAGGCACTACACAGTGGTACACTGCTGTTATTGTCGGTTACAACGAGTCAACCAAGGTAAATAGATTTTTCGACTTCTTCTTTTTTTTTTTAATGCAAATGCAATATTTTAGACGGAAAATTGAATGGAATGTGTTTTTCTTTCTGTGCCATTCAAGGATTTAACCGTGACAGATGACACAGTTTTGGAGGACCACAATGAAGATCCAGGTCTGGTACAGATGCGTCTTATTGGCGATGGAGGTCAGTTGAATATATCCTTATTTATTTCGTAAATATTGCGAAAGATTTTGTAATAAAAATACTATAAATTTTATGAATGCAGTGGTGGAGAGTATCATGAGGGGCGAGGTTGTCGGCATGACGCCGAGGAGGTCGAGGTCGTCGACTGGACTGATGACGCACGCGATAGTTGTGGTAAGCTGAGCATAGACACATTTTTTATAGTTTCTTCACTTCATTACTTCCACTTTCCACATTTATACCATTAGAGGATAAATGATTAGTGGTTATTTTCGGAATTTTAATATCGTATGGTGAGGTGCCCTTTAATACTAACTCACAGTGTGTCAGATCGATAAGATGAGCTCTATAGCCATCAGCGAATGACTCTAGAAATTCTCCATTTCTCATTCAATTAATTATATATTCATTTTTTTATCGTCTGGAATGACATCCTAATTTGATTCTGCGACTCCAGTTTAAATTGCTCGATATGATGAAATAAAAATATGATAAAACCTATGAGAAGAATCTTTTCATGTGGAAATCCTAATTTGCAATTTATTTTATTGAAATTGATGGGCAATCGTAAAACTGTCGATTTCCTCGGAACGACAGAAGAGACTATTTATGACTCTATTACGTTTCAATTGCTTATTCATCATTGAATGCATCTAATATGTAGTCACAGTATTTACTGAAATTATTAACGAAATGAATATAGAAGAAATAAGCAGCATGAGCGTTCTAGTAATTGGTCCATGGGAAAGAGTGGAAAAATTCTCAAATATCTTCACTCATTTCGACGGATTTTTTGAATATAAAACCTCAAATATGTCCGTTTTATCCCTTATTATTTTTTTACCCTATCTACTCTTATAGATAATTTTGCTGCTCCATCTTCTTCTGTCCTATTAACTCTCAATATAAAGAATGAATATCTATATCTATGTATTCCACGAAAGGCACCATGTCAAACATGAATATTGGGCAACAACTCAACGCCTAGAAGTTTTTTCTTGGATTGTCGCCAGTCCCAACTCCGCAATATTCGAAAAGACTTCTCAAGTTTACTTTAACCACGATAACTGCGGAAAAATGTATAAAACTTGATGGTATAGACACGACCTCAAGTGGATCAATCCACTGCAAAAGTAGGGAAACTCGAAACATCGGAAAACTATTCCAAGAGGGCAAATCCGTTATAAACAATAATCTTTTGAGTAGTTGCATACAAATATATAGCTATGGCATATCGCAATACCAAACAATTTCACTGTGCTTGTGCTTTCAATGAATAGTTAGAGCATAAAACTTTTCAATTGCAGTGTCAAACTATAACTTTCGCAATCTGTAGAAACAAAAGCAAACAAGAACAAGAAACCGGAAAATGGAGGCAAAAGAGAAATAAAAATAGAACAGAATGAAAAAAAAAAACAAAAAACAAAAATGAAAAAAAAGGGGTGAAAGCACAAAAAAATGAATGACTAGGGATAGAAATAAAGTATCCAAGGCAAAAGAATGTGCAAGTGAAAGGGAAGTTGTCGAAGAGGAAAAGAAAAAAATTCAGGCAAATGGAAAGACATCTACACATACATATATATATAGATGAAATGCGCAGACAAGTAGAAAGGGATTTTCAGGATAGTGTTTGAGAGGAACAAAACAAGGGAACCCAGAGATCAACAGAAAAGGGGGGTAGTAGAGAATGTCTCGGGTTTGAAATGTAGGAATGAGTTTGAAATTACGAGAAGGGGGTTAGAAGAGTTAAAGGGGTGTGTACGAATCAGTGGGTGAGGGTAGGGCGGTGGCGGTTGGTAGCTGTATTGATTCGCTGTAGGAGAAGCACAAGCGGGGGTGAGACACACCCCCGCCAGTTGGCCGGGGTAACGTGACTCTGCTTTACCCAGCTAGTTCTCAAATCCCTCTCCCTCACTTTCTATCTCACTCACACCATCGATCCTCTCATTTTCCCCTCACGTCCTTTTCTATTCAACTTGCCTCGAAAAGACATCCCCCTCTCATTCTCTCTCTCGTAGTTTCCTTCGTCTTGTGTTTACATCCGCAAACTAATAGCTCCATACAGTGAAAGACTTTCCTGTCGACCCCTTTTCCGTTTGTTAATTTGTTTCACCTCTTTTCAATGCTACTTTCCTTTGGTCAGTGCAGACTGATAAATTAATTGGTATTTTTTTTTGGTTTGATACTTGCCTTTTTTTTTTTAATGCCACTGACCTATTGCATACTGTAATAGTCTATTCAGTTGTCATGATGATGATGATGATAGGGGAGTTTTCAAGTAGTAACATCAATGTTCAGGTTTCCCTTTGGATATTTAACAGCTTTCCAAGGTCGATAACTGCAGTATGCTTTCAATTTTTCTCCTCCCTCTTTTTCCTCCCCCCTCATCACCTGTACTCATTCGTGAAACAATTTATAAACGCGTCAGTCAGCATTCCAATGTGTCTCAGTGTGGGGGTGAATAAATTGAGCAACAATGAGATAACGAATGTGCAAGACGAATTCCCCAAGATTGAATAGAGAAATTCTTTTAGTTTTTTAATTTATTCTTGTTTTCTCTTTTTTTTTTTTAATTTTTCTTTCTTTTATCTTCATCTCATCACGTTCAACCGGTTTCTGGCACGTTGAAGGCTACGTCCGGACGCGTTATCATTTGTTTTTGCCTGCCGGGAGAACAAAATGTGATGGAGGCTGCGTTTTGGCTGGGATATAGACAAGCCCCCGAAGGCTTTTTCACGTATGTGTGTATTGGTAGGAAGAGTAATTCTCTTTTCCCCCATCCAATACAGTCTCGCTTGTGTCTGTACTAAATCTACTGGTATATAACCTATACTAAGGGTAGATATGGGAGGGGAAAATGAAGGGGAGGTTGTATCAACGACCGAGGCGCCAGGAGAGACTCGACCCACCTACATTGAATATACTTGTGTATGTACGCATCTACACTGTACAATACACACAACTTCAATTTGTCCCACCTGTTTGTGCGGTAGTTCGGGCAGAGTTGAGAGGGAGTTTGGACAAACTTCAACCGGCAGAGTTGACCGAACTCGTTGAGAATCAAGTCGACGGGTATATTTGTATAGTGAAATGAATTAAGTCCCTTAAATTTTTCAAGCACGATAAATTAATGAGGAAAATTTTGCAAAAATCTCATGCATGAAAATGAAATACTTTAATTTAATTAATGTACTAGGAGTTTTTCTTTTCAGGTTTCCTTTTATTTTGCGAGAATCACTAGAGGAATTTTCGAATCGATGCTCCATTCCATTTATCCACTAAATTTTCTCGTCTTTTGGTCCTCTTGAGAAATGAATACATTACAATCCGAAGAATGAAGAGAAAAAAAAGGGAAATATATGTAAACTGTGTTGGCTTTGCGAACTTTAAGCCCCATAAGGGAAGGAGCAAAACACACCACTGTTATCGGATATGCATCAGACTCCGCGAGTTTGGAATATTATCGTTCACGTGACGCTCTAGGTTTTGAGGGGTTCTCTCATCCGTATACTGGCTCTGGCCAGGAACACAGAGTACTGTATGTATGTGTGTGGGGTGCGTCTATGTTAACGGGTAGACAAAGAGGGGAAATGGAATACAGAGAGAAGAGCATGTATATATGGATCGAATGGAGGAGGTTAAAAAAAAACTCGTGAAGAGGAGGAGGAAGAGGAGGAGGAGGAGGAGGGATATCGTCGTTCCGACATCGCAAAGTGTGTGTGCGCGCACGGGGTCGTCGGCGTGGCGGTTTCGAGTTGGCAGTAGTGGAGAGGGGGGGCTTTTATATTCTTGCTCATTGCGTTTGTGTAAGTGGGAAGAAGGGGGAGAAACGGGTGCTCTCACGGTCCCAGTAGACGGCAGCACTGCGGCCCGCGCGTATCGCAGTTCACGTCCCAGCGACGTTTTAACAATCACGGGGAATTTAGTGCCCAATATTTCAAATATACAACAGAAATAATAATTCATGTAGTTTAAAAAAAAAAAAAAAAAAAAAAATTAACTAAGGAAAAACAAAAATCATATACTGTGAGGAATAATTCATGATTTTTTCGTATGTGCAATAATTATTGAAATTTCAAATTTTTTTGATTCTCGTAAAAACGTGGTCAAGTGTTTTTTTTTTACTGCATGTGTATGTGTTAATACTGGTTGAAAGAACCGTGTTGGGTGCAAGGAGAGAGAGACAAATTCACAAATTCACACACAGTGGTGCGTATTTTTCCAACGGCCCTTTCCACCTTTGGTCTTTTTCTTTCTCCCTTCTGTGGATATCCGCACGCGTCCGAGCTTTCAGAGAGGATCGATATTCTCGTGATTTTCCGGGAGCTCATGAATGGCCCTGTCTATGCTTCCCCCTTTTTTTTTTACTCTCTTCTCTAGCCTTGTCTTTCTCATTGCTCGTTTTATTCTCGTGACAGAGGATTAGAGTGTCTTTGTGCAATTATTTTCGAACGGATCGATAACTCCACTTGCTCAACACACACAGAGAGAAATAAATACAAAAAAACTTGAAATTGCTTTCATAATAGAGGTAGAAATTCACGCGCTCCAAATTTCACGAAAACGTTGATGATGAGATATTAATCATTCATTGAATTAGATAAATAGCTTTTATTGATTCATAAATTTCTTTTGAATGGAAAGGGCCACTGGGAAACGCATCTAACAAGTGTAAAAAGTGTACAGAAGCCGGATATTACTGGTGATTTTTTTTTTCTTGATAGTGTGGTGCATCATCATCATCATCATAATAATAATAATCACCGACGTATATAGAAACAGATAGATGAGAATAAGTGACGGGTGACCCTCGTTGACCCTCCATGGATAAAGCTCCAAGAGGGGACCGTCCCATTATCAGTTTAAAAAGAAAAAGAATACAATAAAAAAAAAAAAAACGAGACACAAAGTTGTGAGTGGGGCAGAAAGAAAACGAAAGTAAGTCGAACCGCGTTAAATACGAATCACGCCCACTTCAACATTCACTCCTTCTTTCTATGTGCTTTTTTTTTTAATTCTCTTTTTTTTTTGCCCATCCCTGCTCCATTTTATTTGCTAGCTGAGTGTACACACATGGCCTCGAATAAAAAGCGAAAACACGAG
Source organism: Aleiodes leptofemur (assembly GCA_963942555.1). Classification (NCBI taxonomy): domain Eukaryota; kingdom Metazoa; phylum Arthropoda; class Insecta; order Hymenoptera; family Braconidae; genus Aleiodes; species Aleiodes leptofemur. The sequence goes on along the minus strand of OZ012620.1, from coordinate 14,965,550 downwards.
TGTATGCCCCGACAACGGAGGGATAATAGTTATCCATCATGGCGTGCGAGAGGAGGTTTAGGTGGCTATATGTGTGTTTGTATGTGTGTATGTGCGTGAGTATATTGGGGTCCACAGAGGGAAAGGGAAAATGAATTCCCGCCGTGTGGCACACGGATAACCCGGTTCGATCGATCGACAAAATATCTACCCGCGCCGTTGACAGTTACGGGTAAATGGAGGTGACAAAGGAGAATTTGATATTATTTCTATTTTTATTTTTACAATAACGATAGTTGAATTCCTTTTATCAATTCTCATTTAATAATCATCATTTTTTCATCTCTGCCATACGAAAATCTAGGCTCTTGTTCTTCTGCTTCTTCTCGATATTCTATTATATTTTCCCCATATCTAAAGCTGGCGCTTCAGACTGCTGTGAAATTATTCAGAGCTCACCAGCTAAATCCTCTGTCTGATTCAATAAACGTCGAAAGGTTAAAGGTCTGAAACTGAATTTGAATATTTACATACTCGCGATAAGCTAAGGCTCTCTCATTTTATCCTCTCTTTTTCACACATATATATATATACATACGAGCAAATAATTTAATCGATATGTATTGGTGAGATAGTATACGTGTACTCAACTGTTATAGTGAAATTAATTAACTCGACTGGAATGTGTGATACTATGGTCACGTAGGTATTTCCATATTCGTAATTATGCCTCTCTCCACAGTGAGATGCTCAAAGTGCGTTGAATGTATGTACATGAATGCTAAACATATCTGGATATAACTAGCAGAATGCGACACACAGTCTTGTATGCGACAGTGAATTCACAGTGCAAAAGGGTGAGAGAAGAGAGTAAAAGATAGAGAGAGAGAGAGAGAGAGAGAGAGAAACAAAAGGCAAAGCTATAGGGAAACGCCTTGGCACTGTGCCAAGCGACTTTAACCCCAATTTGCAATAAAACCCACGGCTAGAGAAGACGCATCTCGAATTCACCCTACCAATTTATTCCTCTGGATTATTGCTCAACTTAGGGTGTATAAAGTTGTAGCATGAAGCATCTCATTCCTGAAGGGAAATAACGTGAATCAATGTGAAAATAAATGAAAATGAATTCAGTAGTGAATAGGTAAAACAAGATAAATCGACTTATCTTTGGGGTCATTTCGATGGAAATATATCGGAAACTAAGCGAGATAAGGTGATATGACTCATCTGTTTTTTGTAGAGAATTTCAAGAGTTGCAAAAGAGTTTTAGGGCAAACTTCCTCTTTCTCGGTTATTTTTTAAGGTATTTTCAAAAAACTTAATGGAAAAAGAGACTTATCTTGTTTTGACTCTTCACTACTGAATTAACATTATTTTACTATGGAGCATAATAGATTGATTGATCAGGATAATCAGGTCGTTATTCAATTCTTCAGTGAGTCTTCTTCATCGTTTGGTATTTTCTAGTATTTTACAGTATTTTCTACCACGTGAAGATCGATACGTAATGCCATTATCATGTATACATTTAATATATCTCTTTGCTCATGGCATCACATTACGCTACGTATACATTTCTCCTCTCTTCCCTCATTTTTTATTTTTATTTTCCCCAGTGCAGTTTATTTATCCTGGTCGTCTCTTGCACGCTCGGCGTCCCGTTTATCTGCACTAATAAATGCACGAGTCGAACAAAGCCCGAGCGTCGTTGTCATGGAGGAGGCTGAGTCGAGTTGAAAAGGGAAAGAAAAGGAGGGAATGGCGAAAGAGGGGGGGGGGGAGAGGGGGAGTTTTTAAACGTACATGCACATGCAAACGAAGCGTACAAACACGCTTTCTCGGGGCAAACACATATATGCATGAGGTCTGCGATTGTATATGCAATGGGGTATCCTTTTACGAGCAGCAACAAAGAGGCGAGACGCTGCTGCGCGGGACTGACTTTGCGATTATCTGACTCCGCGCCGTGACGGCGATGGCAATGAGAAGAATGAGGGTGGGGAAAATGGCCTGACAGAGACGAATACCAGGGGATAGGGAAGTACTTTGGGAAACATTTCGGAATTCCGCGATTCATGTCTGAAGAGGGGCGGGTGGAAGTGGGAAACAATTGCTGCATTAATAGACTTTACGAAATATGGGACATGAAAAATTGTCATTTCATTATAATTATTATTATTATTTGTATGTTTGTTTAATTGTATTAATTTTTTGTTAGTCCTGAATTGTATTGTTTTGAAATTTGATTTATGCTCTTTGTGTTACAGCCACGTGTCGGAAGAAGACCCCGTGGTCGTCCAGGAAACACTGCATTACCTGGAGCACAAAATCTCGTTCCTCCACAAATTGAAAAAGGTAAGCATAGCGACTATTTTTATACTGATGATAAATTAATTGCTTATATAATAATGATTCAATGCAAATTGTTGAATAAACGCTGATGAGTGATTGTGATAATACTGGGTAATCCGAAAAAATAGCCGTGGAAAAAATAGCCCAGGAAAAAATAGACCGGAAAAAATAGATCCGGAAAAAATAGCCCATGGAAAAAATAGCCCGTGGAAAAAATAGCCGACGGAAAAAATAGCCCATGGAAAAAATAGCCGACGGAAAAAATAGACCGGAAAAAATAGCCCATGGAAAAAATAGCCGCGGAAAAAATAGACCACGCTAAAAATGGTCTATGGAAAAAATAAAACACGCAAAAAATGGCCCCCACCCACTGTCCATTCACCCAACTCCCCCACATCAACCATATTAACCACCCACCCACTGTCCCCCCACCCATCTCCCCCACATCGACCATATTAACCACCCACCCACTGTCCCCCCACCCAACTCCCCCTAACCGACCATATTAACCACTCACCCACTGTCCCCCCATCCATCTCCCCCACATCGACCATATTAACCACCCACCCACTGTCCCCTCACCCAACTCCCCCACACCGACCATATTAACCACTCACCCACTGTCCATTCACCCAACCCCCCTTCCCTCACCCAACCCCCACATCGACCATATTAACCACCCACCCACTGTTCATTCACCCAATTTTTTGCAAGGGCTATTTTTTCCGCGGCTATTTTTTCCATGGGCTATTTTTTCCGTCGGCTATTTTTTCCATGGGCTATTTTTTCCGTCGGCTATTTTTTCCATGGGCTATTTTTTCCATGGGCTATTTTTTCCGGTCTATTTTTTCCGATCTATTTTTTCCATGGGCTATTTTTTCCGCAACTCATAATACTGGGATGTAACCAATGCCAGCTATTAATCGTTATCAGTCTCTCTCCGACAATAAAGGTTTATCCGTACTTCGATTTCCGATAGGGCGTCATGTGATTCACGATTACGCTCCATCCCCATTCCTAGTTTATGCACTTCCGCCTCGTGGAAAGTTCGTTTTTTTTTTTTTTTTTCAAAATTCATCCATGTGGAACATGAAAGGAAAATAATTAATGTCATCATTCTTTATTTATTCCACTTTATCAATCTCTTTTCTCTCGTTTTCTTTTTTGATTTCTCTGTTTGTCTCTCTTTCTCTCTCGCTTTTTCCCTTCATTCTATCCTCGAGGTCACCGACAACGAAATATATGTATATCTCGTTGTGTTTTGAAGCCACGCGTGAGTTTCATTCATGAACCTGACCATCCGGTTTTGCGATTATATTCCAACTCGTCGTTTGTCTTCTATTTTTCTTCATTCTCCCCCTCTTATATATATATATATATATATATATATGTATTTCTTCTTTTACTTTTGCCACGAGACGGCAAACGAGCCTTCATCAAAATAAGAAATAAAGAGGAAAAAAGAAGGAATCTTTGGGAAAAAAAAATAATAAAAAAAATGAGAAAAAAAAAAAAGATACGAAGGAGGGAAGAGTCGGAAAGGGACTCGAATAAGATGAGGAGACGGGCTTGTAGGCCAAGAAAGAGAAAAGAAGAAGCACGAAAGCGCCAGCCGGAATAAATGGTTCGAGGAACTGCAAACCGGTCTCAACAAACAAAAGACTTCGTCTCGCTTCTCTTTCTTTTCCTTTTCTTTTCGTCCTCTAAACTCCGCAAAAAAAAAAAAAAAAAAGGAAAAAGAAATGAGAAAAAAAAAATTGATAAAAGAGAGAAGTCGACGTGAGGTTCAGTCAGGGAAGCAATTCTTTGTACCTTCCAAAACTCATTCAATTAAAAAAAAAAAAACGCAAAAAAATCTCTTCGTCTCTCATTTATTTTTTTCATTTATTACACTCTGATTCTTTCGCAATGATTCAAATTGTCTTTGAATCTGTTGAATCTACTGGTTTCTTCTCTTCACTGTGCAGTACAGTATAGTGAAAGAACGAATATATCCCACGTTGGTGCGACCTAGAAGTTGAAACATCGTGAAAATAAAATCTGGCATTGTGCCAATACTACTCGTAAGTGGCGAAAGGGGCGGGAATGGGGCTGTGAACGCTCAAGTAAGCTTTTTTCGATTTCTTTCGGATAAAATGCATTTGATTGCTCGTGAATAGGAGAAATACCAAATACTTCAACATTTCACGGAATCTCTTGATTTTTTTTTTGATTAACATCATTGATATTTTGTAGTTTCAAATTTCCTGTGCGACAGATTGGAGCTTAAAATGAAAGGAAAAAAAAAAAGGAATCCTTTGGGGAATTGCACACGTTTGATCTTTAACTCACTCCTCATGAAGCTTTTTTTTTTATTCTCTAGATAATTTTTTTTTCCTTTTTCATATTCATTTCATATGTTTCGTTCTTTATTTATTTTTTTTGCTCCTCGTGAGTAATAAAGTAGACAAGGCACGAAGGAAAGAGTCAAGTTCTTTGAAGTCGACTGCTGTCGGCGCAATTCCTCGTCTCCTCGTGTCGTTTTTTTCTTTTTTTTTTTCGTAACTCTTTTTAAGAATTTCTTTCTCATCTCTCTTGCTCACTTTGTCACCAATCCCAAGACACTCCCCCGCTTTTAAATATAAACCAGCGCCTTAGGTGACACATTTTGACACAAATCTTCCATACAACTTGTTAATTTAAGGGCACAATATTTTAATATGTTACATATCTTGTTATTTGTTGAAAATAAAAATAAGAAACTTAGTAAAGATAGAAAATTCAATGTTGATGCAGAAGCAAGCTTGCTCATACACTTGTACAAATAGAAAGGAAGATATTGTTCATTATATCATACTTCCACAAATGTTGGTACTGTTAAACAGACTGGGTCTAGAATACAGGGAAGAGTAAAACTATAACTCTGGAGTTGATACTGTTGAACGAACTGTGTATATTCTTTGGCTGGCCGCGTCTCCTGTAAACGTAGTTGAGTTGGTTGTTTCCCATCGTGCACTACAAAGTTGTAGAAACTCGGATAATTATCGTTGGCGAACTGTACGCGTAAAGTTTATTCGCTAAAGTAGTTGGTGCGCGTCTCATTTTTCTCCCTTCCTTCTCGCATTTACCTTTTTTTTTTTTTTTCATTCTCCTACAAAACTACCACTGAAAACTCGGAAAATGTTTTTTGTGTTGTTATCATGAAAGTTTAATTCCCTAAGGTTTATTGCTCACTTTAACCTCTTTTCATGTTGAAAAATAAATTAAATCCTACTATTGCTACTATAAGAAGGAAAACATTTCGATATCGAAATATCTCGATATCTCGAAACAGCATAAGTGTAATACTGAAACTAACACGACATCTGGTGTCATTTATACAATCGGATGAAAAGGCGCGTGTATAGCACGCGTGGATATGCTCACGTATTTGAAAAATTCCGTAAAATCATAATAGCAAGTTATAGAGTGCCAGAACTGTCTGTCTTTGTGTATATCTCAACTCGATGAAAACTTTCTAGTCTGTTCATGAGGTATATGTGTCGTTGAAGTTTTGCGGATACAGGAGAAGTCGGTGAAAACTCATGTCTGAGCTACACACAAAGACCTTTATGTCTGTCTATGTGTTTCCCCTCTTATCATCAAGTTTACGGCCCTCAGAGAGTGTCGAACTTTCCTACATTATCGATTCCTTTTCAGTATTCACTCTGATGGAATTTCCCGATTGCATAAGCCCGGTTGAATGAACCAAAAGCTAACCAGCTGGCCTTTAGGGTAGAGATACAATATATAGTATGCTTCGAAAATTCATTATGTGTGCCAAATATATGTCTCTGCATCAATTCATAATGTAATAAAATACTTTTTAATCTTTCTTCATTCAATGGAAAAGTACATTCATTGGACATGTGCAATTTCCAGTTGAGGCATAACAAATTTGACGGCTTCGTAAAAACATCATTTGAACATGAAACGGAGGGGGTCGCAGGTGTCAAACACCCGATGGTTGTTTTCATGTGTCTCTCTCACTCTCCCTGTCTTGCTTATATGGGACAGGTGGACGAGACATTTCGACAGGTTTCCGTTTGCCATTTATTTTTTGCTCCATTCAAATTATTTTCTTCTCTCACTATTTTTGTTTTCATTCGTTTCACTGAAAAATGAGGGGAGGGAGGGAGGAGGAAAAAAAAAGTTGGACGAGATTGAAAGTCCTCAAGAAGCCGAGACTCGTGGAAGCGTTATCGCTGTGTAAAACTTTTCGACAACTTTTACCCTCTAAAACTCCTTGAGAACTTGCCTCATTTTTCATTCCCTTTATCCGGCTTTTCTGACAAAACTTTACAACGAGAAAGAATAAAGTAAGTCTGTAGAAGAAGAAAATTATTCCAGAGCTCCTTTTAAAATGTAATTATATCGTTTCTGAATGCCTGCAAAAGGATACTGAATATTTGTTTAATTTTTTTTTTCCTTTTTTTTTACCAATTAAATATTTGATGAGGTAAATCTAGTTGATTTACGTTAGATTAAATATATTTCTTTTAGTCTATTCTCGTTGATTTTTTTTAATCGAAGCCAAGACTCAAACTGATAAACAGTTTTCAGAAATTTGCACAGTTGGCTTTTCTCTGACTCGAATCATTACAGAAGACATTTTATTACGTATGGATAGGCCCAGTGGGGAATAGCTACACATTAACGCAACACGAGATCAGTTCACCGTGTATTAAACTGTGTGTGCAGTAGTTTGGATATTTGCCAAAAATTCAGTTTCATTTTGGGTTTTGTTGCACACATAAACACACTGGGCAAAGTCTTCATATTCTATTCTTGTACATCCGGGTCTCCGAGAGTTGAATCTGAAAAGATCGGGACGTTAACGACCTCTTCTTTGTATACCCAATTCTAGCTTTATTTATATATTTCACTCGGCTATCGATTGAACGAATTATCCTCCATGTATCTCCCAACGGAATTCTGTTATTTCCATTTTATCTCAGAGAGAAAAGAAAGAGAAAAAAAAACATCAACACAGACGTATTCAGGCTCTATCCATAATTTACAAAACCATCAGAATAATATTAAATTTTCATAAACGTTTGGAAATTCTGTTGAATAATCATTTGACGAGTGTCTGACTATTTTTTCCTTTTATCACTGTTGTTTATTTATTTTCCACGTTTCTTGATCGATCTCATTCAATGTATATCCAAGTAAAGCGTATTTATATAAAATACAACAGAGAGATTGCTTAAAGAGGGGGGAGGAAGAGTGCAGAGAGAAGCCGGTTATTCTTGCCCGCCCCCGAAGTCTCGGGCTGCGCGAAGTATTCCCGCCTCGGCGTCTGCGAATCATCTGCCCACGCATTCTTTTACCGCGCCGTTTTCTCTCTTCTCTATAATACCACGAGAAAACGAATTCATAAATTATTGGTCGTTTAGTCAACGTAGAGAGAGAAACAAAACACAGAGAATTGAGAGAGAAAGAACGAGGAAATTTGATGATAGTCTCTTGGGTATTGTAACAATTCATTGGTCAGGTCTAATGTAAGCAATGCCTCTTTTTTTAATGGCCATGGAGATTCTAATTGACGCGATAAGACATCATGCTCATATGAGTCAGCTCATTGTCCTCATTTAACAATGTATAAAAACATTATTCACTTTGATTATAGTGATTTCTAAATTAAATAATTTGTTCATTTATTTTGCACTTGTGTAAAAAAAAAATAAAATTATTCAAATGAAGGAGAGAAGTATTTTCAATATTTGCAATGATTGAATTTCATCTCTTTTTAATTTTAAATGATGACTGTAATCTTTATTACCATATATCAAAATCCATTTTAATACCGTCAATTGAATTTTCATGAGCACGCAGAGGAATTTCATCAGATTTCAACTATTTTTTATCTCCATTATTTTCCATATTTTTAGTAACTCATTTATATTCTACAATTTTTAATTGCGAATAGACAAAAGTTTTTTTTACGAGGTCCTAGGGTGAGAGAGATGAGGTAGTCGGTCGATAACCCGAGCGAGGGTAGAAACAGATACAGAGTGGAGGCTGGAGAGAGAGAGAGAGAACACTCCAGAACAATAACGACGAGTAGAGAAACGGTGAGGGTCAGGATAGGTTTGGTCGAACAAAAGGGTGGGGGGTAACGCCCTCAGCAAGGAAAACTCATTCAACGAGCGGGCGTTTATCGAAATAGTTTCTGCACAGGACGATGGTTAAATGGGCTGTTAAAAATCCAGAAGAATGTCTTTCTATTTTCTAAACTCCCAGATTTTTCTCTTTTTTTTACATTTAATTCTTTCCTTTTTTTTTTCTCTCAAAGACGAAGCATTCATAGTATGTTTGACCTGTCGGCATTGCTTGACTTTTGTTAGTATTATGGAAAGGGTAGCAGGGGATGAAAGTTTTGGGTTTCAACTTTAAACTATTTACCGAGTCCAAAACATTCTCCGAGCATTTTGTGGTACTAGGAAAGTTCGAACATATCTATACACACATATACCTCTTGGAATATAGAAAATATCGAATTTCGAGGAGCAGAGTCATGTATTTGATAATTAACAAAATTCTTCAACACCTTGGAACTTTGAGCAATCAATTCTCCGGAAAATTTCCCATTTAAACAACGGATCATTGAATAAATTGGAATTAATCAGTATATACTTATTTCTTCTTTTTTAAACCCACACGTAAGGATGCACTCATGCAAGCCAGTGAATAGGATTTACAATTGACCGTGAACCAGTAGTAAAGACGATGATACGTCGCACGAGCTTTAATGCGGAACTATAAAATGTTAACTGGACTCTATCGGATTGAGTGTAAATAACCAGTGTTCAAACTTTTTTTTTTCCATTTTTTACATTTCTTTTCTTATCGGTGCCTCTCAGACAAGATAAAAAAAAATGGTGAAACACTTTTTATTACTTCATGCGACCTCAATTACAAATTTAAAAAAGCAAATGAATAAGAATTATCGCATGAATTTTGTGGCTGAGACTGTTGGTATTTGAAAAAATCGAGAGAAACAGATAGTATGCATCATCATTTTTTCTTCACTTTATCATTAAATTTACTTCAGTCATGAAAGGGAAAATGGAGAATCCCTCGTCGTGACTTGAAAGCACGTTTGGCAAACTCTCAGCGATTGAATGTAATTTTCCTTTTTTCCTCTATATTTGTTTCTCTACTCTTTCCAACGCCACTTGAGTCGATTATTGTTTCTACTCCTCTCTCTTTCACGAGCAGAACACTCGTGTCATTCGAAATTCAAAATAACGATTTAATATAGGGGAAGGTGGAGTACAAAAGATATAAGAAAGAATTCCAATGGAAATGATTGATTTTTCGGTATTTTTCAATGGAAAGACTTTCCGTTTTTGGAAAATTTCACTTTTTTGAAGATATCTCCAGTTCTATTGGTTGTAACGATCTGGAACCGGTCTTGAATAAATGTTGAGATCATTTGCCATTAATTCATGTGGTTTTTGAAGATATATTTTATTTATTCTTGAAATAAATTATGGAGGAAAAAATATTTCCATGAAATGGTTTATAAATATCTCGAATAAATCAATGGCACGTGATTTCACCTTCCATTTAAGACGAACCCCAAGTTGCTACGCTAAATGGAACAGGAGATATTCCCAAAATAGTGAATAATGGAATTATTAAAAAAACATCCATCTAAAACAGCTTCATTGGAATGTCAATCTTCCCCTATTGTCCCCTATTTACTTTGAAGGCAGATTGAAGGAAAAGCTCAAGTTATTTCGAATAGGTCAAAGTGTATCGCACAATGATTTTTTTTCTCCATACTTCTATTTCTTACTCCCCTTGGAATACGCAACTGTAAATCGATAATCCTACATTTGCCGGAATCCTACATCACCAAAGAATTATTCTCCTTCTGCTGAAATCATTTTGAATTAAAAATTCCAGTAAAATTGGAATATCTATGGTTTAAAGTCCACAATTACTGGTGGCGCATTACCACAGAGATTAGCCGTATCTTTGACAGACACAATAAACTTATTTCTGTAATGTCATTTGGTCAAATGAGATTCACTCGTAAAAGTTCAACGAAAAAAAAACCACATATTTTTCCACTGAATGAATTGAGTTGTAGGATATAATGATTGGATAATGGAGTTTCCTGAATTTCCGCAGAAAACAACTTTTAAAAGATTGAAAAGAAACTGATAGATGTATTGTGAGATAATCCTTGACCTTACCACTTCCTTTCATCTTACTTCCAAGTGGCTGTTGGGTATGTGCTAGATATCGAATCAAGATGGAGACAATGAGAAGACCCATACGAGTAGTGGCTAGCGCCCTGTGGCGAGTCAAATTGCGATGAAATCACGCAGGCTTCATTCTCCACCAACCATTCTCCCCTCTTCTTCCTTCTCTTCTCTTCTCTCTTCTCTCTCTCTCACTTCACAGAATGCCGTAAATTCCCCAGAGAGTTTTGGTGCTTAAATTGGTACGGTTTGGAGCCCCTTCGGCAAAATTTCCAACATCGAATTCGAACTCAGAAGTACGGTTTTAACCTGAGAGTAGTTCTCATTAAATTCCATTCGTAATTTCGAGTTACGTAATTGTGCTTCTAAAAAAAAAAAATGAAACTATTCAGAAGCACTGATGAAGAGGAAGTCAGTGCATTAGATTGAGGGGTGAATTTACAATGAAAATAAAGCCTATTCTAGTTTTTTCTGGTTAATTAAGTCGTGAGTCTTCAATGAAAAGCGATTAACAGTGGAATGGAAATAGTCATTTAGCTTGATTCATACAAAAAATTAGGAGATTCTCCATTAAGCATTAAAGGATTCTTCAAATGAGAGAAGAAAGCAGAAGAGGAAAAAAAAAACGACCGACTTACCTGGTCCAAGTACACTCGAAACGGTCAGGACTCTGTAATTATGGCTCCAACAGTTTATTTATAATGATGATAATGACTTGTTGGATATAATGAAGATATGAGTTACAGTTAAAAAAAAAGAGGAATGAAAAAATGATAGGTAAATTTTTGAACCTTGATGATAAAGAATTTGCTTTTTCTCTTTTCCTGATTTTTTTTCAAATCCCCAAACACTCGATAACTTATCTTTTGCTACGGTAATTTCATAATTCAGACTGACAGTTAATCGTCATGGAATTACGCAACTTTCTGACTCTAATCGGGTTAATTGAGTTCGTGGAAGACGAAGAATGGCGAGAGAGCTCTCCAAGATTGTTTGAAGGGAGAAATGGAAAATAAAACAAAATAGGCTCATTAATTTGAAAAAGAATCAAAAGAATTCCGTAAATGGAATACATTGTTATGGTATGAATGAATTATACAATGCATCATGTGTTTTCGAGAAATAATCTTCCGGTAGCCATTCCCCTCACGAAGTTATCCATATCTCTCAACGGACTCACATTTCCTCATGTGTTTACCTTTATCTTTATGTGTCTGTCTCCTCTTACTGCCCTCTCTTGAAAATAAAAATTTCCATCAAACATTACTCCATTTTCCTCAGAGAGTTAAAAAACAAAGTGAAGAAGAAAGAGAAGAGAAAATTTCAGGAGATAAAGATTGAGAGGATGACCCCAGGGTCCTTGAAACAGATGGAGCTTAAAATACTGAAGTTGAAAAGTTGGTGAAATCTGCGAAAAACGATTCACCGAAAAGACATCGTGTGATCTTCGAGAAAGAATTCCCCATGGAAGACCGGTTTTCTCTTAGCGAAGTACATACTAGTGTATGAAAAGACCGGTTCCCATGGGCTTCACACGACGAAGAGACCAAGACAACCGGGTTCTTATACCTGGTCACGTTAAACCGGTACCCAGTCCAGACAGGTACCCGATCGTACCTGCCGAACGTGCGTCACGTTTTCTTCTCACAAATACAGACTCACTATTATTCCATTTCGCACACACCACCTACCACCTCATCATTTTCCTCTTCTTATTTTTCTTCATTCTCGTAATTCTTCTTTTGTTTTCTACCCTGGAATCTGCCACAAGTTCGAGGGACTTGTTGTACATGATGTCCCTGAACGTGTGCAGGTTCAAATAAAAGTAAAAAGTCTTGGTTTTTTTTCTCTTTTTCCTCCTGTCAAGCAGAAAGAATCGATTGGTTAATGCGATCTGCAGGCTGTATTACTGGCTACTATATGAGACTGGTGAATCAGTCGTAAGGAGATTAGGGGATTAGGTTTCGGTATAGCGAGACACTGAATTAAGTAGAGTTCCTTCATACTAAAAAAGTAGGGGAAGGTGGGGAAAATGGACACTCTAATTGAACGGTTCGAGATTAAAATTTCCTAATGATTCCATTGAAAGGGTGAAGAGTTTTTAGGCAAAAAAAATGTGTCAAAATTTTTTTTTCTCAATTTTTGGAAAAATTGCTTTTTTTGGTCAAGTTTTAAAGGAGTTTCCCTTTTGAAAATCGAAAAAATTCACTTTTTGGACAATATCTCCGGTTTTGTTGGAGCGACCTGTGGTTGATCTCAAATGAAAGGTGAGCTCATTTCTCATCAATTTAGGTGGTTCAAATTTTTTTTAAATCAATTTTTCAAATATTTATAGATCATTTATTTGAAAATCAATTTTTGCCCTATAAGTACTTGAAAAATTGGTAATTTTTCATTTTCAACTAGCTAAATCGATGGAAAATGAGCTCACCTTTCATCCAAGATCAACCCCAGGCCGCTATGATCAATAGAACCAGAGATATTCCCGAAAACCTGAAACTTTTCAAAAGCAGAAGGGTTTCACCTTGAAATCTTGCCCAAAAAATGACGGTTTTGAAAAATTCAAAAAAATAACTTCCGACATATGAATTCCATGTAAAATTTCCTCAGCTCTCCAATGGAATCATCAGAAAAAACCTATCTCCAATATTTCCATCCATTTCGAGTAAATTTCATAGTATAAAATACCGAAACCAACTCATGTCCGTTTTGCCCCTCGTGTCCATCTTATTCCACCTTCCCCTATACAAAAAGTATTAACCCCCAAACATCCTGATGTCCACTTCACTTCATCATCCCCTATAATTCAAATTCTCATACATAAATAGCCATGAATACAAATCTATGAATTCTCCATAAATTTAAATACTTTATAAACAAGAATTCAACGCTTAATTTTCATCTGCTTATCATAATTCTGATTGATGATCCAAAGTAGCACACAGTCTGTAGTAAAAAGTTTCTTTTATAGAATAGAGAATTGATAGAATTTTCATTTGAACGATGAAAACTGTGGAGGAAAAACTTTTATTCGAATAATGTAATATGACTTCGGGGGAATTTAAACACGGCGAAAATTCGTTGCGGGGGCGTGCAACGACCCGGCAACATTGTTAGAACGAAAGACGATATATTTGCCCTCCTCTCTCTATGTGTCTCCTTCTCTACTTTATACTGTCTGACATACAAGTCAGAGTCCTGACGCAGAGGCGTTCGCTGCTCTACAAGCGCCGTGATTAGACACGCCACGGTCCCAAGAACCGGTTTGGTTATGGCAGCTTCTCCTCTTGCCACTTCCCCTCGGGCTAGCTCTCCCATATATACATATATACATATAAGAAGAAGAAGAAGAAGTAAAAAAACACGAGGAACGGCACTAACGCTGGTTTCTATACTACATCTAGTCTGCAGTAGGCATAGGTCGAGGCAAAGAGACTCTCTTGCCAATTCGCATGAGTTAAACTCGCTGAGAGGCAATACAAATGGAGAGATATATACTCTAAACCGGGAAGGGCAAACCGTTCTCGCCTGAGGTCGAGGCGACTTTCACCTTGCGTAATTCCGCTTTACCTATTTCACCATTTGTATTCTGGTGAATTTTACTGTGTTACTCATTCAAATCACCATTTTACAAATAGTAATACTTGTGTAATTTTATTATCCACGAAAAATTCACATCAAATAAGCAATTCAATTGAATTATGATGGAAATAATCAAAAAGATATATGATGATGAGAAGTAGTACGAGAGAGCAGAGGTATTTAAATGTTATTTTCCAATTTTTATCTGAAAAATAATAAATGAGTTTATGAACCAGACGGTAAACAAAATCAATTAAAAAGTTTTGTGGAAATCGAGTCAAAAGTTTTGGCCAGTAAAAAGTTTTCAAGCACACCATAGTATATATAGATAGAGAGTATAGAGCTTGGTGAGCCAGAGAGAAAGAAGCTTTATATAGCGTACATACTGATATGTAACGGCATATAGAAAAGATACATAGTGACTTCGGTGCTACGTCGCCGCATATATACCATAGCCAATCCACTCGAGGCACTTTCCACAGAGTTAGCTCGTCGTCCATGTCGAACTCGTTAACGGCAATGTGCGGGGCTGCTCCTTCTCTATCTAGTTACTTTGTACATACTATCATTCTATTTCTCACATGCACTAGTCCTATCATCTCCTTCTACCTAAACCTGAACCATCAGTTTAAGTATCCACAGCGCTATCTTGTCACCCCTCCCCCCTCCTCCTCCTCCCCCTTCCTCAACTTATCTCATCCTGAGTTCACATAAATGCTTCGCGAAAACTTGTTTCAAACCAGTTGGCACGCTTTTCAGATTAGTTTCTCAATTGATCCACCTAGGCATGCTCATCGAGTTAGGAATACATTACTCGAGTCTAATAAAGTTATTGAATTCCATGCAATTATAAGGCAAATGAATTTCGAAAATATTCATATCTAATTTCTATGAATCACAAAATTATTTCCATCTTTTCACATTCTCTAGTTTTTATGACTTTTTAAAAAAAAAATCAAGATTTACGGAAGAGAATCGTGGGAATAACATTAATGCATCCTTTAAAGCTGTCTTTGTTACACTCTTACGCAGTTCATGGAGTGATTAATGATCCCGATATCTTCACCTTCGGCTCTCCCACCTCTCTTTTCCCCTCCACCTCTTTTTGCGTAACGTCAGTCCCGCTGTGTGCAGGAAGGTGAGTGCAACGTGAGTTCCAATTTCGCAATTTAGCAAGTTGCTTCTCTCTATTCCGCTGCATTTAATAAATTTTTTTTCTTCTTCCCTCCTTCATTCTTTCAATTCTCTTCCTCAGGTATATGGAAAGGGGGAAAAAAAAGTGATATCCAACCGAGAGAACTTTGTCAGCTATATTTTACACGGCACAGCTGTATTACATATGTGTGATAGCTTGAATGAATGATAGTTTCATGTTTTTAGCATACTTTATGAATAAACATTAAACAATTGAATTAAACTGAATTTTGAATGAGGAAAAATATGCGAATTCCATACTCACTGAAGAGAGATACCGGAGGGAATTAAATTGAATACATTGGATCCAGTTGGTGGTACTAGAAGAGAGGGCACTTTACAACACAAATGCGATAAATAATTTATCTTTGAACCAGGGACTTCTCTCACTTGGATATTTGCCAAAGAATCTACCGGCTGATCTCTCAGCTCTCTTATTTTTCTTCCACTTCCACTTGGACTCGATTCCATTCCACTCACACAAATACACACACACATATATACATGTATGTGTTTTATTTTTCACATGAGAAACAAGGCACTCGGTCTTGCCCCCTCGAGATCCGGAGCTATCGCCTTTAACGGGCGTCCGATCGATTGAGTGAACCCCTTGGGGGGGAATTGGAGGAGAGAAGAAAAGGAAAAAAAAAAGGAAGAGGCAAAAAATAGTGGAGAAAAAAAAGTTTAACTTGAAATCTCATGTTACTCTTCCTGTTGGCGAGGGTTAGGGTCAGGACAAAACTTGGCTATGATGTGCAATCCACTGTAATTGACTGAAAATCTTTCATTCTTACTGAACACAATCCTTTCTCCATGTCTCCATTTATTGCAACATGTAATGTTTATTTCTATCATATTAAATTTATTTTACTGCATGAAAAGTAATCATAGTTGATTAATATTTTTTTTATCCATTTGACAATCACAAATGTTTTACAACGGAAATTGATGAGTGGGCGAAAGAGGATCATGTGCATAGACAACGTAGAAGAATGACGATTGTACAAGTTAAGTTTTAATAAAAAAAAAAACAGGTCGGATAGAGCCGAGGCTACAACCGGTTCTACGGGTTCTTGCTCCGTTTTTTTTTCTCGCTTTTTTTTTCTGCTATACATTTATTGCTTTATTTTCATTGGATCTTTCGACAGAGACTCATACCACCGGGTCAGGAGTACCAGAATTCTAAAACTATCACACATTATTTTTTTTTTCTCTTCTCTACAAGTTTTTTTTTGTTCCTCTAAAATGAATGAAGGAGAAAATGTCTGGGGGAACATTCTCAGAGAGTCTGCGTGGTTGTAAAATGACCCCTGATGAGTCACGATCGATTCAAAAGGGAGTAGAAGGTGATTCGCAACTGGGGAGCTCTTTTCAGGTACACACGAGTAGTTTCATCTGGCTTCCTCTTTTTTATCTTCTCGAATATTTCCGCATATTTTTTTTATCGTTTTTATTATAGAATAGAGTGGATCGATTATCACTGGCTCGCATCAATGTATCCAATGATCTCCTTACATTTTATTAATAATAACAGAGGAAATTTTCAATTACAGGAATTAAAATTTTCCATGTTTCAATTAAAACAGGTTCTACATACCGTGTAATTTGTGATTCTATAGAAATTAAAGTTATCCTAAATGTTACTGAAAATAAATAATAATCGAATTATAAATTTAATTACGATGAGGAAACTTTTCCAATTTGGTTTTACCTCAACGTCAAATTAAAATTATTTCTGCCACTCCAATTATTCAATTAAAGCTTCCAAAAATAAATAAAACTCAATTGAATTTCAATCATAATTAATGAATTAATGCAATTAATACGAAATTTTCGTATAATACTGCAGTAGAGAGCTTTTTGAAATTATTATTATTATCATCTATTTACTTGAAAGCATGTACATACATAACATCAGAATAATTCATTACACGCGACCAATTCAACGGGGTAAATCGTGACGATTGAATGGTCAGTGACCGGATGTGACGCGGCTGGCTGCTAGTCGAGATAGCAGTTCCTGATAATTACTCGCGTGTTTACGACCGATAAAGCCTTCACTCACACATCGTTTTAATGCCATGTATATACATAGCATTGTATCAAACTGTATTAATAGAATGTCACATCTATATGTACTCTGTGTACACAAGTGTTTTTTTTTTAAATATTGGACGTATCATCTTTTGTTTTTTCTCGCAGTTTACTGATAACCAATTGCATCGTGTTAAAGTTGCTCTCGAATCATCTTTTTGTGTTTGTTCACTTAATCAATAGCAAATAACACAAAGTAGTTTAAAATAAATAACATTGTACTGCGTAAAAACTGTCGTTTTTATTTAATTTTCTTGCCATTATTTTTGGAAGTGAAAAAACAATCTAATTGAATGAGAAAGAAGTTTGTCTGAGGGCATGGAGCGGCTAAAGGGAGAATAATTTTTAAAAAATGTGTACACTTGAGAGAAAAACTGCGTGTACACTGTACACTGATGCTGGCCGGAGTCTGGAGGCCCCAGGGCACAGCTGCAAGTCGCTATTGTATTTTTATGGCACTGTGAACTCTCCTTGCAAAACCCTCAAGGTCTTTGAGTGAGACTGCTTGAGATCTTTTACCTGTTTTTTTTTTCTTCTTTTTTTAGATTTTATTCTATTTTACCTAGTACATTGAATATAATAAAGATAAAGGGGAGAGTAAGATAAAATAGACATTCCAATGAAACGGCTTGAGATAGAATTTTTTTTTAATGATTCCATTCTCAAGCTGAGGAAATTTCCAGTGAAAAACATGTGTTGGAATTGATTTTTTTTATTTTTTTCGAAAATATGACTTTTTTAGGCATGAATGGTGGGTCAAAGTAATAAAAAAAAATGGTTTGGCAAAACCTTTCCATTTTCCATTTATTTACACTTATTTTTTGCTTTTCAAATGACTGGAAATGCTCAAATAATGAATAGAGATGATTTCTTACTTTCACAAAGTAGAGCTTGATGACAGCAGGGGGTGTCCATGCTATCGCAAATTCTTTTCTCATCCTCTTGGAAAATTTGGCCGAAAGGGCGACAATGCCCACTCGATAAATATCGAGCATGTCTATTGTATCCAGGCAAAAAGGACAAAGCATTCTTTTCCACCCCTTTTTAAGCTCTCTGAAGGATTTGAAGAGCTGAAGCAGTTCAAAAGAAACTTCTCTACAGTCCAAAAATATTTTCTCTGGCAATATTATGCTTCTCCTTTTCCATCTTCATTGATAAAAAAAAAAAAAAAAAAAAAAAAGAACCAACAATGCGAAGGTTCTAAATTATTTTTTTGCATCTCCAGAAGCTTTTAGAGATAGGAAAAATATAAAAAGAAAGAAAAAAATGAAATAGGGAATTACTTGTGGAGGAAGTGAACAAGTAAGAAAACCGGCTCCCTCTGGATAATAACAGTAAATCCTGAGCAATAAATCCCACAGTTATTTTTCTTCTTTTTTTTTGCTCAATTGTACTGTGTCTTTTTTCCGCTTGACTGAATCTTCAGCCACGCGAATCCTTTTGCAAAAGTAGAGTAGAGATTGCTTTTAAGTGAAAATTTCCCATTTCATCTCCATGTTTTTCTTCTTTATTTTTTCAGTTACAGAGAAAGGAACATCAAGAAATAATAATCGCCGTAGACGTGTGAGTGAAGGAACAGGACGTGACAAGGTTGAGGAATCATCAAAGGAAGACAGAGAGAATAAGGGTCCAACAACTGGTAAACCAGGTAATCGTACACCACGTCCAGTACTAGAAGAAACTAATAATGCATCTGGTAGTACAGGAAAATTAAGAAAGCGTCCAACTACTATAAAAAGTATTGAGAGCAATTCACGTAGATCAGTGCGTAGTAGAAAAACACCAATTAAATTTGAAACAGATAGAACTGATGATGATGATGAACGTATTGGTATAAAAGATAAAGAAGGAAGATTAGAGAGTAGAACATCGGAAGAGGAGGAAATTGATGAGGAAGAGTCGGAAGAGGACGTTGAAGATAGCCAGCATTATCAAGAACGTACAGATCCTCTCATTAAACGACTCAAAACAAGCACAAGAAAATTAAGATCAGAGAGAAAAGGAACGAACGGTGAAAACGTACAAATTGAAGAGGGTGGATCATTGGAGGAAGTGAAGAATGAAAAAAATACTGAGGTGAGACATCAAAGTATAGAGCCAGGAGAAGACAGTGAATCACGTGAACGTGACAGAGAGCCAGAACCACCACCTCCGGAAACACCCGATCCTGGAGGTGATTTAAAATCTGAAGTTGTTCCTTCAAATTCTCAAATACTTGTGAACAAAGAAATCGACGACAAATCAGTAACTCATAACGGAGGATCCATTCAATCAGAGGATAACAAATTGAAGGATTCATCGTCATTATCTGATTCAACGATATTTGAAAAGTCTGATCAAGTGGATAAGAAAAATTTTGCGGCTATTGAAGATAGTAAAGTTGCCGAATTGAACGAGCCAGGCAGTCAGGACGGCTCCGTGCTGGATAGACTTAGTCCAGTGAATGGTGTGCCGGGGCGTCACAGCCTGCTCCATGAAGAGCAGGAACGTAACCGGCACAATGAGAGTCCAGTGATACTTGCTGAAAGATTGAATAAACCACCGCCATCAGCTTCAAACGTACCAGGACATCACTATCCTCAGCAGCATTTGCAGCAGTATCATCCTGGTAGATATACAACTGGTAGCCCGGTGATACATCATCATCGTGCTAGCCCACATAATCAACATATTCTGACATCAGGCCTCATTGATGTGAGTGAAAAAGCTAATCAGCCATCTCAATCCTTCAGTTCATCGGGCATTGGCGATGATGCCGGCAGCCACCTCATGGAGGTGGAGGCCGGTGCCATTGGTGTACCTGGGGGACCATGTGGTGTCATTGGGATCACACCAATTACTGGCAGAAGTGGTACATATGGTGACAGTGGCTCTGACAGCGGTATAAGCTCACTCAGAAGTGCTGGTTCTGGTGACGAAAGAAGTGGCAGTCGTAGTTCAGCATTGAGTGCAGAAGACACTGCAGTACCTTCAACTGTCAGTAATCCAGCTGTTCCAGCACGTATTTGGCACGTTCATAGTGTACAGCATACTTCATTAATGATGGCACATCCTTCAAGTGGTATTGCTAATAATGGTGGTGGTGCTAGTGCCAGTTCTAGTTCTAGTACTAGTGGTACTGGACAAACTGTAACAGTACCATCAAATACAACGCCTGTTGGTTATCAAAGTCCTGCTAATCATCATCATCCTTCTGCTGGTACTGCTGCTGCTGCAAATGAGATGCTCTGGAGGCCACCTAGATATCCATCATTGACCCACTCGTTATTGGCACCAGGTCAGCCCACACCTGAAGAGATGCTCGAGAGGGATCGACACGAACGGATGTTACGGTGAGTGAATTTTTCCTTGATTATTCACTTTTTTCATTACTAGATCATATCAAAGTTTCGAGAAAGAAAAATTAAACTCCAGTCTATTTTCAAAGCAATTATCGGGGAATTTTTAATCTGAATCACCTGAATGATATAGAGCCACTCATCTTCATTACTTTCCTTTGTGTTCAATAAAAACACAAGATAGAGAAAGAAGAAATTGTATAAAAATGACGATCGCGTGACTGTGTTAGAGTCCCCTTGACGCTTTCTTCGTGTCTCGCATGCGAATACGTTCTATAAAATGGCTGCACATATGTGAATACATGACGTGTATATATGTCCATTCGAGAATAGGGGAAACGTCTCGAGACTTGGTCATGTGCATGTACTTTTTTTTTTTTTTTTTTCATTATTATTAGTATTATGTATATGTATTTGTGCAAGTACATTCACATTTCACGAGTATGTGTATATATATACTTTGAAATGAGTGAATGGGTGTTGTTTCCGGGCGCCAGCTGCGTGCGGAGACTCGTTCCTCGTTTCCGTTTGATTATTGTCCACGATATTATACCGACGAGACACGTTTCCAAGCGATGACCTGGAATTATTTTCCCTTCACGCTTCTTCTTCTTCTTCTTTTTCTTTTCCAATGTTTTATTTTTATTTGCAAGCTTTCTGTAGATTTGTCGTTTACTTTGCGAAATAAAAAAAATTGGAATTTTGGATCAAGGTCAGGATTTTTGCTTTGAGAATGAAAGTATTTAAGTGATAAGATTGTTATAGAGTTTATTTTATTCAAATGAAAGAGTCATTATGTGTGACTCAAGTATCATCGAATGACAATTGCGCAACGTTTAACGATTATTATTGCCAGTTTACCGTGCTTCGTTGCACGGAGGGGGAAAGGAGAAGAGGATTTTTATCACTCGCGTCACGTTGACAGAGTGGAACTGGACCGGATAACCACATGTAATACCACCACTAATCGTATTCCAAACCATTTCCTCTGCGTCTCTCTCTTTTCACTATTGAATGCGTGTGGGCGCAATTCCCGAGCAAATAATCATCAACTCGTTATGCATTTCACGTGCCTCCATTCCTATGTACTGTGTGAGTATACATTGACACAGAAGCGTTAACCACAGTGACCTCCAAGTTACTCTTGCAATGTGATCCTCATTTTATCTTTAAAGAGCATTCATTTCGACATTGATTCACAATTTTTTTTTTGTGATTGAATTGTTTTTTCATCTTCTCGGATTTAACCTCTGTGCTCATTATTTTTTTTTCGCAATCTACTTCCGTAATCATTTATCGCTATCTTATTGTCTAGAGTCCACTGTATTAATAAAATGAAAAAAAAAATTATGATAACGCATATCTCTTCCTCAGTTTCTTTATGTTGACTTAAAAACTACAGTTTCATCACTTGAATTTCAAAATTATCGGCATTCCCATTCGCCAGGTGGCTGGCAGGTGCCAACAATTTTTTTCCTTCTTTTTCCTTTTTTTTCCTGAATTAATTCCATAAACCGCCTTTCTCAACGTAAAAAAAATTTTCACGTCGTATTTCTAAGAGGAGAAAAAGAAGCGTATACGGTTGACGCTCAATTCACCTGCATAAGTACTTGTACTTATATTTTCTTCAAGTCAGTATAAATTGGATAGAATTAACATTGGAAGCGAAAAGCGTCTAGAGCGGATTAGGTCATCAAGGCAATATGAATTGCGAGCTGTTTCAAGCTACTCTTTGCTGAGTCATGAACTGCATAATTGCGTGTTTTCAACATTTGATTCGTCAAAGTCTTTCACTACCTCATTCTAACAGGTTTAAATTTTTATTTCTACTATGTCTTTGAATCTCAACAAACACATATAGAGTTTTTTGTAAATGCGTGAGTCGAGAGAGTTTGACAAGACGAGCCAGGTGAACATGTCCTGCCCATGAAGTGCTGCTCATGTACACTACATATATAAACTCGTGCATATATATATACATGTATGCGGGCGTTATATTTATAACCAGTGAGGTGACTTGGCTTGCTTCGCACAAACGTTTATAAATAGATTATGCTTATAATGTAAAGACAGCGTTTATATAGCTTTGGTTTACTGTTTTAAGTTTGTATGTATTATGGAATGCTTTCGAGTCTCGAATCTCATAAATTTAAAGAAAATATCACTTTTGTCAGAATTTTTGAATAGATCGAATACAATTTTCACTATTTATTGAAAATAAAACTACAAGTTTACGATAAGATACTTTATTCTTTGCGGAAATTCCATATTTTCAAATACCTTTGAAATTTCAAGATAAAAAAAAAACCAATAGAATATATTCAACAGCATAGTTTTGTAAACAAGTAGATTTAAAGAGTGATAATTTTCCCTCACCATTCAGTAATTTCAAATCAAAGACGAGTTTTTAATGATCTTCCAAGTTGTTATTTAAATTTCATCTTTATCCTCATTCATTATAGGTGTTGTGTCGTTTTTTTTTATTTCCTCTCATTTCATGAGATACATTTTTTTCTCTCTTCAATGTTTCATCCTCGAAAAGCGGAGGAGAAGTAAAATTGCCAGGGTTTATGTAGCCATTTCGTTTTACTTTTCTCGTAAAAATTCTTCTCGAAGGAGTGTTTTTAAAAAAAAAAAAGGTGGAAAACATTCGAGTTGAATTTCATATATGTACACACATAAGTATATATATAGAGTGAAGAAGTGGCTGTGTGTGGTCATGTAAACATTGCCATGTACATTCACCCCCAAACACACAATTCCTGGTACAATTAATTTGTCAGACTGGCATGTATGTACAATTTTCGAGAAGTGGGGGAAATAACGACGTCGTAACACCCTACTATACAATCCTACTGTGTAAGCCCAATGTACGGGATCATTGATCCCAAAACACTGAATAGGATGAATAAATGTGTATGTTGATTAGAACCACTTGACCTACTTCTTCAAATAATTTCAACTCGTTTTTTTTTCTTTTCTCCCTTTTTATCATGAGGGGGAAAAAAAGAGGAATAGTTGTTCATATTTACATTGAACATAGACAGATTGAATTTTGAGTAATTGAAATCAATATAGAGCAATGTATTAATTTGAACACAAATTTAGACTTGAATTTCCATTTGAAAGTATTCAAAAGACACTGATTAATTGATTCGATCAAAGTTACAACAGATAATCAGCATAGAAAATACCTTTGGTACTGAGACCGTTGGTTTACGGGTCGTGTATCGTTGTGGAGCTCCCGGGGGCCGTACCATGTACTACATAAGCCGTAAATATCAACCCACGCGTAACTACCTATGGGTGGGACATGTGCGAATTATAGCCCTGTGGCCATTCCACCCTTTCGATCGTTTCTCTTCTCTCTCTCTTTCTCCCTTGACTCTATTTCATCCTACCTAAATTTCAGTCTCGTGCGAGAGCATGTAATGTCCGTGATTTAACGGGATTACTAAATTTTTATCTGTTATGAAGTTTTAATTGAATTATCTATTTTTTTTTAAACTCATGAATTCCTCGAGCAGTATAATTTAATCATTTTCGTTGTTAAATTGGAATGGTGCTCTGTATATCCCATGACATTGTGGCTTCCAGGAAATGCGTCATCGGTAAGAGGAATCCTCAGTAATACCAGCTGTGTAGTCCCCCTTTCACTGTTTTTCCCTCTGAATAAGCCCTTTCAATTGATCCAATTATGTATTTAATAGCATGAAATATTGATTTGTTTGTTGAACGAGGTAGAAACTACGGATTCAAGCGTAATCAAACAAACATTTTGAATACACGATATACGTAATATGTAACAAATAGCTTTGACCAATTTAGTTTATTCCAATGAATACGAAATAATAGATGTCCAAGACAAATTATCATTGAAATTACTTATTAATTTTATGACTCAATTTAATTGTGACACATTGTTGTTGATTGCATAAAAGAGAAGGAGAATAGGATTAATTTGTTTTCAGCATGCGGGTCTGGTATTTTAGTTATCCACGGAAAATTTATTCCTCTCTTTCCTTCTTTTAGCATATATACACAGCCACTATCCCAATAGCCAGTTATTGTAATCTCCTTGGCAAAAACCCCGATGGTCTTCCGCGCATGGCGTGACTACAAACCATCTTCATGACGACGTAGAGAATCAAAAAAAAAAAAAGACTGAAATTCCCACCAGCTTACAGTTCTTAGATTTTGCTGAAATCGTTCTACTAGAAAACCCATTGTTGTTCAGTCTCATTGCTTTAATTTGTACGAGCTATCATTACTACCTGTCTACTCTTATCTACAAATTACCTCAAATCTATTTTTAAACTCAATTGCACGCTCCCTCTGATTATTTCTCTTCCCTTCAATGGAAACAACTTTTCTCTCCAATATAACGAGATTGATTGACATAGCATTAGTTTTGCAGCTATTAAAGGCAAGAAAAACTGGAAATTTCAATTGCCCCTTCAATGTTGCATTATTTATTGAACGAGGAAAATGACGAGAAAATAACTAGCTAAACTCTTTATCCAAGTTGATCTGAAGCATTATTATCGACCACCCATTTGATGTTAAGAAAAAGATTAAAAAAAAGCAGGTTAATATCCAACTCGTCATTGACCCCTGAACTGCATAGCAAGGTCAACCATGCTCTTACTCTTTATCATGAGTATTCGCAAACGATTCAATCGTTTGCGAATAATGTAGAAATACAAAACACCTGCTGTCCTTGATTAATTCTGGTTTTCAGTAGTACTGGTAGACGATAAGCTCTCTTTAGACAAAATACATTTATAAGCTCTCTTTCCGAAAGCTCCAAAGGAAATAAACCAGCTGAGTAATTATATTATATATATATATAAAGAGAAAGAAGATAAGAAAAAAAAACTAGTAGGGTCAGTTCAACTACGTATACTTTAATCTTGTTGTCTTTTATGCCGTTTTTGCAACATTGAAATCTTCCGCTTTTCTTTATTCCTTGTTTTTACAACACGCACAGAAATACCTAAAACTCACAGTGGGGCTGGAATACGCAGAGTGTAGTTATGCGTTACACATATACACAAGAGGGCCTGCATAATACATAACCAGAACGTGGGGGCAGGCAGTACATGGTCAGGTAAATGGGAGCTGAACCTGTCGAACCGGTTTTTACCCACCGCCCTCCATCTTGCACCAAACGATTATTTCTTCTTCTTCTCCATCATTCTTTCCTCCTTGCTCTTTTATCCAACAGCATTGTGGGTAGAATCGTGTTTCTTGTCTTGCCGCAGCTTGCCTGCAGTCTTGGACCCGACCCCCTTTTTCCAACGGTGTACAAACCATATCTATAGCTGTATTTGTGTGTGTATGTGTAAAAATCACTAATACACCATCATTCTCATGTGGCTACAATTCAGACGCATATGCATGTGTTGAACAGACAGTAAGATCCAGTATTTCCTCTTTCTTTGTGCAACGACCAGACCTTATTTGGATCCCTTTCATCAATTCCTCACCGACCGCCTTGGTCTTCTTCTTCTTTTTCTTATTCCTCTTCTTCTTCTTCTTCTTCGTGCGTTTAACCTCAGCCTCTTGTCTAAGAGGTGTATCTCTTCTGGCCTGTCTCTCTGATTTCATTGCATTCGGTCTCTTCTCTCTCATTTAAATATTCTATCAGTCTTGAGATTAGACTTTTGTTGTGCTCGAATTGTTAAGATCTATGCAGGTATGCATATCATCATGCTAATCCAAATAGGTCAGCTGCGTATCATATGCTAATGACAAGTTGTTCAAGGCAGTGCAAATATTTGCAAACTTAAGTATGCAAAAGTGTTTTAATTCACCAACGAATAACTAAAGCATGATCCTGACCTTTTCTTCAACAATCCCAAGAAGATGACTCACGTGGAAGATTCGTTTCCCTTTCTCCTTGTAATACACATATTCTCTGTATGATAAATTCTGTAAAATCATCGAGGTCACTCGATCCGTGTTGGCACGACCGATCGTTCCGGCTCGATTTCATCCGTGTGTATATATATATATGTGGCTGTACATGGCATAACCAGACCACCAGATGTTTTTCTATCCTCGTTGCATTGAAAAATCAACGAACAATGATGCTTTAACCATTGTCTCGAGGCATGACGACGTGACTACTTTTCCCATTCGTTGAACCCGGTTGTTGAGTTTCTGAAACACTTTTTTTTTCATTATTTTCCCTTCCTCCTTTATCTTTCTCTCTCTCTTTCTCCTTGTCATTATCATGATTACAATATTGCTTGAGTGGTGATATTATGATGATATTAATATTTGACGTGCCATCCCGTTTCGCAGAAGAGCATTTGGAGACAGGAAGCGCCAATAATCTAATTTGATTTTCAAATCGCATATATCCAACAGGATGGAATGGATTTTGCTATTCTTGGCACGCTCACCACATCGATTTCCAACGTGAAAGGTCGTGAATACAACACGAGAAGAATTTGGATTTTATTATCCATTTTATATGTCTACTGTTTTCTCACTAAAATAAAAAAAAGCCTTTCTTCTTGAATACTGCATATATTATTGGAATCAGATGGAATAATATCAATTATTCTCTCTCTCTTCTGAGCATTTCTCGACCTCGTGACTGCTTGGCAAAGAAACGGTATCGATTTACTAACGGTGCAAATATAAGAATTCGAGGGAATTTAAAGAGATAAAAAAAAATTACGTAATTCATGTATCTTTGAAAATCATGAACGTGAATGAGGAAGAGGCATAGGATCCGTTAAACATTCAAGATATATTCCTTCCACATCTGGTAGCAGGTAGTGTGAGGGACACCCGAAAAATGATCCTTTTGCAGAAGAGGGGGGGCTTGAGGAAAGAACGAGGAAAACATGTGAAACCTCCCTCGTCTCTGGAATGCGTCACGTCACTGTGCCGCATTCCCCCCCTCTGAAGGTGGCTTTTCAAGAGGGGTAGATGCCCGGGAGGGACTACCAACAGCGCCACATATTCGAGAGAGCCTTGGTCTATTGTGTGAACAGCTTCAGTTCAGCTGCTGAAAACAGCTGGCCTTGAAATAGCAGTCGTGCTTGGAACAGGTTCGAAGTGTTTCTTTCCTCCTTCTAATGCTCTAAAGACAAGTAATCTTCTAATTCATTGATGATTTAGTCAAGATTTGATGAGGCAATTCAGTCGCTAATATAACTTCATCAAATACATTGGATTAAAAAATTAGAAGAAAATTTTAGTTGAATTGAAACTAATCTTTAACGAATATTTATATATTCATGAATGTATGAAATATTCCGAGTACAAATAATATATTTTTAGAGCTGAAAATATGTTCATTTCTGTCGTAAACTGAAACCACGAAGTTTGCCAACTGGGTTAAAATTGGATATCTCAGAAATAACTGATAACCCTGTGAGTTGTTTTTTTTTTCTTCCAGTTCATAGACTGCAGATAAAAGCTTGTACATCGACGTATTTCATGTCTTTTGAAAAAGAAAAAAAAACGGCTTTTTCTTATCGAACATTTTTATAAGCAGATACAAGGAACTCTTCGTGTTTAATTAAAAAGAGAGATAGCGATAATAGCGATTGTTTGAATGTAGATTGTTGATTCAATCATTTATCATATGATCAATATTGGTCAATCATTAATTGAGAGCAATTTCGGAATGCCTACCATTCGAATTTCGATCGATAAAGTACCATTCAGCGTTCACGTTTCTTCTGCGTTTTATTTCTATTCCTCTATGTTCTTTTCCCTCCTTCACTATCTTCCAATTCATTCTAACGCAATTGAGTAAAGTTAAGGGGGGCTGTAAATCCCAAATTGGTAACTAACGCGTTATGTCAAACTTCTGTCTTCATGACCTTTTTAATATCTAGAGGAAAGTAGAATAAAATGGACATTTTAATAAAACAGCTTGACATAGCCTTTTCTTGACAATTCCATTGTAAATTCTCTTTTTTTTTTAAGTACAATTTTTTATATGTCTTGTCAAAGCAATTAAGAAAATCCATACTTTCATTGAAACACTTATACATTCTTATTGAACTTTGATAGTTTGATTTAACTCGAGAGTTTATGGAAATTTTTCCATGAATAAATAATGTTCTCTTTACAAAAACGTGACCGTTGACAACGCAAATCTCCTGATATCCCGTTTTTTTTTTATTTCTTTTTGAACTGAATAAAAAGTACGGATGAGTACTCTGGTTGCTGCGTCCCACATACGTGCACGCGCAGACGTTAGGCAGCTCCACCTATTTACGTTCCTTGCGAATAACATGCATGTGGAGTAAAACCCACTTGGGGTCCAATTGCCTGCAGACATTCACACATATTCATGTACTGCCAGACATATGGAGGCTCCCAAAAGAGAGATGATAGGTGGTAAAGAGCAAGCGCAAAGGGGGAAAGGGGGAAAACGTATCTTGCAGCACGTGCGCGCGTGTGCATCACGTAATGCATAGGAGAGAAGACTGTATCTTCTACATACACGCAGAATATATTATTGACAAGGACCGTTGTATATGTTTGAGGATTGAGAGAGTAGAGAGGAGATGGTGGGTTCGAGGTTTTTAGCCGGTGGTTACTCATGCACATTGGCTCTGCGCAATGCGAGGCGCACGGAGGCCTTTGACCTGCTCTCTTCCTCTATTCTCCCCTCTCTCTCTCTTCTTTTCCTTTGTAACCTCTCCAGTTCCCCTCCACAACCGACGCATCGACCTGCATTCATCCTCTCAAACACAACCAACACGACGTTAAACGATAAACGAAACCGTGTGCTAAGTGTATTATGACCTCCCACGCGGTAACTCACACTAAAGGTCATGTCTTAACAAGCTCTTTTTTCTTCTCATTCTTTCTTCGTAACTTTGGAATTCTTTTTTTCTCCACATTTTCACCTTACTCGGATCTTTCTCATAGTTTTTGTGTTTTTTTTATCTCTCTCTCGCTTCTTCCACTTCTCCATCATTCAAACTGACGGCTCTTTACCTCTATATCCAAGGCCTATCAAATCGGCCTTTGTCTCATACATTATCATGAAACTGACAGAAGCTTATCAGTTATTTGAAACTATCATAGAATTGAAAGGAAACTCTAATAGAACTGGAGTAATCATTGTTATTCTATTCTTTTAACACTTGAATGGCCTATATATATTGTTCATTACACGTAATGCTCTCATTTTTTTTTTTGATTTATGTAAACTCATAAATAGAAGAATTAATGAATTACCATCGATTAAATTATCCATTACTTCTTTGTATTTTTGTTTTCTTTCATTCGAAAAGGAGCCGCGTCGGCAGATGCTCGGATCGTTATTTGCAAGATGGCCGCTATTTGCCACGTGACCCCGTATACGTTCGCCGTTTCACTGCTGTGGTTATGTAGCCGGGCCACGCCAAACTGTGTTCTCTCTCTTTCTCTCTTTTCGCTTCTCTCTTTTTTTTTTCATTTACACCCGCAGTCCCAACGACTAAAGTATGCGTGTGAAATATACACAGTGAATTTTATTCACTCGAGGTCATAAAACTCCCTCGACTCTATTTAATCACTCAGCAACTGTGGAATTTAAGTACTTGGAACATTTGTGAGATACGGATTTACAGAATCATGAAATTCCGTTAGTTTCTTAATAAAAAGGAAAAACAAACGTAATAAATGTACAATAAAGGAAATAAAAGAGAGAGAGAGATGAAGAAAAATGTAGACACTTGAGCCTGACGAATGAAATGAGCTTTCACATAACATTCTTGTGAAAGCGCTTGTCTATCTTACTTTCTGTCTCTACAATTCTCTTGTTCAGGGCATTGAGTCCCTCCTTGTTTCGCTCCAGGAACTATCGGATTTACATAAGGGAGGGTTGACGCTGGATGGCAATCGATAAGCTCCCCCGGTATAAACGCCTGCAAGTACATAGGAGTTCGGGCTATGTGCCTTGTGTGTTGCGAATACGAGCAGAGGCAAACAAGACAAATGCACGGATACCTCATTCTCCCCCCTTTCATTCTACCTATGTTATTTACTATTATACTCCCCTCCATTTCACAAAACTTCTCGCTCCCTTTTACCTACACCAACAAAACTGAATAACACTGCACGTGTGTATGACTCTCGATCAAGGCCGATGCTTTTCACCACGAACTCGACCTGTTTTTCCGATGTTATTGATTTAATGTGATTCATCTGGTTGACCTGGCGAGGAATTCTCTACTTTTTAATGTAGCTTGAATCCTATAGTTTTGTTTCTATTAGAGGATGAAGGGTTGAGGCCTTGAAAAACGCGAGAAAAAGGTTCTTCTACAGAAATTTTCTGTTTTTTAAAGAAAAATTCATAATTTTATTACCATTGGGGATTTATTGCTCAAAATTTATGCAAAGACTCTTCAAAACATCGAGAAGACCCTCAAAAAATTTGAGTGTGATAAATCAAAGCGCGTGAGAATACTACTCAATCGAAAAACCTATTTTTTTTTCGATTCCGATCGATTTAATTGATAACATGGAATTTACAATGAAAATTACATTTAACCTCATTTTTATGTTTACCAACTCATAAAACTTTTAATTTCCTTCAGACTTTTTTATTTATGACCTTGGAAGTAAAGAAAAAAAGGAAAAAAAACAAAAAAAAATATTCTGAGATTCCTTTCTATCATCATGCGTTTTACTTAGCAAATAAACGATTTAAAAACGGGTTTATAGCTGGAGAGCCACGCGTCAACATTCCTCATAAATGTGTGGTCGATTACTCAGCAATGTCTTTTGAGTGTTAAAATAAAAAAGTTTGAGGATAAAAATAAAATGTAAGTGAAAAAAAACGTCGCAGGTATGATATTGGGAAGTTGAAGGAATACCGTTGCGAAAGATTGTGATAATCGTGCTCATTA
Organism: Aleiodes leptofemur; assembly: GCA_963942555.1. NCBI lineage: Eukaryota > Metazoa > Arthropoda > Insecta > Hymenoptera > Braconidae > Aleiodes > Aleiodes leptofemur. Next base: position 14,933,897 of record OZ012620.1, on the reverse strand, counting down.
ATATTTACAAGTTATAAACGATTTCTGAGTTTTTCTCATATGTATATGTACGACAGTGATATACATAAAAAAAAAAACCTAAGAAATTTATTATGTAATATTGACAAGAGTGATGTGTGCACACTTGAAAATTCAATGTGTATGTGTGTATATATTTAAGTTGCTGGTATTACAGATAAATCTATAGTCATTGCAAATTTACTGGTATGAGACAATTTCAAGTCACTCGCACTGAGGAGCAAAGAATAATTTATGATTTTCAAATGAGTCTTGAAGATAAATGAAGGACCCTTCAAAATGTTTCCACTATCTTCTCAAATATTTGAATTTTCGTGAATAATCCGAAAGGGGTTTATTAAACAAAACCAACTCAGACATTCAGAGGTGTCAAGTATAGTTTCAATTTAATCCATTGAATTATTTTACTTGGAGTAATGATGATAGTCTTGAAATTTTATATCAAATTTACATAACACATGAAGCTGAAGTAATACGATGGAAAATTTCGAATAGATATGTGTAGATTAAATAAAAACTCAAATATTCTCTCTCATTTGATGATAAAAATTTTGATAATTATGACTAAAGTATAATCGATCGTTTGAAATGAGTGAAAAATAATTAACCAAGAAGTGAAACAAAATGTCCTTGGAAGCACGCGAGACACGCGTGTTTCTGTTGGTTGCCGGTCGTCGACAGTGGAATCGCACAGACGCTCTCACATATGCCCTCCTCACCAACTATCAGAAAAGAGAGAAAAAGAAAGAGAGAGAGAGAAATATAAGTGGACTGCAGCTGTCGCGAAAACGCTTCAAAAGCCCATGTCGACAAAACCTCCAACTTTCCTCTCATTTTTAAAGCCAAATGCCACTTCTTCTCTTCTTCTGGCCTCTTGAAATAATGCTTCCGGTCCAAAACTCATGGGCGGTGTCTCATTTTTGACCTTACATTTAACAAGAAAATACATATACAACTACTAATATAATGTAACTCTACTCAAGTTACAGAATTATATGACAAGTCATTTGCCTTAGCAGTGCGCTCTCGATTTTATTGCGCTCTTATAATGTGTTTAAACATGAAATCGCGTGTATGCATTTTAATACGAGTCAAATACATACATAGACATATATATATATATATCTATCCACGGAATGTGCATATAATGGTGTACTTAGCATCCACAGTAAGTGACTAACCCCGAATGGATATTAGTCACGATGGATAATAATCCTCGACACAATGACTGACTACTCTACATCCATGGCCATTTAATCGTTATAAATCCTTGAAACAATTTGCTCGCAAAAAAAAATAAAAAATACTGCCCAAATGAGTTGCACACAATTGTTAACCCAAAATTATTGAACCAAAGCGAGAGTGTAACAACTACACAAATGAATTGACTCGTAACTTTGGCTTAGAAATTCTCTGGATCGATACTGGAACACACACACACACACATAACAGTTTCCCCTCTCGTCCTCACTTCTTACCCCGATCTGCCCAGGAATCTGCAACAACGAGGGCTCCATACTGTATTCGTGCACACACAAACATGCGCATTAATACATACGTACATATTAGTTTCATGGTAGATGGGTTACAGAAAACGACAAAGAGTTTAAAAAAAAAACTACGCAACTCCCACGTTGTTCGCTGAGATTAAACTGTCACCGTGGGTGATACAAACTCTCTGCACACACAGAAACGCTCAGGGCATAAAACAACGGGTTTTCTTTTTGAGTTCAAGTGTGTGCAAAGAAGAAGAAGGCAATACAAAAATGTATTTCCGAGCTCTCCCACTGAGTACATGCAAAAAAAAAAAAAAAAGATTCTAAAAGTAAATAAACAAACGATTAATGAGTTATTTCATTGAAAAATTAAAGAGCATGATATTTTACTCCATTTCGATTTTTGTGAGTTGAAATATGTGGGATGAAATTGTATCGTACAGGAAATTTCGGTTTTACTCTCCGGATTGGAGTGAAAAAAATGAGAAAAAAAAAAGTCCCCCCAGAGTCGTGGTTGAGTTAGCCGAGCTGGGTCGGTTGCCTTCGATGACCGTATAGTGGAGTCCATGTACTGGTGTGGAGGGCGAGGTGGTGTATCCAAGGGTAAAGAGAAGAAGTAAGGGGGAAATTTTCAAACACACAAGAAGAAGAGGAGGAGAGAGGAGAGAGGCAGAGAGGAAAGAAACTGAACGTGTAACCGAGAGGAACGGCTCTCTTCTTCTACACGAAGAGAGAAAAGCCCAGTCGACGATGGCTGGTCTGGTCACGAAGGATGAGAAGACGTTGGGTTTACTCCTATCCGTACATACATATATATATGTAAAAGGAGAGGTGGTGGGGCTTGAGAGGGGAAAAGGGAAGGGAATCTCGACTGACGAACGGAACAAAAGTAGTGGGGGGCTCTCGGAGCTCGGTTTGCTGCCGCAGTAGAGTAGCGGCCTTCGACGCAGCTTGATTAACTGTCGTGCTGCGTTAAGTTCCATTTTACAATTTTAAAAAACTCTTCGACCCCATTTAAACAAAGCTTGATCTATTATTCTTTATATTGTCAATTAATTTTTTTTCCACATCAAAAACAATTAAAAGTGAAAAGTTTATATATATATATGTGTGTGTGATCTTTCTCTCTTATATATATAACATCTCATTTTAATTTGGAATAAAAGACACACGCAGGAGGATTTCTCAAGGTCTTTTGTGTTCTTTCGTGCTGCTGTATGTGAATATGTTTCAGAAGAGACGTGACGACTCTTAGCCTCGATTCTTTTTTTCCAGTGTGACAAGGATAACGTCTTGATAAGGCTTAAAATTTTTTTTATTTCACACATAATTCCTCTTAATTTAACAATGAGTTATCACCTTGATTTAGAGAGATAGTGTAAATTATTTTTTTTTACATCCCACACACAATTCAAGTGAATTTGGTTATTTGTTTCATTTAAAAAAAGAAGTAAAAAAAAAATGGCTTATTTTACAAGTGAAAGGTGAATTTTTTTGCAATTCAAAAGGAGCCTTCTTCATTGTCCGTGACTTGTTTCTTGGTACACGTCGAGAGAGAAAGAGAGAGACGAACGGTGGAGGGGGAGGTTACCCGTTATATCCTTCTTGTGAGAGAATAAAAAAAAAAGTCTACTCATACACGAAGTTTACCATGTATACGTAATATAAATTGTGACGAGTGGTTTTTTCAAGTGAGAAAATAGTGCTTGATACGAGATATAGAATAAATAAAAGAGTTTAATTGTGAAATAAAGTGAACCACACTTTGGAGTAAAACTTGAAATACTGAAAGGAAAAATATATAGCTACAGGTCATTAACCGGAGACATCGAGGAATAAAACGAAATTCAAGGATATACTCTTATTGTTCTTTTTCCCGTTCAGTTTATGGAGACAAAAGGAAAACAAGTTCGTCCAATTCTAAAAAAAAAGTGTTAAAACAATTAGAGTGATAGAAAAAATTTGTATAATTACATGAAAAAGTGACTTGATTTCTTTTTCGATTAATTTTCTTTTATAATGAGAAATAGCCGTTTTACGGCAAATAGGAAAAGGTATCAGATGCAAATAATGTTAGTGAGTGGTGCCTCGGGGCGTTCAACGACTCGAGTATGCCACCAGTGTTAGGAGGTGGTGGTACGGCAGCGGCTATGGCGGTTCTTCCGGCGAGCCCGCAGACTGCCACTGGACAGGTTAACCCGCATAATCACACGCAAACCGGACAGACACAAATATTATTGGCAACTGCTGGTAGTCAACCACAGCCACAGCTGCTTTATCAGCCTTACAATTTGTTACCAGCAGTATCACCGTCTCAAGCAACTGCATTTCAGCATCATCATCAAAATTCCGCTGGTCAACAAGGCTTTATGCCAGATCCAGCAACTACAATTACATTGTAAGTTTTCCCATGATGGAACGTTTGTGTGGATTGATGCCAAATGAAAACACACACACAATCACAATTCAATGCCAAATAGTTATTTCTTCATTGTTTTTTTATCCTTATCTAATGGACTCACTGATAAAATTATGAATTTCCAATGAATACTATTTTTATCAGTTTCTTTCGAAATAACTCGCAGTTATCTAATGTTTTTCAGAACACTTGTTTCCTCTAGTTAGGTCAATTTAATTCAAGGGTTTTTGTTTTTAAATGAAGGTCCTGAAATTTTCTATTCTTCTGGGTTATTCTTTTGTTCTAATGCATTTAAATGTCCCAAAGAATGAGGATTAATACCTATTCTGAAATATAACAATGTGGTTTAATCATGCGATTCAAATTTATTCGGATATTTCTAGACCCTTTTTCAATGATATTTCTCCGGAGGGTGGAACTTGAAAAGGGCTCTCTCTCTCTCAGGTAGTTGAAACAAATCACACTCAACTTCAGCATTGTCCGGACATTCCAAAACTACCTTTTGTATCCAATGGGGGATTCATTTTTACCTGTCAGGTCTAAAGATACGGTAACATTTCAAAATTCTTTCTCGGAAAAAAGAAGAATTTGAATGAAAATAAAGCATAAAAGTAAAGTAGCTTCACAGTTTCCGGTGAAAAAGAAACAAAAATGGTACAGTGTTTTTTCTTGAAGGTCGTGAGAGGTCATGCTCTGAATCTTTTTTTTTTTTTTTCAAAAACTACATCAACAAACTTCAAGGTCAGATATGACTTACACAAGGAAGAAGGAAAATGAATTTTATACTTGAATATTTAAAATATATTTTTGCATAAAATTCTCATAACGCTGAGTAGGCAAATAAAAAAAAATAAAAAAAAACAGTCGTTGCAATTGCCGACTCAACAAACACATGATACTTGCAGAGCTAGAATTTCACCTCTTCGTCATCAGAATTTCCTCAATTCTTAATCATCGTATTTCTCTTTTCTCCATTTCTCACTTTGTGCCTGAACAATTTTCAAGCGACACTGAGGTGAATCAGAACCGCAAATAATCTCCAATGAAGGGGGGGGGGGGGGATAGTCAGTCATTGCAGTCGTTGGTGTTTCTCGTGAAAATAAGATACAAGCGTTGATGGAGAGGGCAGAGAGCAAGACAAAATAAACACGATGAGATGGAAAGAAGAAGAAAGAGAGAAAAAAAAATTAACGATTGAGTGGCTCGTGAGCGATCTAGGTCAAAAGATGCCTCTACGCGTTAAACATTCTCGCTGACGCGTCCATTAAAAATCTTGCTTGGAATGTCAACGTTGGTCATTACGTTTTTTCTTTTCTTTCTGTTTTTCAAATTAAGATAAATATATATATATATCCATTTCCATTTTCAAAAAGGAATAGAATTACGAAGTACTGTAGTACAATCTGCATACTTTCCATTTGTGCGCGCGTGAGATATCCTGACTATTTTTATCGTTTATACTCGGAAATACCACAGCTGTGATGACGCGTGGGGTTTTGTATGCAGAAACTATTAGATAATGGCTTTACCGCTGCGTCAAACAAGGTAGGGAGTGGATAAAACAATCTACTCTACAATTACCAATGATAATCACAAAAGTAGTTTCATTGAAACTCAATTGTTTTTCCACACTCAATCTACTTGAAAAAAAAGCAACTAGTAGATTTATTCGAGTAGTACTTATCTGCTTTTCTTTTCTTTTTTTTTGTTCTCAAGTCCAATAGGTCATGTCAATCGAGTGGAATCTAATAGTTTTAATTTTTTTTTAAACGAATTTTTAATGTGTATGGAGTTGATAAAATGAGAGTGAAATAGAAGGCATGAGATGGTTTGGTACATATTCACTTTTGGCACTGATCCGACTTGGCACGAGTTACAAATTTACGGGGGCGTCTCTTTTCATAGATATAACTCGTTCTGGATCCTCGCCTATGTCATTCCAGGCATACGGGAAACCACTTCTCATCGGTCATTCCCGTGGAGTTTATATACACGAGACATTTCGATAAATTGAATTTTAGATATATACCATTAATATCGATGAGAGAAAGGCGAGAGTTTCAATCATTCTTATCCATTTAACTGCGTCGAGAATACTCAAATCAAATTGAATCTTCCTTTTTTATTGCAAAGAAAGTGTTTTTTTTTTAATGGAGACATTAAACAGATTTTATTTCAAATCATTTCACTGGAGTACCCATATTGCCCCACTTTTATCTAACACAACGAATAAACTATTTCTCCTGATAGTGCAAAAATTACAGTCTTCCATTTTCTATTCTCCTCCTTTAGGTCAATCTCTAGAATGTGAATTTAACCATTGGATGAACGCCAAGTGCGTGTTTACGGAAATAGAGGAATGAAGTTAGTGCTACAATAAAAAATAAAGATAACGATTGAATATCTTTCTTTGTTCCATCATCGCGAAACAAATATACACTTTAATGTTTCAATTAAGCTGAGAAAAGAGCTGTGTGTGTGTTTGTGTTAGAGACATCAATTCGATATTCATCGTCTTTAGTTTTATTTATTTTATATATATATATGCGAGAAAAATATTTATATTAGTAGGAAAGAGAGAAGTCGACCTCGAGATTCTATTTTTAAAGTAGACGAGTTAACAGTCGGAGTTGAAGGGGGTCGTCAACCTTTCTTTTCTATCTCTCTCTTTTTCCCTCACTCCGGGAATTCAATGATCGCTTGTTTCTATCTTCGTGAACGTGAAAAATGTTTGCCTGGCTTCGAGGGATTATTTTCCCCTTCTACCCTTGGATTCACGGACGATTACGTTTTCCCTTGGGTTAGGTGTGCTATTCTCCCCTTTCCCCACTTCTTTTGGGTCAAGAAAAAAAGAGAGAGAGAAAAAAAAAAGGAGGCGAGACGAGGGGGAGCTATTATTCTAGCTCACGTTTTCTCTATCTCCCTATTGAGACCCTCCACCCCCTCACTGCGTATTTGAAGCCACGACCTCGGCATCAACTCAACCATGGCTCATCGATCAACCATATCTTCCCCCCTACTGCTATTTTTATTCTCCCTCTTAAATTTTTTTTTCTTATTGATTCACTTGGACATTCATATGGTTTTATATTTTTCATCCCAGTTCAAGTCTTTCTACACATATATATATATATATAAGCTTCAAAGATTCTTCTCAAATCTATCATTCAACTATTTTCAACAGAAAGAGACTCTTAACGATAAAACGACGACAAGTTATTCAATAAAAACATCGTACACACATAGAAAATGTGTGTTTTATCCTCTGAGGATTTAATTCCAAGTCATTAGAGTACCCGCATTTAGTAACATGTGAATACGGATTACATGATCTATACAGCATGATTAAACAAGAGAATGAGAATTAACTAGTACCCGTATGAGAAATTAAAAAGTCGTCAATACAAAAGTCAACTTTGAGGGAAATTGTGTTTTGGAGTACAGAAAAAAAAAAATTAGTTGCGTCACTTAGAAATCCTCCGGTGGAAGTCTCGATCCTTGTGCAGAAAGCGTACGAATTAAACTCACAATTTTTTTTTAATTTTTCACCTCGCAATCTCTTCAACTTGTTTGTGTGTATAGAAATATCACAAACTTCAAACTAAGAATTCGTGGAAAAAAAAAACAATCTGTTTAAACTCTAAATTGAAATAAAATGAAGATACTTGTAAATAAATTCAAGGTCAGTAATTCAGATTTTACGCATTCATTGACTTTCCCCTTGTTCTTTTTAAAATACATTCCCATCGAAACGTAAATAAAAGGCTCCAAAAATAAATAGAAGCGCCAACAGGTTAATTTCAAAATAAAACAAAATTTAATCCGTAAATAAATACAAAGTTAAGTTTCTACCGAATGAGGAACTTGCAGGGGGAAGGGGGGGAGGGGGTAAGAGAATGTAAATGAGCATAAGGATGCATACTGCCATTTTTGGCAAACTCTGGTTTCTCACCCAGTTGGCTTTTTTCTTCTTTTTTTTTCCATTTTTATTTCTCGTTTGTCCGGTTTTCATTTGGGATACGATTTTTCAAAGGTTGCCGTTTGCCTCGCCTGACCGGTTCGGTTTCCCGTCTCCTTCCACCCGAGAGAAGGGAATTCAAAGGAAAAAAATCAAAAGAATAAGATAATAAAAAAATAACAAAAAAAAAAAAAAACAAGAAGACGAGACGAGTTTACAGCACACTTGACTTGGTTGATTTCGTTGACCGATTAAAGCGAAAGGAAGTTGCCTGACCTTCGATCTACCACTTGATTTTTTTTTGGTCATCTCTTTATTTGAGTTGTTTTTAAACTGAAGATTTATTGAGAGCATGACGATTTTTTTTAATCTTTAAATCTAAAATTAAGATAAAATAATTGAAATATTACAAGTGTTATAGTTTTCCTGCTACTCTTGTGTGTGATATAAATATGAGGTTGGGATAAATGCATCTGTAATTGCACAGTAGTGTGCAAAATGTGTTAATGTAAAATCGAGTTCGCATTGAAGCAACAGAGTGCAACGATAAACACGCGCCTGGTGCGAGAGACTGCCCACGTAACAGTGTAAATAACTTGCGCAAGCGTTAATGAATGCGTATCTCTTCTTGTTTCTTTTTTTTTCTTATAATTTTTTGCTTCACGTATTTTCTCATGATTCTTGGACTTGACGGAGAAAAGTCACGCACAGAATGGGAAACGCATGTTTATTAATTATTTTCCATCAAAATTATCGCACTTGTTCTCTTTCTTCTTTTTTTCATTATCATATAGTTTTACTGAGCTGTAATAGTTTGCAAAATCAGTGGCAAATAGTTGAGAAAAGTTTTCATCCCAAAACAACAAGCTTTAAAGAACCGAGAATGAGCCAAAGTTTTTCCAAGATAAAAAAAAAAAAAGAGCAGAAGGAAACTTCATAGCTGCTTCCAAAGTTTAGTTCTCGTCTTGTCGACTCTTGGGCACTTCTCCGTGTCCTTGGAAGTTTCTCGTAACTTTTGTTGAGTCAGGGCTTCTATCCAAAGAGAAACTTGTATGACGATGATGTTTTCAGTTCATCGATCGTCGATATTTATTACGTAAAAGTTCTATTATTGAAGCTCGTGTTTGGCTATTCCGAATAATCTGAATTCTCTGAACTTTTTAATTTTAAAAGATACTCAACTCGGATTATCCATTAATTTCTTAAAAGAATGGCAGACTCTTGTTGCCTGTAACCAACAGATGTTTCATACCTGTTTTGTTTTTTTTTTTTGTTAATAGAGAAAGGAAGGAAGCAGAGGTGCGTGAATTGGAGAAGCGTGAGCGCGAGAGAGAAGCCAAAATGGAGCGTGAGAGACTGGAGAAGCAGAGGGCAGCGGAACAAGCGGTTCACAAGCACTTTGAGGAGTCACTTAGGCTGGCTCAACAAAAGGTGAGGTTTACCCTGATTAGAATAACTCTAGTAATGCCAAATAACTATCCAATTTATCGTCTCCATAAGTGCTGAGTCAGCAATAAATTGAATTCCAATTCTGACAATATAATTGATAAAAATGTCAATTTTTTTCTACATAAATTGGACATTCATGATATTCATTTTCTCCTATTTCCTTCAAGAAAAAAAACAGAATATTTACATTTTTACATGCACACATTACTTTCTCTTTCAACCTTTATTTCCCTCCGTTTCTGGACCATCCAACACACAAGTATTATTATACAAAGAGAAGAGGCTAATCGATGCATTCCAGCACCTGCCCTTTGTACGGACGTGTTTTTTTTTCTCTTCTCTTTCCTTCTCTTCCTACTTCCACTTTAAGCGGCCACAAAACCTGTCAGACATCGAGAAAGAACGTACACGCATGCTACACAGACCTTTTATGAATGTGTATATGCGTGATGGTATTTGTTCGATAGGGAAAAGAGAAACCTGTGGGGGAAGTGTATGGTGTTTTCTCTCTCTTCACATAACTTATGTATTTTTTTTGCCCCCTTATTTTTCCTGGCCTCCCTTATGTAAACGTTTGAATACTTCAAAGATCCCCTGGGTCGATCCTTTACCTATCTGCCAATTCTTAGGTTTTACCGTTCAATCCCTCGTCAGTCTTGACTTTTCAATCGTGACCTTGCTTTTGAAGATTCATGTACATAAATACGTGCTTTTTCCTCCTGAATTTTCCATTATTGATAAGAATCATCTGACATATACAAGAGTGTATCATACGATGGTTATTATCTCTTTTTTTTATTTCTTCAACTCATTCTCATTTATTACGCGAAGATTCTTCCGGTGATTAAGATAGCGATATATAGCGAGGTCATAGTGACCTTATTGGTAGAAAAACAGGCCTTATATTGATAGAAATCATTATGATTTGGAATTTGACAATCGAGCTCATTTTATACCGCAATAATAAACTAAAATTAGTCGAAGCTTGATTTATTCATGATTATTCTCCAATTTTCATTTTTTTCGTGTTATTTACACGAGCACAGTAAAGAAAAAAGGTGCAAAAAAGAATTCATTGTTTATTATCGTCATGCCAGCGCGTGTGTCACGTCTCGTTCGCTTAATAATTTGAAATGCAAACCGACACAGTGTACAACGGCAAGTCGCGGCCTTAATTATGCACTCAACACTTGTGCTTTACCTTCTATATCACATGGGTAAATGCAACAATAGACTCTACATGCCCGTGAGATTTACAAGAGTTTCTCGTGGAATGAGGTACGATGTTTCACTTGAACTCTTTTATTGCATCAAGCGGATGGTACAAGTTCTTTTTTTTCGTTCCTTTTTCGAGGGTAGAGATGTGTGATTTAGAAACTATGTACTGATGAACAAGAACAAAAGAAATAATTGAATTCGTAGATTATTCACATTTTTCCTTTTTACTCGCAATTAAATGCAGTTATAATTTGAGCAGTCTTCAGACATTATTTACACAAAAAGTAATAAACATGTGGTTGTAAAGTATTGAGCATGATTCACCTCGAGAAATTTCTAAAATTCCACCAACTTCGTAATCAGCTAGAATGATTACGTCAACGCGGTGAGAGACCGACATACTGGATTATATATATATACATATATATACAAGTTTCAGGTAAAGCCCTGGAGGTATACCGATAACGGTAGACTTAGTCAGATTAGTTCAAGTTAAAGTCTCCGATACTCTAATCTCGTTAACTTCCTTCCTCCCATCCTCAATGCACATATCCATAGATGATGACTAAAGTTACGAGAATAACTGACTATAAATATTATATTAAAATGCAAAATATCACGGTTTATGAGAAACTATTCCCTCAGCTCTTTGTGCAATCCTCTTAAGAGAAATTCAATTTAATGTTATTTTTCTTCACGTAGAAGAAGAGGAAGAAGAAGAAGAAACATGTTAATAAGACACTCAATTAAAATTTCAAGTATTTAATTGAAATTTTCATTATCTTACCACAAATTAGATAAGAATGAGTCGTTAATTATGATATTTTCTGTCTACTGAAGACCGTTAGAAAATTTCATTTTCTTCAATTACTGAAGTCTTGTAAAAAAAAATTAGTACTAAATTTATCTCTTGTTGAATTAAAAAATTGAAATAGCATTTAATATTAAAAATCAAATTCCATCGTGATTCTTCGTTTCATTAAACTCCACTCAAGTCAACTTCCTATTTTTACCTTCCTCCAGAATAGTACGAGAGACCCAAAGGAACTTTGATCCCGTGTAATTGGACGAGACTGTGCTCTCTATACCAGTGAGGGTAACAATCTCCGTTTACTTCTTCGAACCCTGCAAACGGAGACTCCCACTGGCATTCGTCCCCAACTACCAGTTACTCCTCTTTTCAAACCCAGGCGTCTGCCTACCTTGCAAGTCTACAAACTTTCTGGGAATAAATTGTTCCTCGAATGAATTTACAACTCAGCAATTCTCAATAATGAACCGAGCATTTTTACTCTTCCCCCCTTTTTATTTCTACTTGTTTTTCGTGTATTCTTCAAAGGCCTGAAACTAACGATCCTCTCATCTTTTACTGAGAAATTAAATTCCAATTTCTTTTTCACAGTTCCTTTCTTTTCATTTTTTTTTTCTCCTATTCCATAGCATTTTTTTTTTAAAGAGATAGAATTGAGATTCATTGCACGTTTATTGTTGGAATCAGCAAATTTATGCAGTATACATTTTCCGCAGTAAACGTGATCGTTCATACCCCGTTATTTTCTCAATGAGTATTCCATTTGTATTTTTCCTCTCGTTCTTCGGTTCGTTTTTTTTTATTCATCTATTATCCACCACTTTGTTCCTAAGATACAAGTCACGTTGTACATCATACCTCCGGTAAAATATTCTTATTGTACGTAGTTTTCATAAAATTCAATGACAATAATCAAGATTGATAAAATCATCAAGCCTTGATAAGAGACAAGTGTACATTATCAATTTCGTAACGATTCAAAAAAAAAAGAAGAATATTCTCTTTTCAATAAAAAAAAAATGTTTCTCCGTTCTATTCTATATACTGATACCATTAACACCGAAAGAAGTGATTCAACGTGGTTTATCATTTGCCACGACTTATCTTCGAGTTATCTGTTTGCTCCTGGCATTAATATTCTTGTTGGTACGTGAGTTCGTTGATAAGATAAGAGACATGATAGCCAGTTCTTTAGCGAATACAAAAACATGAAGTTTAATATGATTTAAAAAAAAAAAAAAAAGAAGAAGCCTCATTTGGCCTTGGTGTTGCGCTCTGTCTAAAATTACATGTTATTCAACTCTGTTATCTCTTGTGATTGTAAAACTCATAACTGTAAATCAACATTTTATTTACAGATCACTTGTAATCCATTCGAAAAAGCCATTGGTAGATACTCATTGTAGTTAATAAAATTATTTAAAGTCATTTAAAATATTACAGTCGTATTTAATTGAAAGCTCATGAAAGAATGAAAAGATAGAGGCAAGATCGCTAAGACAAATAAAACTGGAGTTATCTTTAAAAAAATGAAGAAAAAAAATCGAAAATTCAAAAATTTTGACTCGTCATTCGTACCGAAAGAATAGAATTTTTAAAAAATTCCAAAAAACGGATTTTATCACATTTTTTCACCGAAAATTTCCACAGCTTTTCAATGGAATTATTTTAAAAAATCCGTCTCCAACTGTTTTATCAGAATCCCCATTTTACCCCACTTGCCCTTATATTCAATCGAAGTTCATGAGAAAATATAATGATATCATTCTATACTTGGTTCAGATAAAATAGAATATTGGATAATTCACTAATATAATGATCGTTTTGACACATTTTATTGACTCATAGAAAAACTTGGCATGAGACCAGTTTATCTTGAGATTCATTCTGTTAACTTATGACGTGGAGCAAGACACGAGTAAACACAATGTGGGTTGACATTCGCTCGTGCAACCGGAGACCGATTAGCATAGTAATCTTCCTCAACGCGAAGACTATAATTAGATTCTCGCTCTTGACGGTCTGCTAAGTGGGATACCTAGAGGCACAGTTGTACCTATATATATATCTATATATACTATATAATATATGCAGTACATTAGTACCTTAACTATTTCTTCATTTTTGATATGGAATGCTTAAACTTCCTCCACTTCATTTTTTGGCACAATGCCAAATTGATTTTTATTCTTATTACTATCATTTTCATCGTCAATTATATTCATAGACTACAAAAATTTCAAGTATTCGTTCAAATACCAAGTGGCATTATTGTCTCAAGGTCTTTGAAATCATAAAATTATACATGAAATACTTGTTGAGGCCTGGAGAGGATAATTTCTCCCTGCAATTTAAATAATTGAAAAATTCTCAGTACTGTAAAATACTACGGGTACTCATTAGTTTTGCAAGATAATTATTAACGGGATAAACCCAAAATCAGTACACTCATTTCCTTATTCCCAGTTAATCACATAGATTAATGATGGCAGTATTGATTGAAGTAGGTATCTTATGCTCCGCAGAGAAATATGCAGTCTGCCTCAATGGCATGGAATAGTTTTATTCCACTGCCACCGCCAGGAAGTAGATCTCATCCAGCCCCACCTCCTCATAGTGGTTTAACTGCACACAGTGCACATCATCATCCAGGTGGTGCTACTAGTCACTCAGTGACAGTTGCACAACAGCAACAGCAGCAACGTGAGAGAGAGGAGAGAGATGCGAGGGAAAGAGAACGAGATGCACAGGCTAGAGAACGTGAGCGTGAACATTTGGCTGCTGCTGAAAGACTACATAGGCAAGCAGAAGCGAGAGATCATGCTGCTGCACAGCAACGAGCAGCTTATTATGCTGCGACTGCACCACCTACTGCTCAACAGGTCAGTCGACATTATCATCACAACTTTTTCTCTATATAATCCTTTACAGTTATAATTAAATGGAATAATCTAGAACAAGTGTTAATTTTTCATTACAGGTCTTGAGACCCTCGAGTGTCCCAAGCAAAGTGGACTATCCACCGCCTCCAGCTCATTCCAGAACCTCAAAGTCTTCTTTATCAGTTTCTTCACACCACGAAAAGCCCCAAGTAGTTGGACCCCTTCTACCAAAAGCCGAACCGAATGTCAGTCTATTCAGTTATTCAAGCTACCAGCCTCAAGCAACTTATATGCACGATATAAAAGTCAAAAATGATCTCCAACATAAATCAATGCCAGGAAAAACCCTGTCAACACACGAACGTGATCATCACGGTCGAGAAATACTGCCAAACCCACCTCCTTTGCTCTCAGATCACAAGAACTCAGTGATTGTAAAGAATGACGGAAGAGAGCATCAAAAAATACCACCACCACACTCATCGAGTCCAAAAATGATGTCCTATCTCAATGTCCAGTCAGTGGCACCGCCAACATCCCAGCACAAGGGCGTATCCTATGAATATCGTAGCCCAACACAGAGTCCTCATCATTTGCATCACCTTGACAGTATGCAATCCAAAGGACTTGCCCCAAGTCACCACAGACAACCAACGAGTGGTGGACCAACGTTGCCACCAAGTCCACATCAAACACATCCTCACAATCGTCAATCACCCCATGCTCATCCCCATCAAACACCTCATCCATCACCTCCAGAAGCCCGTTACCTTAGTAGGCCTGAATCAGGTCTACCCTATG
The DNA here is from genome assembly GCA_963942555.1 of Aleiodes leptofemur. Classification (NCBI taxonomy): domain Eukaryota; kingdom Metazoa; phylum Arthropoda; class Insecta; order Hymenoptera; family Braconidae; genus Aleiodes; species Aleiodes leptofemur. Next base: position 14,918,845 of record OZ012620.1, on the reverse strand, counting down.
TTCCTCAAAAGCCTTCATACTCTTATCCTCATCCTCCAAATGCATCACCAACCTCTCATTATCCACCAACGCCTGGTTCAAAACCAAAAGTCAGCAGTCCTGCTCCACCTCATATTTATGGTAAACCAAATTCTGGTATACTAACTGGTACACCAGTATGTCGTCCATCTGAGCCAGTTGTAACAGCAGCACCACTACCACTGACTACAAAAGCAGGTAGTTCGCCTTACCAGCAAGTGCCTCATCATCATGGGGCTCCACCACCTCCTCTACCCCCTCCAGCACACAGTAGTAGATCAGTTTATGATTCGCGTTACTCAAATTCTATGCCATCATCAAAATTACCACCACCGCCACTCCATGGCTCACCACCAACAGCTGCATTGGCGCCTCGACCTATTCAAACTCATCCACCTCACCATATGAATCAAGTGCAATCAATACATCAAGCTCCAATGAATCCAATCAATACAAATTTCCAAACGCAACCTTTGGATTTGGGAGTGGAACGCTCGAGTTCGCCAAAAAGAAAAGCACCAACACCGAATGATGCATCTGGTCAACCGGTGGCACTTGAATGTAAGAAAAGAAGAACGGAGGAGCCACTACAGCATCAGCATCAGCAATACCAACAGCAACAACATCAACAACAACACCAACAACAACAACAGCAACAACAACAACATCAACAACAACAACAACAACAACATCATCACCAACAACAACAACAACAACAGCAGCTATACCAACATCAACACCAACAACAGCCACTATCACTTCAATGTGTTAGTGGACCGCCGGTTTTATCGAGGGTCAGTGAACCCAGTCCATTGATTGCATCGGCTGCCACATCAATTACAACAGTGGTCAATACTGCCCTTTTGCCTCAACCAAGCACACAGGAGCGAGCAATTGTGTCAATAAGCCCAGCACCAAGAACTGCAAGTGGTGATGGTTCAGTAAGGCCAGCAAGTACCGGAAGTGTTGGCTCTTTAAATCCAGCCTCAAGTACGACACCAAGTGCTGCACCAAGTCCAGCACCTGTTCCAAGTCCTGTACCACAAAATGCAGCACCCAGTCCAGCTCCAAGTGGTCCTTCAGCGCCTGGAACACCTGCTAAAAGTAATCCAACAAATACTGATAGTGAGAAATCCAATAGTCCTGCACCTAGACCACCAAGTAGAACAAATTATCCAGTTCACAAGCTCAAAAAAGCATGGCTTCAGCGGCATTCGGGTGAGGATGCAACTGAGGATACTACTGGTGTTGTTGGCAGTGGCTCTTGTGTTACATTACCATTGAATATTGCCCAAGCACCGTCACAACCGCTCAATAATAAAGAACGTGAGAGTACGACTACTAGTCTAACAAGTGCCGTTAATTCTATACACAATATTGGAAGTATGGCAGTTAATAGTATAAATAAGAGTAAAGTTACGGGAAAAAGTGGTAGAAAACCAGTCAATAAGGAGATTAATGGTCATGCAAATGATAATAAAAGTCTACAGGAGGATTCATCGAGTAGCGACCCCGAGAGGAAGTCGCCGCCGAAGAGGAAACCGCCCAAGGTATCTATTTAAACAGATAAATTTTCTTATTGGTGTGTATTTGTGAATAATCCCCTCCTCCTCTGAATTCCGATTCTTTCCCTAGTTTTCCCCCCGTTGATTGGGGGAAACTAATATGGGGGAAGGTGGGGTAGAATGGGCACTAGGGGTAAAACAGACACGTGTTGGTTTTGGTATTTTATACTATGAAATTTACTCGGAATGGATGCAAATATAGAAAATAGATTTTTTTTGATGATCCCATCGAGAAGCTGAGGAAATTTCATATGGAAATCATATGTCGGAAGTTATTTTTTAAAATTTTCCAAAAATTGACTTTTTTGGTCAAGATTTGAAGGTAAAAAGCCTTCTGTTTTTGAAAAATTTCAGTTTTTTGGGAATATCTTGGGTTCTATCGGTCGTAGCGACCTGGGGTTGATCTTGAATGAAAGGTGAGCTCATTTCCCATTCATTTATGGGGTTCGAAAAGGAAAATATCAATTATTTTCAAGTATTTATAGGACAAAAACTGATTTTCGAAAAATTACATATAAAAATTCGAAAAATTTATTTTAAAAAAATTTGAAACACATGAATGGATGAGAAATGAGCTCACCTTTCATTTGACACCAACCCCAAGTCGCTGCGACTATCAGAACCGGAGATATTGCCAAAAAAGTGAATTTTTCCATTTTTAAAAGAAAAATCCCTTCAAAACTTGGCCAAAAAAGGGCAATTTTTCAAAAAATTGAAAAAAAAATTTTGTCACTTTTTTTTCCCCTAAAATTTCCTCAGCTTTTCAATGAAATCATCAGAAAATTCCAATCTCGAACCGTTTAATGGGAGTGTCTATTTTACCCCACCTTCCCCTAAGATAAGTCTCCCATAGAACATCCTGCAAATATACTGCTTAAAAAAGTAGTAATAGAAATCCGTAGTATTTTGCATGGATTTTATTTATATTTTTTATAATCTACAATTCCCTATATAAAAGAGATTTTATCAAAGTATTAAACCATGCATGATTATTATCATCATTATTATTATTATTATTATTATTATTATTATTATTATTATTATTATTATTATTATTATTATACAGATGTACTTTCACAATCATATATCCATTAATTTTATTATGCGTATGAAGTAATATTATTGTTTCCGGTTGATTTTAAATGTAGTCTAGCGGTTTTGAATTTGAATTTTTTCCGCCACAAACTGTGAATCTCAGTCCCTGACGACGCCATAACTTTTTTTCCTTCCATTACGTTGTTGCGCGCACGCACGTACACTGTTCCGGCTGCAGGTGATGGAAATAGAGGTCGGTCGTTAGATAAAATTTCATTTTCCATGATTTTTATCATTAAAACATCGGCAATTAAACATAAATCACGTGAATAAATAATATTTAATCGTTAATTCAACTTTTGTGACTATGGAAGTTATGGAAGAGGTAAAGGTATTGATTATTTTCTCATATTTTAATTCAGGGAAGATTCTAACCTCACTTGTATTTCTGAGAAACGCGTGCTTCGGTTGCATCATTAAAAAATATCCGTTTTACAATTCCTCCCATGTATAAACAAATATATTATTCATTTTTAATTTATTCTGTGTTTTTTTTTAGTATGTTAAGTAACTTTATTTAGTTATTTTGTTTTTTTTACTGCATTATTATTAAACGTTAGAAATTAGATTGTACAAGAGCATGAACTTCCTGACTACTTAATAATCTGTGCCCTGTGGTAGGTAAAACGGAAGAAGGGAGCTGGTAGGAGACAACAAATAACCGTGGATGAACAACGCAGAAGAAAAGAGGATAAACAAGTTGGCGGTGGTGGTGGTGGTGGCGGTGGTGCAGGAAGTGAGTCTAGTAATGAGAGTGAAGCAGGCTCAGCCAGTGATGAGAGTGAGACTATTCAACCAACATCAAGGAGGCATACAGCAACAACTACTGCTAATAATTCATCTGAAAATGGTAAATTCCATTTAAATGTAAAACATAATTCTCGTTTTTTTTTCATTAAATTTATATTAAATGATGTAAACAATTTTAAATATTGAATAGCCATGATGTTATTTTCGAGCTTTTTAACCCTGATATTATGCCAATATTTAAGTAATTAATTGCCTCTATATAGATGAATTTTCTAAAGGATTATTCTTTTTTTTTTTAAATTAGGAGGCAACAAGGAACCACGTAAACGTGGTAGACGTCCCAAATCATCAAAGGGTAACGAGACAGGCGGTGAAGACCAACAACCGCGTCAAAAAAAAGAACGACGCGACGAAAGCACTGGTAGCGGTGGTGATGGACAAGATGGTAGTGACAAGACCGATCCATTCTACAAGCCATCAATTGGTGAATTAAAAAGAACTGGCGACAGCTGGTTACAGGATAATTCATGCTTCACTGTAGCACCAAGACTAGTTAAGTGTCGTGAATGTAGAATGACACCAAATCAACGACTGAAAACCCAACTACCGAAGAATATATTCTGCAGATTTTATGCATTCAGGAGACTGCGATACATGAAGAGCCAATTGGCCATTGCTGGCTACAGTGATCCACACAAAGATGCCTCTGAGGTTTGTAGATTTTTTCAAATATAGTAATGATTGATGAAGTAGGAAAAAAAGAGGTTTGATAGCAGCAGAATAACAGGGAGGATATTACTCATATTTTTCTTTTTTGATAAAACTCTTGACGGAAACGGTGAAACATAATTGTAAATTATAGTGTACACTTCATGTATCGGCTGTTGTTTTTTTTCTCTCTTGCCTACACTATTTTAAATTGGATTATACGTGATACCGTTATACTGTTGCTAGTCATATAATATAATCTCGTATGAGTCAACAGTCAACATTGATGACATAATATTACAGGAAGACCTTCGTCTGTGGCTACCGGGAAATTATGAACCATCTTCGAATAGCAAAGACGACAAATCCGACAAGAATGATGATGATAAGCCTGCTGATAAACAACCATTGGATCTTGAAATGGCATATCGATTACTGAGGCAGGTCGGCGATCAATTCTGTGATTTACTTCATCAGGAGAAAAATGCACTGCAAGAGCACATGGCCGAAGGTAATTATCACAACTTATTTCCACAATTTTTTTAAATTTATTTATCCAAAAATTTTATTAAATTTTGAGCATCAACAAGATTTTATTCCTAAAATTCCAATTTATTTTCAATGATTTATCTATGTTCCCCGTAATTATATTCCATAATTATTATTTAATTTAAGTTTATTTAGTTCGCATGAATTAAATGCTTTTGTTTTCCCCAATTTCTATTTAATGGAAACCTCACAGCGAGTTCGGGAATTGTAGACGGAACTGTTGCGTGGAAGCGGGTCATTCAGGGTGTACGAGAGCTATGTGATGTTTGCGAGACGACACTTTTCAATTATCACTGGACTTGTGGTCGTTGTGGATTCGTCGTCTGTATTGATTGCTACAAGGTGAGAATAAACTTTTATTAACACGAATACTTGATGATAGAGGGAGCATAAAATACTGGTAGTGTAAAATGGGGGTAAAATAGACATGAGGGGTGAAACAGAATTTGAAATTTGATGTTTTGCATGTTCCTCATGAATAAATATGGAAAATTTTTAAATGATGTAAAATGTACAATTGAAATATCGTGATATTCAAAATTACAGATATCGAGCTTTTTAACACTGATTTAAATAATCAATATGTCATAATTTAATATAAAAAAGCAATGAACATGTAAATAACGATTGTTTTATCCTTTTCTTCATGCAGGGTCGTAAAGATGGAACCATCAAAATTTGGGGAGAAGGTGGTAAAGGTCGTGATGATTTCTCCTGGTTACTCTGCACCAATCGCCAAGTCCATGAGCCAGAAAAATTGATGTTAACACAGATGATAGCTGGTGACAGTTTAACAAAAATTGGTCAAATGCTTCATGAAGCTCGTGGAGAATGGGGTATTCCTCAACATTGTGGCTGTACTATCACAAAGTCAACAACAGTATCAGTTAATGAAATTCTGCGTAGTCTCATTAAAGGTGATCCTGTAACCTTAGTCAACGGTAATATCAAGCAAGATATAAAAGATGAAAAACGAAACCAGAATGACTCTAATGGCGCATGTGAAACAAAGGCCAATGGTGAGGATAAAAATTCACCGCTCAACTGGTTAGCTGATGTTGCACTTCAGAATCAAGATAAAAATGATAGTGGCTCAAGTTCAGATTCTGATGAAGATCGTGATGGAAATTATTCAACATTAAGAGAATTACTTATTCGACCATCACACAAGCCAAATGGCAGTGGATCAAGATCAAATTCCCCGACAAATACAGTAAACAACACAAATCAAACAACTGGTAGTAATACGAGCCAGAATAATGTCGTTAAAGCAGGTAAAAAATCCAAAATGGATACTCTGGACGAGGTCATATCGAGTGTCATTGAACATAGTGTTAAAAAAGAAAGAGACAATATGGATCATGATGAGAAACCAAGGGAATTGAAACACTTTGTTAGAAGATACAAATGGACTCAGCATGGTCGTGAACCATTGCCAATTAGAATAATGACATTAACTGAGAGCAAAAGTCTTTATCCAGATGTACCTCATTCATGGCTTTGTGATGGTAAATTATTGAAGCTCAATGATCCACACAATGTTAACAACTACAGGATATTTCAGGATCAATGGAAAAGAGGCCAGCCAGTTATTGTCTCTGATGTTGCTAAATCACTTGATATGGATCTTTGGCATCCAGATGCCTTTGCACGGGACTTTGGTGATGAGAAAAATGATCTTGTTAATTGTATGACAGGTAATCTTGTACCAAATCAGCCTATGAAGAAATTCTGGGAAGGATTTGAGAATTTTTCAAAGAGACTGAAGGATGAAAAAGGTAATCCGATGCTTCTTAAATTGAAAGATTGGCCACCGGGTGATGATTTTGCCGAACTCTTGCCATCGAGATTTGCTGATCTTATGAAAGTATTACCCTTGTCGGAATATACGCATCGTGATGGCCGCTTGAATCTTGCGAGTAGACTGCCATCTTGTTTCATAAGGCCGGATTTGGGACCGAAAATGTACAATGCCTATGGTTCAGCTATGCATCCAAATAAGGGAACTACCAATCTTCATCTCGATATTTCTGATGCTGTGAATGTCATGGTGTACGTTGGAATTCCAAAGGATGAAGACAGTGAGCAACACATCGCTGAGGCACTCAGAGCTGTTGATGAGGCTGGCTGTGATCTATTAACAAGGCGACGTGTGCGTGAACGTGGTGAGGCACCTGGTGCACTTTGGCATATTTATAATGCACGTGATGCAGATAAAATAAGAGATTTACTCAATGCCGTTGCACTTGAGCGTGGTGCACGACTTGAGCCACATCATGATCCCATCCACGATCAGAGTTGTTATTTGGATGGACCATTGAGAGAGAGACTTTATCGAGAATATGGAGTTGAAGGGTATGTAATTTCTAATCATTCTATCAATCACCCCTAACTAATTCTCATAATTCATTGTCCCATTAAAACTAAATATTGTTTTTTCTTCATTTAATTACAGCTATGCTATTGTTCAATGCCTTGGTGATGCTGTATTTGTACCAGCCGGTGCACCTCATCAAGTACGGAATCTCCATAATTGTATTAAAGTAGCTGAAGATTTTGTATCTCCAGAAAATGTCTCTCACTGTTTCCACCTGACTCAGGAGTTTCGAGCTCTCTCAGACACACACACTAATCATGAGGATAAACTTCAGATTAAAAATATCATTTATCATACTGTTAAAGATGCTCTAACAGTATTGGCTAATGCCAAGGAGGAGGCAGGCTCGAAGCTCAAGACTAAAAATGACGTTAAAGAGGAAACGTAGCACTGAACTGGAAAATCAACGAGGAAATATTCATTCTTGTCAACTTGACTAATCAATGCAGAAAAAGAAATATCTTCGAGAGAAATACTTGTTGCTGGGTGAAATGTTGCGCTATCTCTGATGGTGCTTGCTTCAACTATATGTGGAGAAAAGATGAATGGGCAAAATACGTGGGCAATTTGAAAAAATGAACCAGTGGAATTAATTGAATCCATTGGAGAAAGGAACCACGTGCCCTAATTTGTTGTGATATAAGTATTTGGCGGCGATTTAATTAGCGCGGGAGTTTTTGTCTATCATTTATCATTTTTTTATTCAATTTCTCAATTGGCTGAGCCAATCCGGTTATTCGTTGTTTATCTGTTTGAGTTTCCACTTTATTCCTCAAATATTATTTCTCCTTTTTTTTTTTTACAAAATATAATGATAAAAAAAAATGAATAAACACAAAAACATAGGAACATTTGAATTGAGAACTTTAATTACATTAAAGGACAATGAAGTCCATGAGATTTATGAACATTATTTTCATTATTTTTCGTTTTACTGTGAATTCAAGGGTTTCCCTGGCCCCGCGTCCAAAATACCATTGTGATACCGGAGGGTCTTTTGGATCATAAAAGGAAAATCATTTGTAATTAGTTATACCGTGCCTGTATCCAATACACACTGTCTATTCTATATAAATGTAGATAAATGATTTAATAATAACTATAATTATAATATTAATATTAATAATAATGAAATAATCATAATGATAGTAATGTAATAAATTCCTACTAGATTAAAAGATGAATGAAACTGTGGAGGTGTGTATAAAACAATTAATTTTGTGCAATTTGACGTTGTTTTTCATCATATTGCCTGTTGGACTATTCAGAACGTAAAAATAAATTCGTGTGACAGTCGAATAATGGATTTTTTTTTTCTTGTACAACTTTTGTGTTCCACCACACTGTTAACTGATTGAAAATGATGAATTATAAAAAGAAAAAAAGAGTAAAAAAATCACTGCCTCTTAGAAGAAAAAAAAAAAAGAAAAACAGTCACGTCCAGAAACAATAGGTTTCTATTTTTCTATGCAAGTTCATTTTTATTTCTTTTACTATTTAATTGATTTTAGAGAGAATTTAATAGTTGCTGTAGTACATGACAAAATGCCGTCCGTACATACTGAATTTAATATTTTTTTTTTCTCCATTTCAATTATTATGATTATTTTTTCCTTGGTGGAACACTGAGTCAATAGTTTCAGAGTTTTGCAAGAAATTAAATTGATCATTAATGATTCGATGATTTTTTTTTTAATTTTATTGATTATCACCATTTTGGTGTAGTTATTGAAAAAAATGCTTAAGGATTTTTTATGTAAAAAAAGCAAAAGGAAGAAGGAAATTTCAAAGTGCCAATGTTGAATGGTGTAGGGTGGTGCTTATAGTCATTGATAAATTATTACAAGAATCTATCGAATACAATGCTTAGTCGTGGAATGGAAGAAACTGCCTGAAGGCTGAAGTTATTAAATATTTTGTTTTCTTTCGATGTGGATGATGAATTGAATAGGAAGAAAAAAAAATGTGCTCACATTACCCGTTATTGATTATCACAAAAGAAATTGAGACAATGGGTCATGAACTTTAATTTCGTTTTTTTTTTTTTAAATTATACTCTTTCATCCAATTTCGTTGATCTCAGTAATTATCTAACCAATACAACGACTTGATTAAATTATATTTAACAAGTGGCCGTTCGGAGTTCTCCAAATTGTTAGCGTAAATTAAATATAAAAAATATATAAGTGAATGAAGGACCTTCGAAAAAAATAAATAATAATAATGGACAGTGTATAAAGAATTTTAGGAATGAAAAAAAAAAAAAGAAATGAAGAGATAAATTGAACAAACAGCGTACTCTGTGTATTATTCTTTATAGCAGGTAAAACTACACGTTTTCCTGCTAAACTTGTAAATATTATGAAACAAAATAAAATCTTACATTTATAAACATGCATATATGTATACATATACATATATAAATATGATGAAAAAAATTTTTTTTAGCAACTAAGTTTCAAGTACACACTCCAATCACGAAATCAGAGAGGAAATTGAATGAAATTGTAAGAAGAAGAAGAAAGATAAAAAAAAGCCACTTTACACACGTATCTAGATAGGTAGATTTATTGTCATTATCATTCTTAATACAAACATTATCACGGTTTAATTATTAGAAGAAAAAAAAAGTTATGATATTTAAATGTTGCTGAATATGCCCAATAGTGGATGATAAAGAAAAAAAAATAAGTCAAAAACAGATTTAAAAAAATAATAAAACTTTGATAACGACGCAATTTTGCTATCAAGTGTCTGGAATAAAATGTGAATGTTAAAAAAAATATGAGATGATTGTGTGTGGATAGAATTGAATAAATGATTATGTATGATGTTATAAAAGAGAGATAGAGCGATGTAAACTGCAGAGGACGGGGCGGATTGAAATTACATTGTGAAATCAAATGTATAACGTGTACAGTCTTTAGATGAGAGAGAAAGAAAAAGAAGAAACCAACGTAATTTAAAATAATAAAAGAAAATAATAATGATTATCCATTGCCCAGTGTCCTAAAAACCATCGGCCGACCTCTCACACAAAGTCAAGGCAGTTATAAAAAAACCGCGGGCCGGCTGAGGTTTGAGTATAATTTTTTGTACTGTGTAAATGTAAGAATACGTTTGAATAAGAAAATGTTTATATTATGAAAACTATTTTATTTATATATGTAAAGAAAAAAAAACACCATTCCCTCTCAATTTTTCAACATATAAATATTCTTTTACTTCAGTTAGATAAATTTAATCTGTCCTTTTTTTTCTAAAAAATTCCTATCTCCCTTGTTTTTAGTATACATATATATATCGTATTAGTAACAAAAGGGCTTAAGTGCTATTAACTATATATAGTACTTAAGCCCTTTTGTTTCTGAAGCGACACTATATATTATTATATAAAAAGAATGACGAGAAAATTAATCGTAGAATATGATTTCATAAAATTTGAATAAAAAAGTCTTTCTTCCCCCACTCCAAAATTTTTTTAAAGCAGCTACGTAGTCAAGATGGCCGTACCCGTTGCCCGTGTCGTGTATCTCTGTGCTCATTAATTTTCCACCCAGAGAAATGGAATATAATCGTTGAATTTCTAAATGATTTTAGCTCCAATTAAAGTATCAAATAAATTGTATTGACGATGGAAGTGTTGTTGTGTTTGAAGTATTGTCTAAAAAAAAGTGTTTTTGTGCTCCAAAAATACGAGGTGAGTGCTCTTTAATATTCTCAGTAGTGTACTTTGACAGATCGCAGAAATTTACGTGAAGAAAGTACATAAACCAAAGGGAAAAACAGAAGGGGGAATGAGAAATTCATTGGTTTCGTAATTCAAATATCCACGCGTATTGTTTTTTAATGAATCAAAAAAAACCGGAAATTCAATGGCTCTTTTAAAATCACAGTAATTCAAGTTTTGTTCAGTATGACTGGGCTTGTGTCGAACTGGTTTTCGGAGTAGAGTATAAAAAATAGAAAAAATTCATTTTTACTCAAAAAAAAAACTTGATTATTTATGATGATTTCAGTGAAATGATTTGAGATAGCTGAGTCTGTGGTCTGAGGGCTTCTTTTTTCCAAAAAAAAAAGGATACTTTTTGAAGATATGGCTAGAAGCCAAAAGTATGGTAATGAAACGCTGGATGCGTTGAACAAAGGCTGTTTGGATTTGTATGATTCAGTTGCTTGTGGACGAATCAGTATACTTGTACTCATCAGTGCAGTTACGTGTTTTTTTGTTCTATTAAAAATTGTAAAATATCATGCATTCAAGCATTCTCAACTGCATCACTACGTAATTTTCTATGTTTCGGTTATCCAGTGTTTTGTTTGGTGAGTATTGTAAATCAGAGTTTTTATAGGGGAACGTGGGGCAAAATGGACATTGTAATGAAGTAGTGGGAGATAGATTTTTTTTAATGATTCCATTGGAAAGCTGAGGAAATTTTAGTCGAGGAACACATGTGCCAGAATCAATTTTTTGAGAATTTGATTTTTTCTGGGATTTTTGAGGAGTAAAAAGCCTTTCGATTTTCGAGTTAATTCAGTTTTTCGGGGATATCTCTGGTTCTATTGGTCGTAGCGACCTGGGATCGATTTTAAATGAAAGGTGAGATCATTTCCCATTGATTCATGGGGTTTTGAATTTAAAAATATCGATTTTTAAGATAGTTATGGGAACTTTTGTGAAAAATTATGATTATCGGTTTTTGCCCTATAACTATGTAAAAAATCGATATTTTTGAATTCAAAACCTCATAAATCAATGGGAAATGATCTCACCTTTCATTTAAAATCGGTCCCAGGTCGCTACGACCAATAGAACCAGAGATATCTCCAAAAAACTAAATTTGCTCGAAAATCGAAGGAAAAAATCAAATTCTCAAAAAATTGTAAAAAATTAATTCTGGCACATGTTTCTCGACTGAAATTTCTTCAACTTTCCAATGGAATCATTAAAAGAAATCCATCTCCAATATTTTCATTCATTCAAAGATTTTTTCATAATATATGCATAAAAACTCAAATGTGTCCATTTGACCCCTTATGTCCATAGTGCCCCACCTTCCCCTAATTTAAAATTCATGAGCAATCAATTGAGATGATCTAAATATTTGTATTTTTTTAAAATTGCAGTGCTGCAAGTGCAGTATTTGGTATTCGATACCCACAACTGGACTTTACTCCGAGCTTCTTGAAGCTTTTACAATTTATTCTCATTTGCCATCTCCACTGGTCAGTGGCTGCTAGGTCCAGACATCGAGATGATATCGTTCAGCATGTTGTTAATCCAGTACTATGTCTGTACATGCTTTATTGCACTACAGTTGTCCTCATGGGCATGGTAGATGTCAGTGGAACATGGACAGAGTGCTTACGTGAGTCAATGAGTGCTATTGTTGGAACTTTATCATGTTCTTCATGATCAAAATCGCTTGAAATCAATGGAAATGTTTGAGATAGGATTTTTCTGATGATTCCATTGGAATGCTGGGGAAAATTGACGTTGGAAACCATAGGCCAAAATTGATTTTGAAGAATTTCTGGAAAATTTGCCTTTTTCAGCTGTAAATCAGGGTTTTAACTCGTTACGAAATTGATGAATTCCACTTTTTCAGGAATATCTGCTGTTCTATTGATCGTAATGACTTGCAGTTCATCTTAAATGAAAGGTGAGATCATTTGCCATCGATTTGTATGGTGATAACTTTTTTAAAATCGATTTTCAAAGTACTCATGCAGCAAAAACAGATTTTTCTAAAACAGTCTATTAGTAATTGAAAATTCGATGAAAATCAATTCGAAACCACATAAATCGATGGCAAATGATCTCACCTTCCATTTGACACTGACTGCAGGTCGTCCTGACCAATAAATCCCTCGATATTCCCAAAAAAAGTGAATTTTTCCAGAAATTATTAGAGTTCGACCCTCCATTCGCACCCAGAAAAGTGTAATTTTCCAAAAAATTCGAAAAATAAATTCTGACATTAGTTTCCAACGCAAATTTCCTCAGCTTTTCAATGGAATCGTTTCAAATATGCTATCTCGAACCGTTTCTTTGAAATAACGATTTTGCTCCATTTTCGCCTATCATGAAACATCTATAATGTGAAATTATTTTAGGGCCATATTGGTTGATGTTATCAAGTGCAGATTTTCTTGCCGTCCAAGTTTTTGCAGTTGTTGCACTTTATCTCACTCATAACAGCAAACATACAGTATCTACACTGATGTTACCAGCTGTAAGTTCACAAACAAGAGACTTGTGGCTTGTTACAGCTGTATATGAAATATCTGCAGCTGTCTCCATTGTTTTTGACGCTGTTATGTCCTTCAGTGAGTTACGAACTATAATTAATTATTAATTATATTTTAATTCTTCTACAAACTTTGTTCTAATTGTGAATAACTTGATGATTTACAGTGGGCCGAGAAGAATTGGGCTGCAGTGGTATTTACAATCATGTGCAGATTTATTACAGTCTTGTAATGTCGTCCGTTCTTGTACTCAAGTATTTCCTTCCAATGTGGACACTTCTCTGTGTCTTCCAGCCATCTAGAGTCAAATCTAGACCATCTGAGGTTGCCCTCACCTCACATTATAATACAGTAAGTCGATAAAGAACAAGTAGAATCAATTTAAAGCCATTTAAATTATCTAATTATCCCTTCCAGGATGGAACTTGTTACAATCAGTACAGACGAATGTTTTTCAATCAGAATGGAGGAATGCCAGCTTCTATCCAGTATCCAGCAATTCCATATCCCTCAGATTCTCCAATATACGGAAGTTTTGGAGATTTTTCATACACAGACAGTTCACCAGACATTTCTCCAAATATTGGAAACTACTGGCCTGGTATAGAAGACGAAAATCATGGACCCTATGAAAAACATTTTATGAATGTTGGAAAACAGAGTATAGAAACGCAATATCGAATTGACCAGAGTCGTCAGAGTCTCGAGAAAAATTTAAAAATGCACGAAGACGACTCGGAAGAACAAAAAACACTGAAGAAAAATTTGACAACAATTAATGAAGAAACTAGCAATATTATGGAGAGTCCACGTGAATAATACAATTTTTCATCATTGACATCATTTATGTTCATCATCATCTGAACAATAATCGGATATTAGTTGGATAATACATTAAATTCATCATTCATATTGAGTCAGCTGATAAACAGGAAATGTTTCTGTGATCTTACTGACACCAATAACGCAAGTTTCTCTAATCTACAATTTCTTAGTTTTTTTATTTGGAGAATAAGAAAGGAATAAATATTAGTGTAAACATAACAGGGATTTTATCTCTGTAATTATTTGATAGTGGAATCTTTTCGAAGGAAATCAAAATTTTAATTTTTCGAAAACTTGGTTCCTTTTTTTTTACTCGAGAAATATGATAGAATATAATGTAATGGAATATGGACGATAGCATTGATTTCCACTGGAAGATATATTCCATTGATCAATTTGCTCATAAATTACTTGAGATTTAAACAAAAGATCTTGACCACGATTTATGAATATAATTATTTATCGTTTGTTTACGATAGAAAAATAAAAATCAAAAATTTTGTATATAAATTGGTATGTAAAGACTGCATACAGTCTTGTTGGCAATAGACGTAAAATAATGTGCGTCGTTCCAATTTCATAAGACTGTATCTATGGAAGTGTGCTTTAGAGATTAACGTCCTTGTTCATTGTTGTATCTCATAACATGAAAAATAATCTCCCAATTGCGGAAATAGTTATGAGTTTATCTTTTCTAAACACGCAACAAGGCAATGAAATTGACCAAAACACGGATCAGACCATAGAAATGATGTAAACAAAATATTGTTTTGGTTTTAACGTATGGAGAATTCGGAATCAAATGAAGATGAAACATAATGAGGCCACTTCCTTCGAGTCATAAAATATTTGAAAATAATTCTTAGACAGGACGATGCAACACCATCCTTCCAAATGCTGTGATGAGAGCTAATTAATTTATGAATCAATTTTAAGGATATAAATTCACAAACATTTTATCCATATCCATTATAATTTTTAATTTTTTTCTGTCTTACTCTCTCCTATAGATTTTACTTTCAATTGCAATTCTCATTGACACTCACTGTTCCTATAGTGTTTCAAGTACTCTACAAGTATCATGCATTGATATTGCGTGAAAATCTCATAGTTGTAGTGAATATATCCACAACGAATAATCTCAGTTAAAAAATATTAAGAATCATCTACCATACATCACGTTCATAATGTTTTTCTAAGAGTTGTAATATAATTCCATTTTTTTTTACCACCCAGGAACATTGAAAATACAACCAATACGAGTTTTTAGATGAATAAAACCTGATTCAGTTCTCAAAAATATTATAAAAAATATTAGATACTTCTCAAACGTCAATGAAATTTAATTCATGGCTTTTAATAAGCATCTTCATGTTACATTTATCTTAGTGCAAATATCTACGTAGTTGTTATAGAAAATTTAACATAGATGGTAAAGAAAGTGCCAAAATTTTGGGGATGAATTACTTAATTGTTTATCGAAAAGAAACGACACTTGCATTTCTATCATTTTTTTTCACATCCACTTGAGGAAAAAAAGAAGTTAATACTCTCTTTTATTCAATTATTTGAATTAACCCGAAAAATTCGTGATTCATCTCTTTATTGTATTTAATTCATATTTGTAAATATAATTTTGATAAGAGAAGTGGAAAAAAATTGCAATTACGTGGGATAAATTTGTGTTTTTTTGATTGAAATTAAAAATTTTCATTAGATAAGACGGAATTTTAACTCTATTGTAATACGTAGAATACAATGAATAGTTGTAATCTAACAATCGTGTAAATGCTTTATTTATACCCATAATTTGTACATAATGAGTCTCGAGAATTTAATAAACGTATACTGCACGATGAAAATGAGAGTTTATGAAAAAATAGATGGTCAATTATTAAATCCTTTGCAATTTCACGAAAAATAAAACTTTTTCCTAGAGATTTGCCAATTTTACATGTTTATATTTCATTGAACTTGCGCGTTTATCAGGGAAACTTAGAAAACTGTTTTTACATGATAAAATATTTGGCTTTCAAGATAATTGTAACGATACAACTGAAAACACAAGTGACATGTGAAATGTATTTTCCTTATTTAATAAAATCAGAAAAATTCATTAAACGTCGCAGTAATTTCGTTGTCTCCATATATTTCTTTGCTTTTATCATAATTATTGTTATTTATCAGTAAAAATAATTTATCAGTTAAAAAATCACGAAAAAGCATAAAATTATGGTTTTCAAAAGATTTTTTCAATCTTGAAATAACGTGTCAAGAAATGCTGGAATTTGTTTTTTTTAAAGAATGAATTTAAATGTCGGCGACTTCCCAGCAAAATGTAAAAAAAAAAGTTACATTTTAATTGCAGTGTTTGATGCATAAGTAATTCTGATAGCGTTCGGGTTCATTCTTATGCCTGTGAATAATATCAATTAACAATCAAGTTGAAGAAGAATAAAAAAAACAAAATTAACTAAAATAAAACTAATCAACATAGAGTAATGAATTTAAAGAGACTTAAATAATCGTAATCAAGGTGAAGAGACGAGCCCACCGTTTTTTAAAAAACATAAATTCAGCAATATCACTTGACCAAATATGTGTTCATTACGTCAAATTTGAATAAATAAATTATCTGTATCGTACGATGTATTGTGAAAAACCCGGATTACTGAACATATTCTTCTTTTTCCCGAAAAAAAAAATTATCATGTCTATGTTTGCCTCCAATTGATAAGAAAAAGAATTTTTCGAATGTTCATACAGTGTAGAATTCTTATCATTATTTTCCCAAAAATGGAAATAGGACATAAACGAAGAAAAAAATAGACGCTAGTAAATCTTCCTGAGTTTTCAGTTCTAAAATTACTATAAAACAACTATTTTATGGAGGTATTTTTTTTACGTCTAATTACTATTTCTTATAATAATCAAGATGAATTTTAAATAACAATAAACGTATGTTTTCCATGACGAGACAGTTAGTGCGTCTATTTCACTGAATTCAGGGCGTAGGGTAAATAAATTTAAACATAAAATACGTTTTCCATACGTTAACAAATCAACGGCCTTAGTCGTTCAAATACGTATTTCCTTATCAATCTCCTCATTATTGTTAATATATTTTTTTTTACTCTTATTTTCATTACAATATGCCTCGCTCTCATCCCTTTCGCAATTCGCCATTCAATCTGTTCTCCCCCTTGTTTTTTTTTTTAATTCGCATGATAACTTATCTCTCGTACGTCAAGCCTATGGCTATGTTTTCAAATTTATTGAAGTGGAAATAAAATTCTGGGTAAATTCATTTTTTTTAGCTCTATTATATTGATGCTCGAATTAGCAGCAGCAGTATCAGCTCTTTTTTCAAATTTTTTGCAATTTTTTCATTCACTCCTACAAAATATAGAAATACTAAGAATAACATGTCAATTGTATGTTATTTTTTTTCTGTATGAAAAAATGAAGAGTGCGTACTTTATCACAAATTCTCTCATTACCACTGTCCTTCTCCAATCGTTCAATCTCAATCTGTTTTTTTAACCCCTCTCCATCTACTTTTTCTCCTTCTTCGTTTCTCGTTTTCTTTGGTACTGATAAATAAAATATTAGCCGGTAGTGGTTTCAAATTCATTATTCGAAGAACCGATCGTGAAGAAAATTGACACAAGTGCCCTCGACGAATATACTCAGCCAGAGTTTATACTACTTCTGATATCTGTTGTTATTGCAAAGTGTTTCATTTTTTTAATTCATTTTCGATTGATCGCAGAATATATTAGTTAGTCCAGCATAAAATTATTACAGCTACAATTACTGTTAAATTATATTTACGTATTTTGACAAGAGAGAGAAAACAGTTTTTTATAATATTTTCTTAGAAAATAAAAGGACAGAAAATTGAGAGACTGTCTTGGATAATGCGCGCAAGTTCCCTGCAAGATATCATTATTAAAGTGCAGTGTATATTCTGATAAAGGATTTTATTTCGATCGGCCCATTGAAAAGAAAAAAAAGCAGTATGGTTCACGTTTTACGCAAGGTTTGTAATTAAAATCACAATAAATCTATAAAATAATCCCTTAAATTTCAAAATAACTAGTTAAGGGCGCTTGAATTTGCGCATGCATTCGCGCCTTTTCTACCAGCCTTTATTTCATAATAATCATAATCGCATCTGTCAAGCGTGTACTTATATTGTAAACAAAAGTAAAGATTCACTTTAAACAATCGAATTAAATTGATACAATGATATTTCATAATTATTTTTGAGTAAGATCTATCAGCGGGTTATTTAGATACTATGAAACATCTGTTACGAAATATTGAGCTAGTTTCGATTGTGTATTCCACGTGATACGGGGAGAGATTGCATGGAGTGAAGAAATAGTCACCTTATTAACAGAATCGTATGATTATTTCTTGTTGACGATTTGTCATGTTTCGAAATTTACGAATTTTCTGTCGTGCGTATTTGTGAAGATGAATCGCTCTCTTCAGGATTTAAATACAGTTTCGATAAGGTTAAGCCTATATAGCCTGTTTCGGATGCTGTGCAATAGATGTTAAGTAATTATCCATCGAAATAATCGGAATCGTTATGTATACAAGAATTAAGGTTCGTTTAATCTCATTTAGACCTTAAAATCCTCCAATTTCTCCTAAAAATCTAATATTTCCAAAATTAATATAATCTTCATTTTATTCCGCAGTTGGTCGTACGAGGAAGTGTTGTAGAGAAATTCCAGAATGTGAGATACAGCTCGTCGTTAAAAATCCGAGAGGAATTACCCCAGACGGAGCCAGATCGCTCATTCAAAGTATGTTAATTTCCAGCTGTTTAAATACTCAAATGTCTACATACATGAGAATCCATATACATGTGATTCATTTGTATTTGCATTATCTTATTATTTTTTTTCTCTGAAATTTCAGTATGCAGACTTGTCGGTAACTCTTGCACCACCTCACATGCTCCAATCAAAGCCACATGTCAGTGATCTCGCTTTCGGTAAATTTTTCACCGATCACATGTTTAAAGTAAATTATCATGAGGCACTTGGGGGTTGGCAAGCCCCTGAAATAAGGCCTTTAGAGAATATAGTTGTTCATCCAGCTTCAAAAGTTCTTCATTATGCTATTGAAGTGAGTATAAAGTGTGAATTTATCACTCTTTTTTTAAATTTTTATAAAGTAGAAATTTTGCATTCTCCAATCTTCTATTGCAGCTTTTATAATATTTAGAGAATTGATAATTTATAATAATTATTTCTTTTAGGCTTTTGAAGGAATGAAAGCATATCGAGGAGTAGACGGAAAAATTCGCATGTTCCGTCCAGAACTGAACATGGAACGAATGAACTCATCAGCTCATCGAATGGGTTTACCACCATTCAATGGAATCGAGTTCATAAAATGTTTAAGCAGATTAATCAGTATAGATCAAGAATGGGTACCACACTCAGAAGCATCTAGTCTCTACGTAAGACCAACAATAATAGGCATCGATGTAAGTAGCATAAAGATAAATGAATAAATAAAAAAATATTTAATTTCACAATCATTGAAACAATAAAGTGTAAACTGAACAAAGGTTGAAGCCGATAATTATATTTGTGAGTTTCTTCTCGAATGCGATTATGCTCTCTAACTTCCATGATGAATTCAATTTATTATTAGTGATTTGATAAGAAATACGATTATTACGTCATTAACGTCATCTTCTTCACAGCTTCTTCATTTATTATCATCACCATCATTTTCCATATCATGGTTAATTATCAATGAGATTGAATTAAATAACTCTGGCCTTAATAAAATTTCTGAGAATACTGGAAGAGACCAGAAACAAAGGGCAGTTATCTCATTTCTTCTTCTCTCTTTTTTCAATTCTTTTTTTCCTTTCCGATTACATTATGAGTTCATGTAAAGAGCTATCGGAGTAATTTCTATGTCTGTAGAAATTATTAACTGTCTGAATATTAATTTTCAAGTAGAAACTGGTAAATTGTTTTTTTATCACTCTTATTTTTTTATCATTTTCAAATTATGAGAAATGAAAGATTTTTTTTCAAAAAGTTATCAATGTCACTCGATAATCCTAAACTTTTCATTGCATACTCTTTCATTAAAAAAAAGTTATCAATGTCATTCAATGATTTTCGATTTTTAATTGCTGACAATTTCTGATGTAATGATTGCAGCATGGAAATGTCTCGGCGATATGCATCAGAAAATAAAATTTTGATGTAATAAAATCAATGTTTTTTCTTATATTTATAGCCTACACTTGGAGTTTCTACGTCAGAATCAGCAATGCTTTTTGTTATTCTGTGTCCAGTGGGTTCCTATTTTGCTGGTAAACCCAGTAACCATGGAGTATCTCTGCTTGCCGATCCTAGGTACACGAGGGCCTGGCCAGGAGGCTGTGGAGATAGAAAACTTGGATGCAATTATGGACCTACGATAAGAGTTCAACGAGAAGCTACTGAAAAAGGTCTTCAACAGGTTCTATGGCTGTATGGAGAGGATCATCAAGTCACTGAAGCTGGAACTATGAATATATTCATGTTACACATCAATGATGCTGGCGGTAAATATTAATATTTTTTTTTTATTGTAAATATTGATATTTTCTTTGAATGATCATGAATCCATCTAAAAATGGATAAAATTTAATTAATTGATTTTTCATTTAAATAAATATGCAGAAAAGGAACTAGTAACTCCAGCATTAGATGGCCTTATTCTTCCTGGAATTACGAGGGCTTCGACTCTTGAACTGGCTAGAGGAATGAATGAGTTCAAAGTATCGGAAAGACCGATAACTATGGCTGAAGTTACACGGTTACTCAAACAAAATAGGGTGAGTTCATTGGTTTTTTGAAATTTTATATTAATCGATGAATTGAAATATAAGGGAAGGTGGGGTAAAATGGATATTTTAATCAAACGGTTTGAGATGAAGATTTTCTAATGGCAACATCGAAAAGCTGGGAAAATTTTGAGTTGAAAACATGAGTCAAAATTATTTTTTTTTAATTTTTTGAAAATTTGATCTTTGTGGCTAAGATTTGAAGGAATCCAAAATCGAAATCCTTTCCAAAATCGAAAAAATTCACTTTTTGGGGGATATCTCCGGTTCTATTAATCGTAGCGTCCTGGGGTTGATCTTAAATGAAAGGTGAGCTCATTTCTCATCAATTTATGTAGTAAATTTTTTTTTAAATCGATTTTTCAATTATTTATAGGGAATCTTCTGAAAATCAGTTTTTGCCTCAAAAGTACTTGAAAAATTGATTTTTTTTTCTTTCAACCACACAAATCAATGGCAAATGAGCTCATATTTCATTCAAGATCAACCTCAGATCGTTACGACCAATAAAACCAGAGATATCCCCAAAAAAGTGAAATTTTTCAAAAACTAATAGGATTTTACCTTCAAATTTTGAGCAAAAAAATCGAATTTTTCCAAAATTTTCAAAAAATGAATTTTGGCATATGATTTCCATGGGAAATTTTCTCAGGTTTCCAATGGAATCATCGAAAAAAAACTATCTCCAATATTTCCATTGATTTCGACTAATTTTCATAATACAAAACATTAATATTTTTATTACATCAAATTTTTATAGTTGCTGGAAATGTTTGGAGTTGGAACAGCCTGTGCTGTAAGTCCAATTTCCTACATTGACTATATAGGACAGGGTTTGCACGTGCCAACAACAGACCAACCAGAGCCACTCTACAAAAAAATGCTCAAAACCATGATGGACATTCAGTATGGTTACGTACCAAATCACCCATGGGCATGGGAAATTGACTGATAAATTCACCTTTATCCTAATACATTGAAATTGAAATTACTCCAATGTCATCTCTAACGTAAAAACAAAAGAAATTTCATTACTAATTCATGAATACCAGAGTGTATCAAACGATGCATAATCTTCTATTTATTACCACCGAGTGGGTGAGACACATTTCATCATTTCCAATTGGTTCCAACTGTATCGACTTGCTGAAAATTTGTTGTTCCTTTTTGTTTTCTTTTCTATCATGTGAATTAAGTGAACACAAAGCAATTCAACTGCTCAATTTTTTCATAAATGTGTACATTTTTTTAAAAAATCAGTCATAGCTTAAGATTGTTTCATCTCTGTGATTTTTTATAGGAAAATAGAGAAATTAAAAGAACAATAGGGGAAGGTGGGGTAAAATGGACACATCTAAATTTTTAGGCAAACATTATGGAAAACTGTTGAAATTAATAGAAATATTGACGGTAGATTGTTTTTGATGATTTCATTGTATAGCTGAGGAAACTTTGGGTGGAAAAAAAGTGCGGGAATTAATTTTTTTGAATTTTTGGTGATTTTGACTTTTTTGAGCATTTTAGAGGGGTAAAACCTTCCTTTTTTTGAAAATTTTCAGTTTTTTGAGAATATCTTCGGTTCTATTTGTCGTAGCGTAAAAATTCCGATTGGAGGTGAAAGGTGAGATCATTTGCCATCGATTCATAGGGTTTTCAATTTAAAAATATCGATTTTCAAGATATTTATGGGCATTTTTGTGGAACACTTTTGTGAAACAGTTTTTGGCCTATAACTATCCCGAAAATTGATATTTTTTAATTCGAAATCCCCATAAATCGATGGGAAATGAACTCACCTTTCATTTGAGACCAACCCCGAACTGCTACGACCAATAGAACCAGAGATATTTGCAAAAAACTGGAAATTTTCAAAAAAGAAAAGGCCTTTACCCCTCAAAAATGCCGAAAAATATCAAATTTTCAAAAAAATCGAAAAAAATACATCTGACACTCGTTTTCCAGCTAAAATTTTCTCAGCTTTTCAATAGAATCATCGAAAAAAATCCATCTCTAACCGTTTCATTACAGTGCCCATTTTGCCCCACTTTCCCCTATATTGCGAAAATTGAGAATTACTCAGGTGCCTTGAGATGAGTCTGTATATTCAATAAGTGTTAAAAATTATTGTTTTATTGTCTGAAAATATATATATTTTTTCTGCTTATAATTTATAAGTTTATAGTTTTTTCCTCGACGACTGAGATGCCGAATTTTCCTTTCCAATAATTAAATTTCCTCTCCTCATTATAATTATCATTCTTTAAAGAGAATAACGTGTTTAACACACGAGTTCAAAAAATTAAACGAACTTGCGTCACAGAGGACGTGGAAAAGGTCAATTTTAAAGTCTGGATTGAATTTTTTCGTTTGAATCGTCCATTGAAAATGGCGCAAATGATGAGGTGTAGGGTTGGACTTTTTTCCTTGAAATGCTTGAAATCACCAGTGTCAACGATTATTTTACCCGAAAAATATCAGAGATTATGTTTTCACACGAGTTGGCTGCTCAATGGTGAGTTAATTATTATTTTATCATGTAATACTGAAGACAATGAGTTATTTTGAGGTTAGAATATGTATTTGAATAGTGAAAAAAGTCATTTTTCCAATTTTTTTCCTTGCAAATTGAGGAAATCTATTTAAATGACAAATCTTCAATCTTTCTCCTTTTTTTGCCTTTTCCCAATTTAAAGTTCAATGACACCCTAAATAAATTTGTTAGTTATGCAACCAAGTGTCAAAAAAATCAGAAGCAATACGTCAATTTATCAATTAATTGATGAATGAGAAGAGAACCAAAATATCTCAAATTTAATCAACAAATCAAGAACAAATAAAAAAAAATCAGTTTTATTTTAATATTTGAGATTTTTCGATTTTTTCAAATTTTTTTCAAATTTTACCAAATTTTTTCATTTTTTTTGGATTTTTTTTGAAATTTTTCGGATTTTTTTTCTCGAAATTTTCTCAAATTAAACTCCGGCAACCTTCCTTTGCCAACATACATTTCAAAAATCAATTTTATTTTAATATTTGAGATTTTTCGATTTTTTTTCATTTTTTTTCAAATTTTTCCAATTTTTTTCAATTTTTTTTTCAATTTTTCTGCAATTTTTCAGAATTTTTTTTCGAAATTTTCTCAAATTAAACTCCGGCAACCTTCCTTTGCCCATATACATTTCTGGACCCAATGCTCTAATTTCCCTCAATTAAATCCTTTTAAATATTTACATTACAGTAAAAGGAAAAGAGGTCCTCATGCCAGCTCTTTCACCAACAATGGAGACAGGAACAATAATAAAATGGGCAAAAAAAGAGGGTGAATCAATTCAGCCAGGAGATGCCCTGGCAGACATACAAACTGACAAAGCTGTGATGACATTCGAGATGGACGATGAAGCGATTTTAGCCAAAATTGTTGTACCTGAAGGAACAAAAGACGTTAAAGTAGGAGCTTTAATCGCTCTAACAGTTGAATCTGACGAAGACTGGAAATCCGTGGAAATGCCTTCTTCAACAGGATCACCAGCACCATCAGTATCTGCACCTCCACCAGCAGCATCAGCAAGCAGTGGTCCAGTGGAAGCTGCAGAGCCACCATCTGGCCAAGTGAATGTAGCAATGCCAGCACTATCACCGACCATGATGTCAGGAACGATTGTCAAGTGGCTGAAAAAAGAGGGTGACGAGATATCACCTGGTGATGCTATTGCTGATATCCAAACGGACAAGGCTGTGATGACCTTTGAACTTGACGAAGAGGCTGTTTTAGCAAAGATTCTCGTTGAAGAAGGATCTCAGGTTGAAGTTGGACAATTGATAGCAGTTACATTGGAGAGAGGAATGGACCTGAAATCTATGGTTGTTCCGACATCTACTAAACCTGCAGCTGCTGCTGGAGCAGGAGCTCCTGCTCCAGCAGCTCCAAAACCTAAAGCTGCAGGTGCTGCACCTGTTGGAGACAAACCACCTGCCAGTGGACAAATATATGGCCTGGCTGTAAAACGACTGCTTGAAGAGTATGGATTGAGTTCTGGATCGATCAAAGGTAGTGGTAGGCCAAATCGTCTTCTGAAGGGTGATGTTCTTGCTTATATATCAGGCAATAATGTCCAGAAAGTTTCTCCACAAGTTGCTGGGGCACCAGGTGCTAAAGCTCCGGCTCCAGGGGCTAAAGGCGCTCCGAGTGCTGCTCCTGCTCAAGTCAGAGCTCCACCAAAATCCGGCCCTTCGCCTTATAGAGATGTGGAGATTTCTAATATAAGAGCAGTTATAGCTAAACGCCTTGGGGAATCGAAGGGTAGTATTCCGCATTCCTATGCAACTATTGATATCAATATTGACAAGCTCAACGAAGCACGAAATTCGCTCAAAGCAGACGGTATCAAAGTATCTGTAAATGATTTTGTTACGAAAGCTGTTGCTCATGCTCTTCTACAATGTCCTGATGTCAATACTTTGTATAAAAATGGACAGGTGAGAGAAAAGATGTTTCTGTTAATGATACTGGAAATAGTAGGCATCTGATAATTTTTAGTCTTTTTTTTCTTAACAAATAAATTATTTTTAGAAAAATGGAAAATTTGCACATAAAGAAAATTAAAAGAACTGTAGGGGAGAGTGGTGCAAAAGGGACACTAATGAAACGGTTAGAGATGGACTCTTTTTGATGATTCTATTGAAAAGCTGAGGAAATTTTAGCTGGAAAACGAGTGTCAAATGTATTTTTTTCGATTTTTTTGAAAATTCAATATTTTTCGGCACTTTTGAGGGGTAAAAGACTTTCCTTTTTTGGAAATTTTCAGTTTTTTGCTAATATCTCGGGTTCTATTAATCGTAGCAGTTCGGGGCTGGTCTCAAATGAAAGGTGAGCTCGTTTCCCATCGATTTATGGGGGTTTGAATTCAAAAATATCAACTTTTGGGATAGTTATAGGCCAAAAACTGTTTCACAAAACTGTTTCACAAAAATGCCCATAAATACATTGAAAATCGATATTTTTCAATTTAAAACCCTACTAGTCGATGGCAAATGATCTCACCTTTCACCTCCAATCGGAATTTTTACGCTACGACAAATAGAACCGAAGATATTTTCAAAAAACTGAAAATTTTCAAAAAAAGAAGGCTTTTACTCATCTAAAATGCTCAAAAAAGTCAAAATCGCCAAAAATTCAAAAAAATTAATTCCGGCACTTGTTTTCTGCCTGAAATTTCCTCAGCTTTCCAATGAAATCATCAACAACAATCTACCGCCAATATTTCTATTAATTCCAAGAGTTTTCCGTAATATTTGTCTAAAAATTTAGATGTGTCCATTTTACCCCTTATGTCCATTTTGCCCCACCTTCCCCTAAGTGCAAAATTTTTAAATATTGTCTTTCTAATAATTCATTTATTTAAAGAATCAAAAAAATTGTCAGATGTATGATAAATTCATTATCATCTCTATTAGCTTATTCTCTATAAAATACTCCATCAACTGGAATAATTAATTGCTTGAATGATTTCAGATAGTTCGTATGCAAAATGTTGACGTATCTGTTGCTGTCTCAACCCCTTCAGGACTAATTACACCAATTGTCTTTGATGCTGCTGCCAAAAGTTTGAGCGATATTTCTAATGATATTAGAACACTTGCGGGAAAAGCTCGAGAAGGAACATTGAAACCCAATGAATTCCAGGGAGGAACCTTCACGTTAGTATTCGTTTCTTCATGAATAATGATCGATTTTTCATAAATATGAATGAATTAATTCGTCGACTATCTGATTTTTGCAATATATATGGGCAAAGGAAGGTTGCTGGAGTTTAATTTGAGAAAATTTCGAAAAAAAACTCAAAATTTGAAAAAATTTGAAAAAAATCGAATAAATCTCAAATATTGAAATAAAACTGATTTTTCTTATTGCATTCTAGGATTTCTAACTTGGGGATGTTCGGGATCAAGGAATTTTCAGCAATAATAAATCCACCACAAACTGCTATTTTAGCAGTAGGAACAGGTCGTGAAGTACTGGGTGAATATAAAATGATTATTAAAAGCTCAATTTCCATTAGACTGAATTCATTTTACAAACAAAATCCATGTATTATGAATTTGTGATATGAAAATTTTATTCTTCATTATTTGCTTTACTGCTGGGCACAGTGGCTGATACGTTAAATGAAAATCCAACAGACGGTGACATTGGTAAGGGGAAAAAATTGATATTATTTGCACATAGATAAATTCATAATACATGACAAGGTATCAATTGCACAACTCTTCCCAATAATCATAGTAAGTTTTCCAATTAGTATAATCTAATTTTTTGCTTTTATATAGATACGACATTTAAAAAATCGACCTTAATGAGTGCAACAATGTCGTACGATGGTCGAGCAGTTGATGAGGATCAAGCAGCGAATTTCTTATCGGTTCTCAGGTCAATTTTGGAAGATCCAGCATTGCTGACTGCTGAAAGGGGTCAGCAGGCATTAAGAAATAGACGTTAAATAATCGTAAGTTCAATCAATGAATTTATCATATTCTATAGGGAAAGATGAAGTAAAATGATGAATTATTAGGAATAAAAATAATAAAATTTATGTTTTTAATTCGTTATAGTTACCATCAATTGGGTTTCTGCCATACTGCCAAGTTCGCTCCAATTTTCTACAAATTCTGTATAAAAGGAAATGGGCAAAAACATAAAACCGATGGAATATGCTTTGAATGTGTTCAAAATCCAAAGAATGATGACAAGAGGAGATCTTCTATGGTAGAGGCAAAGGTTCATAAAGCTAGTTAAATAATGGGATAATAAAATCTATAATATCCTCAAAGGTATATTCAAAAATTATGTGATGAACATCTTTCATTGACTGGAAGAAATAATTTGAATTTTGCGTATTCTGCACACATTAGGCGAATAATTGAATGAGAATTAGTTGAATTGTACAAATTGAATTGGGAAAAGAATAATAAAACAATTTTGTTTTTACTTGCTTCTTCACATTCGTTGAGGTACTGGTAGAGTGGTGAAGAACTAATTAGAGTGGAAATTGTTGGCTACCTCTTGTAAATAAAATATTTATTGACCCACAACAACCTTGTACGAATTTATTCTTATTGACACGTTGATTTCTTTAATTTTTCTATCCGTGACCTGATTGGCGGTAAAATTTGTATCCCATTACGATTAACAGATGCTACGTGTGATTTTTATGCTTTCGCTTGAGGGGATTCCGTTAAATTACTATGATAAGATATCACTTTGAGAAATTGTGACTTTTGAATGAACTATTTCCTTGAAAATACTCAAATTTACTCGGCAATCAGAATCATTTAGTTAGCATTTGAATTCGTCTCATTACAATGCAAAACTGAGTGGGATTCTTTTGACTGAAAATTTTGATCAATTTTATGTAATTTAGATTTTTTTCTTCCAGACAATTGCTACATACGTCATAGCTATTACCGTGTTCACTCATACGTCATTCGTTGTAGCATATAAGGAAGAGCAACGTATTGCATTTCAATTAAATATCTGTAGAATATTTTATCCCCTACCCCTTTCTGTCTGGGATTATTCTCAGCATGTCAATTATTTTAATATCACTTTCTCGATTAATAGAAAAAAAAGGAATTGCACAATGTTTGAGGAGAGTGATGAAAATTTTTGATGTAGCGAAAAAATTCATATAATTCGAATACAAATGTTTCATTTATAAATACAGATTATTTATATACAATATTTAAGTAGTTACATACATGATTATATGGAAAATTTGAGCAATAAAATAATGCTCTTAGGCACATTATTCATCAATTGAAAAATTGTATAAAATTCGATGGGTAAATTTTGTTCTATTTATAAAAGTAGTGATGCTTTTACTGATTCATTGTTATTACTAATTCATTATTATCATTAAAAATATTATTCATTCAATGATATAAAAATACAGCATAAATGTTGCGTTTGGTCCTTTCATCACAATTAATACTCTGACTTAATACGTAAAAAGAAAAATTATGTTTCAATGTTTTACGAAGCACAGAAACACCACAATCTCACGGGTAAAAATAGGATTTTTTCGTGTTTCCGAAGAATAAACAATGCATCCCTTCAGTTTCGAAAAAAAAAAATAATCACCATACCCGGGAATGTTTTTAGATAAATGACGAGAACAAAAATCATAATTATTTTCAAAACTAAAATTTTTTTTACATTACTGTAAATATTAACAATTGCGCATGAAGAAAATAATTTTTCTCATCCAAATTTTATGCTTAAATAAGTACAGGACTTAGTATCCAAATTATCAAGATTTGGAGCCATGATATATCATATTTAATGATTGCACATTGTTTTTACGAATAACTTAAACTGACCAAAGTATCCATCCACACACGTGATTCATTCAAAATAACATATTGAAAAATATTTATGCAGATAAAATGACAAAAGGAAAAAAAGACCTTTTCCATACGTTCAATGATTTTATAAATGAAATTGAAGAATAAAAAACTCCAGTAAAACATTAAAATTCATGATAGAACATGCGAGAGAAGCTAAAATGCTTTCTGCAGTATTCTTTGTGCAGCTCTAATGAGAGGCGTTAAAGTTGACAATTCTGCGCAATTATCCAAAAACGGATGTGCCAATAATTCGTCAGCTGTAGCTCTCTCATCAACTTCAACAGCAAGACATCTTTCTAAAAAATTTTGAAATGTAGAACTAAGTGAGTCCCACCTAGGTATAGATGGTTTGCCAATAGCAGCAATTAGATAAAGTGCTCTAAGTGGTGTCTCCTTCAAGTACGGTGGTTCACCCTCAATCATCTCAATAGCCATGATTCCAAGTGACCAAATATCAACTTTTTTACCATACTGTTTTCTAGTAACAACTTCAGGTGCCATCCAATAAGGTGTACCAACCATTGTTTGTCTCTTCTCATCACCATTAATATTAGCACAAAATCCAAAATCCGTAACTTTAACAGCACCATTCATTCCCAATAAAACATTATCTGACTTTATATCTCTGTGTATAATTCCCTTAGAATGTAAAAAACTTATGGCTTTTAGGACCTCACGACAAACTGCAGCAATTTGGATTTCTTTCATTACAGTTTCAGTTACTACATCGGTCAGTGGTCCACCTTGCAGCAGCTCCATTACAACCCAAAGATGCTCATCAACTAAATAAGCATCAAGGAAATTTACCAAATTAGGATGTTGAAATTCCTTCAATACTTTTATTTCAGTCAGAATAAGTTCCTTTTTCGGTTGCTTGGATAAATCTATATCTTTTATTGCAACTTTTTGACTGTTGATTAGATCAGTTGCTATGAAAACTGTACCAGAAGCTCCAGCACCAACTTCTCTGGTACGTTCAAATCTTCTATTTGGATCTCCACATTGACAGATATTCCTCAATTCTTCGTAAACTTCATCGTCAGTCATTTTACCAAGGGAACTATCAGTTTTTCTCCTTAGGACAGGGCTCTCCTCTTCAGCTATTATATTCTCTTTAACTGAATTCTCATCGTCAAACTGATATGCATTCAAATCTTCCAATATCTCAGTCAGTGTTTTTTCAATACGTTCTTGATTGGCCTGATGATGTTTTCTTGGTGCTGGTTTTGGGGGTTTATTCTGTTTAGGAGGTAATTCCGGAAGTCTTTGACTATCAGTTGAACTTGCCGATGTTGAACCATCTGAATCACCAGATTGATATTTTTTCTTAGCTAATATTTTGTCAATCTCTTGAGACTCTACTTCTATTAAATCTTCTGTTACAAATGGCTTAAACACTTCCTGCTGTGGTTTCTTCTTTATTGAATAATTGTAAAATGTTATTGCCTGCAGTGCAGCAGCTGGATTTGTATCCTGCTCGTATTTTGTTATCTGTGAATTTAATTGACGTATCCATGAGTCTGGTAGACCTTCTAATTGACCAGTTTCTGCATTTTTAATAACGTGAAATTTATGGGATACATTTGTTGGGAGACCTATTTCACCAACACTTTGGTCATTCGTTGGTTTCTTCTTTGAGAAGAATTTTGAAATACTTAGGCTCATTTTTACGTGGAATTTAACACACTCGTTTATTAATTGCACTTTAATTCTTTTAGGAACTGGTGTTTCTAGTGATATGCCAATTGCTATTGGTTATATATATATCAATTCAAGAGCTTCGCAGTTTAGGCATGATCACACCCATGTCTTTGTGGTCAAGAAATTGCTGTATTTATTATTATTATTATTATATTGTTATCTCAACAGGTCTTGATTATTTGAGCGGCGAACTTGAACTCTCACGCCCATTAGACATATATATATATTGTTAAAAAAGGACTTTCAAATTTTTTCCAATGTTTTATATTTTTTTTTGTAACTATCAAAGGCCACTTGGGCGTTACATACTTGGTAATTTTTACAGTGTTCCTTCCTTTTCAATTGACACTCTAGTAAATATATAAACGACACAAAATTCAATGTCTGTAACTCACACTATCTTAGGGGCACTAACAACACATCGGTTAACTCCTATTCTTTCCTTCCCTCTCTTACTCTTCCTTTTTTTTTTTTTATTAGTTTCTTCTTCTTATCGTTTCAACTCGCATGGAAATGAGCACGAGACGAACACATTCACAGAGCACTAAACCACAACTCTATGTCATATAGTGCTGCATTCAATGCTGGGAAGCTTTGAAAAAAATGAAGGAAAAAGAAGCACAACTGGCGGAGTTACTGCCATCTTATGAGTGAATCATTAGTCATTATTCAATGAATCATCATGGGATAGATTTATATAATCTGTGAATTGGCTTTATCACTCAATGATCAAAAATTGATTGCGTGGAATTTTTGATTAATCTTTGAAGTTTAATTAGTAACTACTTATTCATTTTTGAGTAAGAAATAATTCATGAAATTCTGTTTTACCAACAGATGATCATAGAAATAATTCGTTTTAGCGGCAAATATCTATCGAGTTCAACAATGGAATTAAGTTGTAATACTGTAATTTCAATGTAAACATGCTTTTGTAAAAAGTGAATCAATAAATCTTTTTTTTAATTGAAACATAATCTGTTTTTTTTTCATTTTTCACTTTTACCTCTGAAAATCTTTGTTGAATCCTTGCTAAAATATTAAGCGACAGTTTGTTGACCTTGAAATTCTCGTTTCTGAATTTTCAATGTAAAATTTAAAATTCAACTCAATATTTTACATCTAAATTCAATAAAATTTGGTGATCAATAGACTTTAAAGTTTTATTTGGTGAATTAGATAGATAGATAGATAGATTTATTTATTAACGATTGTAGGCATATGCCCATGTAGCAGAAATAATACATACAGGAGAGTGGGGCAAAATGGACACTGTAATGAAACGGTTAGAGATGGATTTTTTTTGATGATTCTAATGAAAAGCTGAGGAAATTTTAGCCGGGAAACGAGTGTCAAATGTATTTTTTTCGATTTTTTTGAAAATTCTATATTTTTCGGCGTTTTTGAGGGGTGAAAGCCTTTTCTTTTTTGAAAATTTTCAATTTTTTGCAAATATCTCTGGTTCTATTGGTCGTAGCGATTCGGGGTTGGTCTCAAATGAAAGATGAGCTCATTTACCATCGATTTATGGGGTTTTGAATTTGAAAATATCAATTTTTGGGATAGTTATAGGCCGAAAACTGTTTCAAAAAACTGTGTCACAAAAATCTCCATGAATACCTTAAAAATCGATATTTTTAAATTGAAAACCCTATGAATCAATGGCAAATGATCTCACTTTTCACCTCCCATCGAAATTTTTACGCTACGACAAATATAACCAAAGATATTCTCAAAAAACCGAAAATTTTCGAAAAAAGGAAGGTTTCCTGCTTGCGCATTACATATTTTTTACGAAATTTGATTCTCTTAAAAAAATTTATTAATAAAAATTAATTTATTAATAAATTTATTTGTTTAATGGCCCCTCTAAACTGCTCAAAAAAGTCAAAATCGCCAAAAATTCAAAAAAATTAATTCCGGCACTTCTTTCCCGCCTAAAATTCCCTCAGCTTCCCAATAAAATCATCAGAAACAATCTACCGTCAATATTTCTATTAATTTCAAGAGTTTTCCATAATATTTGCCTAAAAATTTAGATGTGTCCATTTTACCCCTGATGTCCATTTTGCCCCACCTTCCCCTATAGCATTACAATAATGATTGAATAGTTGTGTGATTTACAGTTTGTGAAGACTTTATAAATATCAAAAATATTTTAATAAGATAACATGAAATATTTCAGTGACGACTTTCGAAAAGAAAACTAATTGGAAGGATTAGATCAATAATTAGACATTATTCTCGTTAAATAATACATATTTTTAAAAATGTTACAAAAAATTCTATCACTACAGTTTTATCAATAGAATATAATTCCCCTAATGATATTAATATCATTGGATTCAATTAAATGAATTTTGGAGATAGCCTTGCTGACAGTTCGCACTTCTTCAATGACCCCAACATTGCCCCCCCCCCCTTTCTTCATGGCTGCAAAGATAACATAATTACCACCAAATCGCATTTTTTTAAACATTCCTCCATGACTTTAAAGTAATCACTCTGTTGTGAGTTATCATGCGGAAGGAGAAAATGTAATTTCGTCTGAATTCTTCGTATTAATGCAAAACATCAGTTGAAACGTTCAGCACGGAATAACAATGTGTAGATTCGCGAAGAAAGAACAAATAAAGATAAAACAAAGAGGGAGAAGAGGAGAATTCCGCTGAAAAGGTGGGTATCAAGGTAAGAATATGAGGAGAGTAATGTACAGTTGTCAATATGTTGGGTGGTGGAGCTGATATATAAGGATTAAACAAAAAGCCTTTGATCCCTAGTTAACACCAGTTCGTCCTCTTCTTCGCTTCTTATCCGCAAGTTTCCCGGGAGTTTTTCAAATAAAAGCCCGCGGAAAGTGTTCAAAAGTTCTGAATCATCATTTAGTCATTTATTATTTTTATTAATTATTAATCATTGAGTTTTTGGAAAAAAACAAGTTTCTGACTCGTTTTGTTTTTGATCGTTCCGAATCGATTAAAATAAAATCGACTAGATTTCAAGATTTTTTTCGGAATTTCTACATTCTTTTCTGGCATTAAAGCTTGTTTTTTAAGTACGTATGCTAAATAGTCATGAAAAAAAAATGAATAATTTGATTAACTAATGAGCAGAATTCCATTTCATTCAAATTTTGTTTTACGAATTATTATTAACGTTCGAGGAAACCGATTAAATGTAAATTTCATCCCAACACGTGAACATCCTTGAACCGATGAGCAATTAGCCTTGGCATTGCCTCTGTGTCACCAAAGTTGAACCGAAGAGACTGCAAAAAATTTGTCGTGTCTATAAATTTGTTGAATTAATTTAAAACTGACACTCAATAAAAAAAAAGTAGATTAATTGACCGATTGTACCAGTTGTTAAAAATAAAGAATTGTCTCAATATCGTGTCAGTGAGCTTGAAAGGAGCTCGAAGGATTCCAAACAGTCTCGGTTTAAGAGGGACAAGAGAGGACAACACGATTGTTGCTCAAAGTAAAACGAAAAAAAAAAAGGAAAACATGAATAACGAAGAAAGATACAATGAATCCTGTTCGTTGCACGGAGGGGATGAAGTCTGAGGGATAGATTTGCTTATTTGTAGCAACGCATAAAGGCAGAATTTTGCAGTGACTGCGAAAACACAGATCTGAGTGGAGTCAAATTCAGAGGATGAAGCCCATCAAACTATTTGAATATTGCATTTTATTTGATCGATTTTATTGAATTCTTTTTTTTTTTCTACTATCATTCGCGAAAACAAAATGCGAAGTCGAGATATTCACGTGATACTGTTATTATTATTTGTACCGAATAACGTATTGCCCTTTAATTTTTTACGAGATTTGATTTTTCCAAGAATACCCGTATTGAATCGAGTTAGAAGGATCAATGAAGGAAGAGCTTTTGGCGAAGAGTTTGCAGTGCTTGATTGCGTGAGTACTAATCATATTTTCAAGTTTCACTCAAAATCATGACTTTATCAATGTTTAGTAGCGCTTTTAATTGATAAATATGCTATAACCAGATATTAACATTCAGTGCCCTTAAATGGGTCTTTGGATTCCGCGTTCAAGATTAATCACAGTAACTGGATCAAGGATAGCGAGTTTTCTTTATCAGCTTTCTCATTGTGTTAATTCTGATTCACTTGTGATTGACATTCGATAATTACTATATTATGTGAAGAGAAATGAATAATTATCCATAAAAAAGAATGTATGAATAAAAAAACATTCTTTTAAGGTGGGACTCGTGGAAAAACATGGATATACCGCGGAAGAACATAATGTAGTGACAAGAGATGGATACAAACTAAAAGTGCATCGAATTCCTGGTACTCCAACAGTACCCCAAAGATCTGGAAAGCCTGTGGTCCTCTTCCAGCATGGAGTCTTGGGTTCTTCCGATCACTGGGTCCTCAGGGGACCAGGAAAAGATCTTGGTACTTGATTAATTATAAAAATTCATTTAATATTCATCCCTTTTTTCCACGACCTTGACCAAATGCCTGCGATTCTTGCAAAATTTGAAATTCCATACTACTACAACTCATTTTCTGTCTTTACCTTTCACGCCACAATAATGTCTTTGTAATTATCAACAATACATCAATTTTTTACGTCTCGTGAAGCATTGAAGGTGAAAAAAAATTATTTTCTTAGTATCAACGGAAGTTATTACGTACTGAATGCACATTTTATTTCTGAAAAATTTTCCTCGAGTGTGATTTGTTGTTAATGAGCATTAAGGTCATTCTGCAGTCCCAAAAGATCATTATCCTCTTGCAGCAAAAAAATGATGTTTTGCATTGAAGTCCCAAGTTCATGTCGAGGTAAACTGGTTTGGCCACCTTGCACTTTCTCATATATCAATGAAAGGAGGTATCAAAAGTTTATAACTTATATTCCTCAAATTAATTTTGAATGAAGAGATTTGTTATATAAAGGAAAATTGAACAAGGTGATGATTGATAATTACGATTAAGTAATTACTTTGAGAATGAGAACACGTGAGCCTTGGATTTGAAACACTTGTAATTGTATTTCCTTTTGAAACAGCTTTTTTATTGGCTGATCAAGGATATGACGTATGGATGGGTAATATCAGAGGCAATACATATAGTCGAGCACACGTGGATCTATCCCCCTCTGATGATGAATTTTGGAAATTCAGGTAAGTTAACAATAAAAAATATTGAAAATGAGTTCAGTCACGACAGTTGCATAATACTGTATGAAACAACAGCATGCATTCTTATTTTTAACATTGATTTTTACGTCTTCCGAAGGTAATAATTTTTCATATTTCTCTTTTTCTTCATATTTTTTTCTTCATAAATCTATGGTGCAATTCATTGTGCAGTTGGCATGAAATGGCAATTTACGATTTACCAGCCATGATAGACTATATCCTGGACGTATCTCGCGAGAGAAAAATCTACTACATAGGGCATTCTATGGGTACAACCATAGCATATGCTCTTTTATCTACAAAACCAGAGTACAATGACAAAATTAGATTGTCTATTAGCTTAGCACCAGTTGCATTTTGGGTGGTTCCACCATCAGTGCCTATTCTTCCAGTCATCGATAAGAATTATGATCGTATCAAGGTAATATAAAATGGTAATACATCTTTTTTTATGGACAATTTCATGGTCAATGATTTTTAGGAATTTCTGGAAGACAATAAAATTCACGAATTGTTTCCACAAACTACGAACAATGCCAGATTTGCTAAAGGCTTTTGCAGTGATGGACTTATTACTCAACAGACTTGCATGTCGTTATTGTCAACATTTTCTGGACAAGATCCTTATCAATTTAATGCTGTAAGTAATGCTATTTTTTAATTTTTTTTTCTCTAGAGCTTGATGTTGATTTTATTTACAAAATGTTTCAGACGATTTTACCATATCTGTTTTCGTATTATCCTGCGGGTTCATCTAGTCGCACAGCACTTCATTTCGTCCAGAATGTCAGAGCAGGTGCTTTTCAACAATATGATCATGGTTATATCGAAAATTTCAAATTTTACGGTAAAAGACGACCTTTTTCTTATGACGTGAAGAAAATAAGTGCTCCATTCGCATTAATCTATGGTGCAAATGATCCTTTGAGCAGAGAGGAGGTAAATATGATTGATTCTCAAAATTTTCAAGTGAACTGACTAAAGAAATCGAGAAAATATTGCTTTCAGAATGTCAACGAGCTTGCAAAGAAATTACAAAATGTAGTAACGATGGAACGAGTTCCTTACGACTATTTCAATCATCTCGACTTCATTTGGGCTCAAGATGCCAAAGAATTGATCTACGATAGAATAATCCAGTTATTATCACTATATTAAGCTAGTTTTTTCATTTATCTGTGAATATTATGTTTTTTGAATATGCCATGATTATAAAAGTATTTTATTGATAAAAACCATTTGAATTGAGGAATCTGCAGTTTCGTTTGGTAACTTTGGGACGAACTTACCTTTTTCCCTGTATTATCAACAGCAGATGAATTAAGATAATGCAGTTAGCTAGTAGACCTGTTCGTAATTACTTCTTTACTCTATTCCATTCATTTTCATGATACAATTATGGAAATGCAGAGAAGTACGTTGAACTTGCTTCATATTTTATAATGATCGAGGCTTCGTAAAAACGTAGAATAAACATTGAAAATAACGCGCTAAAAGCAGCGACATCTATTAAACCATTTGAATGCCTCATTATCGAAAAACTGGTTCTGTACCTCAGATCCATGCATTGAAAAAAAAGAGATAAACAGATAATCATCTCCCTCAAGAATGTAACAAAAAATAGAATCATGTGGGAGAAAAATTAGCGTTTATACGGCACTGAAGGCAGTTTATTACCTTGTACACGAAAATGAAGAGAGGGGAATATTTTTAGGTAGAGGGAAAGTACTGAGTCAGGGACACTGAAGTGAGGGGAATGTAAGTACGTTTGTTAGTAACAAGTTCTCTCAGTAAGGCCTGATGATTGGCGTGACACTGGTGCATCTAGGTGCGTGTATATTATCGTTTGACAGTAGTAAGCGCCACGAGCACACAAAGTGTATTCTCATTCATTTTGTATTTTCTTGAATAGAATGACCTCGGTTATGGATTAACGAAC
This sequence comes from Aleiodes leptofemur, assembly GCA_963942555.1. Classification (NCBI taxonomy): domain Eukaryota; kingdom Metazoa; phylum Arthropoda; class Insecta; order Hymenoptera; family Braconidae; genus Aleiodes; species Aleiodes leptofemur. Next base: position 14,880,611 of record OZ012620.1, on the reverse strand, counting down.
GATTACAGTACGTTAACACAAATGTAATTCGCTTATCTTGTCTAGTTTTTTTTTTTACATAAGTGTATTCTTCTTCCTCTTCTTTTTGAAATTGTAACTCGTTTCAATGTCAGTGAATGCAACTCACTACTACTATTTCTACTCTTCCTTTTCATTTATTCACTCAGTCACTCGGTCAAATCCAAAATAGCAATACACACGATCTCGTGAACACGCGCAGGAATTTATGTACGCAATCGAAACGCTACAATCACCTGCTGACTCTACTTTCAGTTCATTCAAATCTCTATACACTCTCTTTATGAAAGGAATGCCAACAAAAATTTCACTAATTTTATAATTTGGAATTTTTCTATTTATTTGCTTTATTTTAGTATTTTAGTATACACTTGAGATAAAGAGAATTATGTAAAACTTCGTGTTTGTTAAAGTGTCTTTATATGTAGGATGGCTTTTTGTTCAAAGATTTATTTATTACGAATCACTGAATACTTGAAAAGATAACGGTACAGTCGGTTTGAGAAATCGGAGTGCATCGTCTCGCTCTTCAAACTTTTCAGTCAACAAAGAGATTCCGTGAGAATGCGACCTGGAATAAGTGCTTTGGAAACATAAATTCAATTTTTTTCAGTAGCAATAGTGCTTCTGTACTCATATTCATCGAGTTTTGTGGGCTAAAACAAGGTAAAAAGAGAAGCAAAGTGAGATATTTTATTAATTTTAGCTTTGATATACTGTGAGTCACTCAGCATAATGAATAACAACATCATTATTTATTCAAATGTACAGTGAAACTGATTAAATCTATTCGAAGGACGAATTTTCATGGAATATCAGGGATATTCAACGAGAGATCATTGTACACAAAGAAGATACTTCGATTTATTTGTACTGAACAAACTCGTGACTTTTCTCTGATGAAATATGTTCACTGATTGTTATAATTATTTTTCGCAATCTGTATCTTTCATTGATAACGATAGAATGTATAACTGTGATGAATCTTTGCCGCGCATGTCGAGGGATTGCACGATACTTGGAGATTTTAAATATATAGTTTTCTTCAATGTTATTCTTGATTTTAATTAAAGTGATCAAGCTGTTATATGATTACTCTTGTATTCAGTGGAAAAAAAATTGTAGGAATTAAATAAAAACTCACAGTGGAACACGACATCCACGAGGATTTGAATCATTTTAGAATCGAGAGTCATTCTACATATATTCACGACAGCTTGATAATTTAGACTTCCTGATTCTCTGTATCTTTGAATGATTAACTGCTGATAGGCATGGCTGCAGAATGGACTACACGTGATAGCGATAAGTTTGACCCGGGCTCCAATTAAATATGCCAGTAAGTTCAACTGATTATCATCAAAATTTTCGTAATTAAGTATTATTAATTTTACATGTTTTTGTTATTTGTTGCAGGAATTGATAGATTGTTGCAAGTATTCTAATGGACTGAATACACTCATCACCCATTGACCTATTGTTTTAATCCAGTGTACGTAAAAACGTGAATGCAAATGATTGTAGAGCAGTGTCATTGTACTTTGATCGCACAGTGTTGAAAAAAGAGAGATAATTTAATATTCTACTATGGAGTGCCTGCGAAAAGTACTCCCGAAAAAGTAATAAAATAGAGTTAATCTCGTCAATTTAATATTCGCAGAAACGTGTATAATAATTTGAATTTTTTTTTTGCAGGAAGCGAAATGAAGTAGATACAGAATTAGAGTCTCCCATCGAGAGAAAAGAGAGATGGAGAAGCATATACATAATTTATTTTACAATGTTTTTAATGGCACTGGGATTCAGCATAATTCTAACTGGTGTTTGGCCATATTTAGATAAGGTATAGATACTTCAATAATAATTTGCCAATTGATTAAATGCATGATAAATATGTGGATTTTCAGTTAGATCCAACTGCTGGAAAGGAATTTATGGGTTACGTTGTTGCAGCAAATCCACTTGGGCAAATGTTATTTTCACCATTGGTTGGTTGGTGGGGAAATAGAAGAGGTTCTGTTCAATTACCATTGCTCGTAACTCTTGCACTTTTTGTTGTTTCCTCGGGAGTTTATAGTGCACTAGAGGTTATTCCAGGGGATCCAAAAACGTGGATGATAGTTGCGAGATTTGGGGTTGGCATTAGTTCTGGTAAATAATTACTTTGTTTTATATATCGTCGCCTTATAATAAAAGGGGCGTAAGTTCCAAAAACACGAAATTCTGGTGTGAGAGGGGCGTATGTCCACTTATCACTCCAAAATGTTTTTTATGGCTTCTGGAACATTATTTGGATAATTGAAAATAAAAATAACAAAGTGGCGTAACTATCAATTTTAAAATGAAAGAGACGTATCTCCACACTTACGCCCTTTTGCTATTTTCTTTTTAAGCGCTATATAATTGTCAAAGTTAAAGTGAAAAGGACGTTTCTCCGGACTTAGACCTCTTTTTTTTATAATTTTTTTAATCTCATGAGAATATTTGGAATTACGCCCTTTTGTTTTTAGGATTTTTCACCCGAATTTTGGCACTTACGCCTATATGTTATTATTTTTTATTTTTTTACTAATATTGCGTAAAAGGCCTTGGAAAGCCTATTAGAGCAATAATAGTGGAGATACGCCTTTTTGTTATTTTAAAGAAAAAAATTGGGAAAAATGGCATTTACGCCCCTTTCACTCTAAGGTGACGATATAAATTGATGAAAAAATAGAAGTGAAAAAAAAATAGGAGCTTGTCACTGTGACAATGAGATATTTTAGTAGAAACTTGATAGAACACATACTATTCGACAAGTTCAAGCTGTGAAAAATTTGATATATTTTTAGCAAATATTGCGTTGGCAAGATCGTATTTGTCGGCAGCAACGAAATTATCAGAGAGAACACAGGCAGTTTCAATGGTATCACTTGCACAGGTATGAGTCACTCTAGATGATAGTAATATTTGAAACTGCAGATGAAAATGCAGAGTCATTTGCATGTATTCACTTATATAATTTTTATTGATTGTTGTTCTTCATGTGTATTTGAAATTTCGAATTAGGTGCTGGGTTTTGTGGTGGGACCGGCAATGCAAGCAGCAGTTACCCCACTCGGTAATAGAGGTTTCATGCTGTTGGGATTACCAATGAATATGTATACTGCTGCTGGATGGATAAATGTATTGATGGGAGTACTCAATTTTATTCTATTTCTTCCGCGGTATTTTAAAGAGCGAAAAATTGCCGCTCGTGAAGCTATGAGAGATCAAGGGAAAGCCTCGGGTATGAAATAATCATTGAATTCAGTAGTGAAGAGGTAAAACAGGATAAATCGACTTATCTTTGTGATCATTTTGAAGGAATATCTTGGAAACTAAGTGAGATAAGGCGATATTATTCATCTTTTTTTGTAGAGAATTTCAAGAGTTACAAAAGATTTTCAGGGCAAAATTTCTCTATTTCGCTTATTTTCTAAAGTATTTTCAAAAAACTAAATGAGAAAAAAAGAGACTTATCTTGTTTTACCTCTTCACTACTGAATTATGAGGAAATGAAAAATTAATCCTTGTAAAGTGGATTTTAATTGCTCTTGTTTCATTTGTAGAGAAAGAAGCATGGAAAGCTATAGCACCAGATTATTTCGGGGCATGGAGTCTAATCTGCGCCTTTTTCATTCTAGTCTTCAATTTCGTACTACTAGAAACGTAAGCTAGTAAATTTAATTCCAAATGTTTATGGATATTTAATGAGTTTAAGATGTCACTTTGAATTACAGACTTGGCACATCTCTTACAATTGATCAATTCGCATGGTCGAAACAAGAATCTTTGAGCAATATGGGAATTCTCATGAGTGTTGGTGCCGTAATCGCTTGTGTCGTATTCACAGTGATAGGACCACTATGTAGGAGGTATACAGTTTTTATTTGAATATGCAAAAATATGGTATTTTATTCAGTGACATATGATAAAAAACTGCTTTTTATCTTGCAGATTTGATGAACGAAAAGTTATGGTATGGGGCGGTTTCTTTTTGATGCTGGTAGGAAGAATCGTAATGATTCCTTGGGGCTCAGATCTACCAGTAATTGCAGAATTGGATCGTAAGTAGCTTTATTCTAATTATACAAGTCCAGTAGAATTTATTCTGATGGATTCAAAGTCCTCGTGATAATTGAGAGGAGAAGAAGGGGTAAGAAGGACAAAAAAGATGAAACGGACACATTTAGCTGTTTTATTTTATGAAAATCGTTCGAAATTAGTGAGAAACTCGGAATAAGATTTTCTTGATGATCTCATTGGATAGCTGAGGAAACTTTCGGTTAAAAATACGTATCAGAATTAATTTTTCGAAAATTTGACTTTTTTCCGAAGATAACTCCGGTTTTAGTCCTCGATAATTGGCTGCTCATCGCAATTATTTCACAAAAATCCTACAAAACAAAGCAACATGTGTGCGTTCCAGCTTAGTTTTCTGAAAAGAATGAGTCTTTGCCCTATAAGTTCCTCAAAAATTGATTTTTTTTTCTTTAAAACCAGATGAATCAATCGCAAATGATCTCACCTTTCATTTAAGACCTACACCAAGTTGCTAGGACTAATATAACCAGAGATATCCTCAAAAAGTCGGGAAAAAAGAAGGGAGACTGGCTTTAAACTTCAATTTTTGGCCGAGAAAGTTGAATTTTCGAAAAATCCAAAAAAATTAATTGTGACACATGTTTTTCACCGGAAATTTCCCTCAACTCCCCAAGAGAATCATTATAAAAATTTCGTTTCGCGGCGCTTCATGACAATTTCCACTTTACCCCACTTTCCCCTACTCTGATTTATGTTGTGCTTACTCAAACTTCTTTCAGCAATTACTAATACCACAACAACTTCAAATGGAACTGAGATACTCGGCTGTCCTGGTTACCAACATTGGTGTCGGCATACTCCCCAAATGACAGTACTACAATTCATGATTGGTTACGGTTTCACAGCAGTGAGCTATCCAGTAGGTGTGACATTAGTACAAACTATATTCAGTAAAATCCTTGGGCCACGTCCTCAAGGCGTGTGGATGGGCCTAATGACTGGTGCTGGATGTGCATCCAGAGTATTGGGGCCAATTTTCGTTGGCTTCATCTACACGCGATGGGGTACATATCATACTTTCGGAATAACCGGATTCACTCTAATTGTGGGGATGATTTGGCTCATATGTGTTGATAAGCGTTTAATACCGAAAGTGCCAGAAAAAAAATCAACTGATGGAGAAAATGACAATGAAGAAATTCCGGCTGTTGAAGTACCGTTATTTCCAATTATACCAGAGGAAAGACTCAAAGAAATTGAAATTCATACATTGAACGGGTCTACAGTACGCGACGAAGACTGATTCCATTTTTTATCAGAATAAATAGGAAGCTATGCCACTTTTAAATAATACAAATCCTAATATTCCGGAAATTATGAAATTTTATTTCGAAATTAGTTTAATACTCAATGACTGCTCAAAGGTGAAGGATAGATAGGAAATACTTCAATTATCTTGGAAAAATCAATACAATTATGTTCATAATCATGTTTTTTCATTGATAATATTGCCAACATTTATGAATAAAGATATATTTTTTTAATTGCCTATGAACTGTAATGAATAGAGTGAATATTCTTGCCGGTAAAGAAAATGATGTAAATTACCTGTAAATAAATATAATAATTTTAATGCAAGTGAATCCTTTTTTTTACGAATTTCCTGAGAAATCTTCCCTTAATATCGCCAGGAAGAAGTAAATAAACGAAAAGAAATAGGGGAAGGTGGGATGAAATGGACATTGCAAGTGAACGGCTGGAGATTGAAATTTTCTAGTGATTCCATTGAAAAGCTGAGGAAATTTTAGGCGGAAAACATGAGTTAAATTTTTTCTTTCACCATTTTTTGAAAATTTTACTTTTTTGGGCATATTTTGAAGGGGTTTCTCTTATAAAAATCGAAAAAATTCACTTTTTCGGCGATATCTCCGGTTCTCAGGGTAACCAGACTCTTTTGCTGACGAGTAGCCTGGCTGTGGCGCTGAAGTAGCCGAAAGTAGCCAGAAATTATTTTGAATGAGAGACATGAAATGAATAATTTTTCTGTATAATTGTTATTATTATTATTATTCAATATATATCACTAAATATTTATTTCGATAATCATTAAATTTTCAATCTTTCTTTATTTTCATATTCAATTTATAACAAGTATATTTATTCAATAGAAGAATATAAAATTTTTCAATTTCTAGGTGATCAAAGAAATCTGAAAATTAAATATTTTTTAATACTCGTAAATATCATCAGACAGCTCATCAATATTGATGTCTTCTGCATATTTAATTAAATTGAGAATTTTGTCAATGTCCTCATCATTAGTTTGGTTATCATTATTACTATGACTGTCATCTTTGGTTTCAATTATATTTTACTAGCGCCGTCGGCGGCCGCCTCCGTTGATTAGCGTAGACTTCTATTTTTTATTTTAAATTTTAATGATACCTCCGTATACGTAGCAGATAGAAAAATTATTTTCAAAGCTAACTAATCCTTAAACTTTTCGGAATAGTTTAGGGAAGTTTAGGAAAGCATTTTTATAATTTGGGAAAGAGTCATTAATTTATTATTAATTCAAACTTTTGAAGTGAAACTTCTTTCTTTAGGTATAGATAGCAGAAATAGCTATCAGAGATAGCAGAATTTAGGATTAGTTAGAATTCAGGCTCAGCCAGGCTCCGCTAGGCTCCGCCTGGCTCCGCTAGGCTCCGCTAGGCTCCGCCAGGCTATATAATCGACTATTTTCATTTCGAGTTCGATTATCCTTCAATTCGAGATGGAATCCGCCATGTTCGATTTTAATACCCTGTCCTTTTTATGAAGGGAAGACAGCACGATCGATACTTTCAATCATATTTCGAATAATATGTTGATATAACATGATGCAATAAAATGTGGTGGTAAATTTAAATGGAAACATGCATTGTATTCTCATTCTCCGCCAGGCTCCGCTAGGCTCCGCCTGGCTCCGCTAGGCTCCGCTATGCTCCGCCAGGCTCCGCTAGGCTCCGCTAGGCTCCGCCAGGCTCCGCTAGGCTCCGCTAGGCTCCGCCAGGCTCCGCTAGGCTCCGCCAGGCTATATAATCGACTATTTTCATTTCGAGTTCGATGATCCTTCTATTCGAGATGGAATCCGCCATGTTCGATTTTAATACCCTGTCCTTTTTATGAAGGGAAGACAGCACGATCGATACTTTCAATCATATTTCGAATAATATGTTGATATAACATGATGCAATAAAATGTGGTGGTAAATTTAAATGGAAACATTCATTGTATTCTCATTTTCACAATTCATTCTTATTCTCATCATTTTTTATATTTTTAGGTAAATGAAATTGAAGGTCGAAAGAAAAAATTCTCACTGCAATAAAAAAGTAGCCTTATGGCGACAAGTAGCCTTCCTTCGAATTTTAGTAGCCAGCCAATTCAAAAAGTAGCCTAAATGGCGATAAGTAGCCCCATATGGCAACCCTGCCGGTTCTGTTGGTCGTAGCGACCTGAGGTTGACCTTAAATGAAAGGTGAGCTCATTTCCCATCGATTTATGTGGTTCAGAAATTCAAAATCAATTTTTCAAATACATTTTTTTTCTTAAGGCCATTTTCTGAAAATCAGTTTTTGCCTTATAAGTACGTGAAAAATTGATAATTTTTCTGTTTCGACCACATAAATCGATGGGAAATGAGCTCACCCTTCATTCAAAATCAACCCCAGGTTGCTACGATCAATAGAACCAGAGACATTCCGGAAAAACTGGAATTTTTCAAAAATAAAAGGCTTTCTACCTTCAAATCTTGCGCCAGAAATGAAATTTTTGAAAAATTCCATAAAATAACTTCTGGCACATGATTTCTATGGGAAATTTCCTCATTCTTCCAATAGAATCATCAGAGAAAATCTATCTCCCCGATTTCAATCCATTTCGCGTAAATTTCATAGTGTAAAATCCAAAATCAACTCATATCCGTTTTACCCCTTGTATCCATTTTACCCAGCCTTCCCCTAATTATGATGGAAAAAGCAAAACGAATGCTATTTGAGATACACGAAAGAAGATTAACTGATTTCATAGTCATGATAAAAATTGACAATGATCCAAAGGGAAAACTGCGGATGTTGTTATGAACGAACGAAGCGTATACAGAGGAACCATTCGCCTCACACTCTACGAAGGAAGACTGATTTTTTTTCTATTGGAAGGTAACTATGCGAGACTAGGAGATATCATCATCCGTTGTTGCGTTTTTCGCTGGTGCCAGAGATAGTCATAGCACTACTTTTTTCCTCTGTTCTGCCTTTCTCTCTCTCTCTCTCTCTTTCTTAACTTATGTATCTGTAAAATCATAAAATGACGTTGGATCCTCCCAGGTTCTCTGTCTGCCTCATCCCACTATGATTTATTACTGCTTTCATTATTATTTCTCAATCGAATATGATTCATTTTGGTTTCTCTATTCTATAGTTTCATTTATACAGAAAAAAATCACAAGGATTCACCGCAATATCACGTAACAAGTGGCTGGATAGTATCAAATGTCTGTAAAACCCCTCGCTGTCTGAGAATACCCTTCCAGATAATTGCGTGGGCCACTCTCGCATGCTCCAAAAATCGATCCCCTCGAAATTTCGTTGTCTACATATATAAACGCTACTTCAGATGATGTATGTACTGAGGAAAAGTGATAGAACAAAACGGAAATTCGGATGATAGATTTGAATTGGAAGGAAGTGAACGGTTGGATCCTCGACAAATAAACCTTGAGTCCCCACCTTCAGGTATCCATACGTATAGTTAAGGTTTATCCCCTTCTTGACCAACTGGACAGATTCTAAAACTCGTACCAGTCAAACATTGGCAAGCGAATAGATAAGTTCACCCCTCCCAGACCCATTATGTGGGTTTATCAAAAGTTTTTTCTAATTTTCGGTGAGTTAAATTACAATCAACCGTTTTCATCTAAAAACTACTGTATAGAATAAGATAAAGGGGAAGGTGGGGCAAAATGGACATCAGGGGTAAAATGGACACATCTAAATTTTTAGGCAAATATTATGGAAAACTCTTGAAATTAATAGAAATATTGGTGGTAGATTGTTTTCGATGATTTCATTGGAAAGTTGAGGAAATTTTAGGCGGGAAACAAGTGCCGGAATTAATTTTTTTGAATTTTTGGCGATTTTGACTTTTTTGAGCATTTTAGAGGAGTAAACCCTTCCTTTTTTGAAAAAATTTCAGTTTTTTGAGAATATCTTCGGTTCTATTCGTCCTAGCGTAAAAATTCCGATTGGAGGTGAAAGGTGAGATCATTTGCCATCGATTTATAGGGTTTCCAATTTTAAAAAATAGATTTTTAAGGTATTTATGAGCATTTTTGTGAAACAGTTCTATGAAACAGTTTCTGGCCTATAACTATCCCAAAAATTGATATTTTTAAATTAAAAGCCCCATAAATCGATGGGAAATGAGCTCACCTTTCATTTGAGACCAGCCCCGAACTGTCACGACCAATATAACCCGAGATATTTGCAAAATACTGAAAATTTTCTAAAAAGGAAAGGCTTCCACTCCTAAAAAATGCCAAAAAATATCGAATTCAAAAAAAAATCGAAAAAAATACATCTGACACTTGTTTTCCAGCTAAAATTTCCTCAGCTTTTCAGTAGAATCATAAAAAAAAAATCCATCTTCAACCGTTCCATTACAGTGTCCATTTTGTCCCACTCTCCCATATTAGAAAAAAAAAATATATTCTAGGATTTTTTTATTCAATTTACGCTGAGAGCAATAAATTCCCCGATGAACAATCAATAATCCACGTAGACGTTCAGAGAGTAAAACCAAGAGGTTGGAAGGTCCAGAGAAATGAAGATAGCATTGAGGAAGCTTATAAAGTCAAATGGACAGGGAATGGTGATTTTCAATCACAGTATCATGAACCACAATGGAATTTGGAGCCTGAAGTACCCCCATGGGATCCAAAGATACAGACAGTGAATAGCGAGACAGGATCAATTGATATTGAACGATCATTACCATCGCCGGATTTACAGCCTCCATTTGACTTTTATTCATCATCAATCAATGACTTTGCCAATGACGATACCAGTACAATTTCATCAAATCACGAAACTTCATCCCACAATAATTCAGAAATTAAAACATTGAGAATATACGAAATTACAAAATCAAATACATCCTGGGGATTTCGTAATGACAACGAAATCACAACTGGACGTTCTTTTGTCATATCAGATCCAAGCAGTGAAACAAAATTCTTTGATTCTTTACGTTCTGTTATAAAAAATAAAAATACAACTAGATTGAACAGTGCCAATGGTATCAATTATAGTGGTAGAAACGATGGTAGAGCTAATGGACTGAATGACAGATCGTCAGATATAATATCCAGGACAAATGTAATAAGAGCCAATTCTGTGAAAGCCAATGTACTAAGGGGTAACCGCAAATATCAGCCTCGAGTTGACAGTGACGAAATGTCCGTGGGAAGACACAACTGGGGAGACGGTCAAAGATATGGGAGAAGGAAACCAGTCAATCGAGCAAATCACTTCAGATTTAGTGGTCAGTATTTTAATTATTTCTGAGGGAACTTTTTTCCTTTTAGTTCTTTTTTTCCGTCATTTAATTATCAGATGAGAATATGAAAAGATGGAATACTGGTTATAATATGGAAGCATTAGGCAGTAAATTCTAACAAGATCAATGATGATTGATTGGATCTAGGGTTCAGTTTGATTAAAAATCAAACGAATAAATGAGACAGATGTGAATGTGGGCATTGAATGAGTACATAAATATATACTCTATTTTTATGGAATAATAGATTCTGGAGCAAAGGTTGGTGCGGTCCCAGGGGTACCAGGACGAGATTACCCAGTCCGTCAGGAGCACAGCCACCATAAAATTCGAAATACCGCAGAAAGATTTCCATGTCCTACGAATCCGTCAAAACACTTTTATCTTGCTGATCGTGCATCTCGATGTCAGGTGATAGTAATTAACGTATAAATTGTTCTGAATATGATATGAGATAAATTGGAATGATGTCATTGCAATTCGAGAATGCATATTAGTTATCTATTTCGGAGGATGATACTAGAATTGTTTTAATATGTTATGATCTCATATTTGCCTATCGTTTCAGGTATTCTACGTATGTTATGGCAGTGAAACCGGAGTCCCAATGGTCTGTCCCAATGGTACACTTTTCAACCAAGAAATACAAGTCTGTGACTGGTGGTTTAACGTTGTATGTTAATCATCATTAGTGATGTAAGAAGAAGAATGAGGAAAAAAATTTTATGATAAAGTATATTTTTATGTAAATAAAATGAAATTCAACTGAATCATTGTCATTTTTCATTTCTATTTTACTGGAAAAAATATTCATCAAATTGCCGAAAATAAAGCAGATTTGTTGTCTTGTTTTGCTGGAAAAAAGAAAGCGGAATGAATAAAAAAAATTCCCCTACAATTTATTTTGATTCATTATTTCAACCCTAAATCTCTGGATTCCTCTTTGTCTCCCCCAATGTATTCGAGAATCCTATCTTCTCAAGAGATATTACAAGAACGAGGGGTAGTAAAAAAAAAGAGGGGGTTAATCTTATATATTTTGACCCCTTAAAGTTTAACAGTACACCGCCTTTTCTTGCCTCTACTACTGACTTTTGTAATCCCATATATGTGAATATATATAATGCATGATTTGACATCACCAATGCATTCCCCTATTTGTTGGGGGAACTGCGTTTTCAAAGAAGGGTCGAAATTTCTCTGTACGCAGGGGGCGGTATATATTTTTTTTGGGGGGGATAACGAAGTGGCACTATATCTGACAGGAGATATGAGTTCAAATAGTGGGGCTTAAAGATGATACAAATGACTCACAGTTAAACTGCATTGCAAATCGGAAAAGACACGAGGCGTGTTTATTTATTTATAAATGGAGATTCTGGTGAGAGTAAGATAAGACACGTGTTTATGAGGGGTTCTTCTTATTAGCAATTACATGTTTAATGCATTGTTCAACATTTTTTTCGTTGATAACTTCTACGTTATTCATCGCGCAAGTCAGAATCGATCCAGAGGGGATAATCAGTTTTGATTTGCTGTAATTTTTAGAATATTGCAGCGATATTGCATGCAATTTACGAAATGGAATCGTTATTGGACAATTTTTCTCTTCCCTCAGTGAGAATGTGTGAAAATATGGGACGAATAGTATATCGTCCTTGAGAATATGCGTGTAATGTTCCATAATTTTTTTTTCATACCGTTTTTTTTCCCTGGCACAAAGGGGGTGATAGCCCCTTCGGGCTTCTAAAGGATGTCGATGTAGTGAATAAAACGAAAAAAATGACAAAAAAAAATACACTGTCCCCAGTTTAATAAAGTCCGGGGATGCTGCAGTTGTCTTTGACTTCGTCTCTTTTACGATGAACCATGCAAAATTGATCTTCAATATGCGACATATAATTTCGAGAAAAAAAAAAGTGTATAAAATTTGGAAAGTCATAAAATACGAGTGTTGCATATTGATGATCGGTATATACATTTATTCCTCATTCTCGAGGGGCTGAATTTTTTAGATTTATGGAGAAAACTAATGACCTCTTTTCATAGGAAAATTCCAAATAACTCCGACTATTAAACATGAATAAAATGTGTTACATAATAAATTTTATTACTAATTTCAAATATCTGATATTGAAAAAAATGTCTTATCTCAACGAGTTTCTCAAATTTTAAGTGATTTTTGTGTAACATAAAATATGAAAAAAATTCAAGTGAAACTTTTTAATGTTAGACATTTACAATTAATTTCTTCATTAATTCATACATACATACATAGAAGAGCACAATCGAATGAGAGATTCTATTCTACAGAGTCACGTTTTTTTAAACGTGATTTCGTCTTTTTCCTGATTTTTCCATTATCAGAAACTCCAGCAATTGGATCCCTCTGTTTGAGTCCCTTTGGAAAAGGTACAGTTGAATTTTCCACTACTTCGTCTCCAGAATTGGCATGAATTGGAGCTGATGCCAGTCTTCTTCTCATAGTCACGGTTCCTGAAGGCCGAATATTAACGATTTTATAAGGTTTCTCTTCGTTTCCAGTCCCAAAAACACAAGTAAGACAATCAGATGTCGAATGAGAAGCTGCTTGATACTTCTCATCTCCAAGTTTGAGTTTCGTTTTTTCACCGAGATACAAAACTTGTCCTCTAAGTTCATGTGGATTCACAGACTTAGGAACTTCGATTATCCAAAGCTCATCGTCTTCATCAACGTCATTAAGATTATAAGTTTGTTCTGTTGAATCGAAAATCAAATCTTCATTCAGCATGAATTCTTCCAGGTTATGAGGTCGTCTTACGAATCTCGTTTTATTATTGTCTTCATTATCTTCACTTTGCTGACTGTTTTCAAAGGAAAGATTCCTCTTCGGAGATGTTTCTCTCTCCTGAGCTCTTTCCCTTCCAGGCTTTTTTAAAATACTTTTACGAGTCGTTGGTTGGTCCTGAATCGGCGTACTTGAGGCTTGAATTGTGACTGGATTTATTTTTATTGACTTACGACTCTTTTCCTTCAATTTTGGAGATTTTCGTGATTTTTCCTCCATTAACACCATTGATTTATTGAGAGCTGTGTTTATTTCAGTCAATGAATCCTCAGGATCACTCACTACCATTTTTTAAAATGTATTATTTTGAACTGTTGTTGATTGAAAAAAGTATCACGTGTATTGAATTGTCACGAGGACTTGAAAGGTTAAGTTTTCAGGGGTAATCTCGCTATAGAAACCTGCAGCATCGACTGGGAGTTGGTTTAAGGCTCAGAGGTGGCAGCACCATGTGAATTTTAATAACTTGCCATTAAAGGTAAAGTATTTTACAATTAAGAACTTTTATCGACAACAATTCAGTAGTGAAGAGGTAAAACAAGATAAGTCTCTTTTTTTTCTCATCAAGTTTTTCGAAAATACCTTAGAAAATAACCGAGAAATAGCAATTTTGCCCTAAAACTCTTTTGTAACTCTTGAAATTCTCTACAAAAACAGATGCGTAATATCGCCTTATCTCACTTAGTTTCCGAGATATTTCCTGTGAAATGACCTCAAAGATAAGTCGAGTTATCCTGTTTTACCTCTTCACTACTGAATTAACATTAAACTTCCCATTAAAAATGCAATTTAAATGTACATTGTCGTCAATAGAACTTAGTGCAATATTAACAATGTGCTCTCGATAATTTTTGCATAATTTTCAATTTACGATATTAATACGGTAGCTAGATATTCGATACTTTAATTATCAAGAATATTGCTAAGAACACAGCTAAGGAGCGAGCTTAGCATCGTAGTGTATTATCCATTATCCCATAGCATAGCAAAATTCAATATCTCTCATGAAATAATGATATGTATCAAAGTAATAACAGATTAACGTATAATCAAAAATTTAGTTATGAAATATTTTCGAAGAGAAATCGGAATTAATTTTTAGCACAGAATTTTTTTTTTTTATTGGAAAGTTTTAAGCTTTTTCGGAGTTGCAGCAATAGTTTGCTGTATGCAGACCTTTTCAGGGGGCTTATGGTCCTAAATAAAGAAAAATATGGCTCTGTTTCATGTCACTGCGGAATTATATTACATATAATTTACTATAATGTATATCAGTAGTGAAGAGGTAAAACAGGATAAATCGACTTATCTTTGAGGTCATTTCGAAGGAAATATCGATAGATATTACTAATCTGTTTTTGTAGAGAATTTCAAGAGTTACAAAAGAGTTTTAGGGCAAAATTGCTCTTTCTCGGTTATTTTTTAAGGTATTTTCAAAAAACTTAATGAGAAAAAAAGACTTATCTTGTTTTACCTCTTCACTACTGATATAATGATTCAATATTTGAGTGACATCTAATGTCCATTTTAAAATATCGATAAATTGAAATTTAATGAAATTAAGCATCGATATAATAATTCCAATTAGCAGGGATTATTCAAATTTCAATTTTTCAAACGTTCTTCCCTTAATTTTCAGTATTTGTAAGATAATATTTCAAGTTATCATAAATCTCTATATTTTCTTCTTTACTTTTACAGTCATTATAGATGGTTATCAGGAGTTAATCCAATTTCTCAACAATATTAAAATTTAATGGTCGGATATCGGATTTAAAAAAATGTAAGAGTTAATCATTGAAATTATAATTCATTTTGTGTTTTGTAATTCCTTCAACTCTCTGGGATCGTTTGAATATTTTCAAGATCTCTTACTTAGAAGTCTTGTCAAGTTAAATGATGTGTTATTTCACCATGAGAATAACCCTCCGGGTGAGTGCACACCCACCACTCAGTTACTGAGAGAAGCCAATGTGTTTTGGAGCTGACTATGTCTTCTTCAATGATAACATTACGTAGACGTGAAAAGTTAGAATGTAGGTCGTTTCTCGGGTTCTCATGATTTACATTAGCAACGAATGGTTTTGTCTTGATAATTAAATTAAATTTTTTCCCAATCTTTCATAAGAATATTATTCTATTTTATTCGATATTTCTCATTACTGCTTCTACCTGTTTCTCAATTAATTGTTAAACGATTCAATTAAATGGTTCTCCGGTGATTTTTTTCTAGATCATTTGTTCTCAAGTGAAAGGGCCTTTTTAATATCTGGAAAAAGGTATTTTACCCTCGAATAATTTAATTAAGTATTCCTCTCTCTCTTGTACGATTTTTTTACATTTGCTCTCGTTGTAGAAATAATCTTCATGTAAAAGCTAGATATTAATCCATTGTAAGATTTATTTACTTTTTTAAATTTAATTTTATCATTTAGAACGAATTTTAATTAATTTCAAGGCTCTTTTCTCTGTATGCAGATAATTCTTTCGTCATCTGGTCTGAAGAAGGAAAAATTTTAATGCACAATTCTTTAGAGAATTCCATTGTACTATATATAACAAATTCTTTCTCATATTTTATCCCGAATACCTGCAGATTTCTACGATAAAGTTATTAATTACTGGTTAAACGATTCAATAAAGTATTTTTATTTATTCCTGAAGCTTATGAAAATGCAAACTCTGAAAATCGTTGAATCATTAACTTGTCAAGCTGAATAATTTAGCCATAGGGCAAACGCCCAATGTTTATACGTACACAAAATGAAACGATCCGTTGATGGAATGCGTACAGAGTAAGTTGCCTCAAGCGCAACAGGCGGTGTCTGGAATTTGCATTCTGGCGGAGGGACACTTTGTCTCGACAATAATTGATCCAATTACGTTGGGGTATCCCAAAACCTATGCCGGTGAATTTCTAGTCATATTGAATCGTTCCTGAAAATAGTTGGGTCAACCCTGAGACTGTTACCAGCTGAACAACAGCGGTCCCTTGTCCGCCCCCTCGATACCCACGTTATAAAACCAATTCGACTCGACCGAATAACTCGAAACCGTAGAGAAGAGCATTATGAAACTGGAATTTTTGGAATTTCCATACTACCAACGCCCTTCGTCTAACGGTGGATCTTTCATGTTTTCTTTTTTTTTTTTTCTTAATATAATTTCTATTTTTACTATGAGATTAAATATTTGTTTTCTCAAACTATTTGATGATTTGAAGCCATAAATTTTTAATGTTACGACAGGTAAATTAGAGTATGCCATTAAAGTAAACAAGAATTTGATAAATTTCAATATTAATTTTCAATTTTACCTTCGAATTTATGATTGATAAATAAAGGTTTTTTCTCAAACACTTGATTCATCAAAATAAATGGCAAATGCAATGGAACAAATGCGTGACTAACAAGTTGAAAATTGAATATTGGATCATGATTCAAGTAATAAACTAACGATAGTTTAATGGTTCTCCGATTTCGCATTTCAGTTACTTCTCTCAGAACGAAAGAAGATAATATAAGATTTAATGACCGTAAAAAGAAGAAGAAAAAAATGCCTATCTTCAATTTTTCCATGGAATTCAAAACGAAAAAGTGAAAAAGAAAAGGTAAATGTAAATATCCCATAACGAGGGCAATAATCTGTGAAGTAATCTTTCCTTTTGATTCTTGATAATAACGTTGAGAAGAAGAAGAAAAAAAAAAAACATATTTAACTACATGGGAGTATTTTCAAGTTAAATATAAAAAGGAATAGTTGGGTAAGAAAAAAAAAAGTATATAGCCTTTTTTTTTTTTTTTTTTGTATACTGAAGAGGAAAGAGATTGAGTCTGAGGGAAATTCTCATCAGAAAAAGATTCACAAGAACACAAGGAGAAGAGGAAAGGAGGAGAAAAAAAAGAGGGAAAAAGAGAGAGAGGAGAAAAGATGCATCAATACAAGTTGCATTTACGCCTGAGGTATAAACGAGTCGTGCGGTTACGTTGGCCTGACCGTTATTGAGGCAGAATGGGCTCCACCCGCCTTATTCTGCCTTTTGTTAAAAAAAGATGAGAAAAAAAAAATAAGAAGAAGCAGCAGCCAAGATATCATACTGCCGAAATACCGAAAGCAAAGAAATGCTTAAAGTGACCACATGCATACGCCTCGTTTTTGGAAGAAGGCTGAAAAGTCATTGCTGCGACGATCCAGTAAGCACAGCGGGTGTTGGCTTCGTATTCAATCTTGGTGTGCGGTCCATACCCTCTAGCGCACGTGCTTTTTTCTCCTGGAGGTAGTTTCTTATTCACCCAAAAAACGACTTCCTCACACCTCAGTTGACACACACGCGCCCACCTTAGGTATTTGATAGGGATATTGTGTGAGAATTTGCAATGTCAGCTGGTCAACGTTAGATTCATCCATGGTTCTTTTTTTTTTAAAGCATTTTTTTCATTACTTTGCACCTGTCTTTGGATACGAGAAGATGGTGGGATTTCTTCACTCTTTCAATTACCAAATTACCTGAAAATTTACTGAAAATGCAGATGAGAGAAAGTAATAATTGAGATAATGGAAGGCCAACTTTTTCTTTTTTTTGAGGAAATTTTGTAGAATTTTTTCGCTGATGATAATAGAAAAAATTGAAAAATGCGAGAGGAAAGTCTGTAAGGTCGTAATACTGTTAAACAGGGTTTTTCAAGATAATGATAAAAGCTTAGCTAACAAGAATCATAACGACGAAGAGAGAGGTAGAGGCAGAGATGGGTTAATTGAGGGGCTAACAATGAAACGACAATCTGGGTTTATAGTAGTTTGATGAACGGTGTTACTAATTACTATCTAATTATACTTTTCATTATCCCTTCGTTTAATTGAAAATTCAGAGGATATAGAAATGACTGGGTATTTGTAGAGTTACAGGAATATCTTTACAGTTATCTGGAATATGAGGTCGACGCGAAAGATTCTGATGAATTTTTAAAACTTCAAATATGAGAGAATATGTACGAAACAAAAATAGTATGTCAATAAAATTTCCGATTAAATTGAATCTGTGATTTCTCAGATAGTTGGTAATTCTATAACAGTTCATCCTTTTTTTCTGTCTTAAAAATTGATAGTTTAAGTGATAGGTATACGATTCTCTCCAAATATGACTGGAATATTGACAGAAACTCTAATTGTTATATCGAATCTTTTTGAAGAACTCTTCAAACCAATTTTTAATTAGTTTGTCACGAGATTTTCCCATGATATTACTAGTAAAATCTAATGGTAAGAAAAAAATCTGGGATTCCGAAAGGACTGAGGTTTTTCCATTAATGTACTTTTACGTAAAACTTTCTTAATTCAATGAAAAACTTATTCCATCTCTTCATATCCGTGTGCCAGTAGATGGACTGAAGCGTTTATCAAGATTCCAAGAGGGACAAGATGGCGGAAAAAAAAGAGAGGAGTAAAGGGACACAGAGAGAAAAAGTTTTTCAACGTTTCATATAACTCGTTGAGACCCAAATGCTCGTGACTGCATATTTTTATGATGGAAACTGAGGTAAAGTGCACTTTTCCATTATAATTAAAAAGAATAATAATTTCAAAAATAGACTGGACAGAATATATTGTCATGAGGGTAAGACTTCTGTTTTCAGAAGAATATCTTTATTAAATCGTCCAATTATTAACAGAAAAAGAATACTTTACACACAAATATCAGAACGAAAGGGTAAACTTAAAATTAAGACATGTAGTCTTCCATATAATGAGATGAGACTTGATCAGCATCCAATTGATTGGATGATGACTCGGATAAATATTCTTGATACAAATTTGCTTGATCTGGTGGTATATCTTGATGCCCCAACGAAGAAGATGGAGCGTTGGTGAACGAATTCCTTGTACTTCTGACTGACGTGATAATAAGGTTACTGCGACTTTCCTTACCCTGGGCCATGTATCTCTCATATGTAGGTATTGATGATCCTGGAGTCTCTGACACATCAAAAGACTCATTGTGTGTTGATGTCGTAGGTACTTCTAACTTTATTGGCACATTCATCCATCTTGCATTATTTTCCATTCTTGTTTTGTATGCCTTTTTTCGATTTGAACACACTTTATTTATGTGTCTCACGTACTCTTTGGTTGGTAGGATCCATCCCAGTCTCTTGTTAACTAAATCTGCGAAATAAAATTGACTTATATAGGGGCAGGTCGTATAAAAAAGATGTGAACGGTGAAATGGATACGTTTTGATCATCTTTTCATTGGAATCATTTTAAAAAATCGTATCACAAGCCATTCCATTAAAATGACCATTAAACCCCTTTATTTTAACTATTTTCAAAATAATCGTTAGATACTTCAAACTCAATTAATCATCTGAGCACTGAAAGACGAGATTTTTTAAAAAGATTCTCACCTTAATATACATATTGCATTAAACGATAATGATAAAAGAATTGTCCATTACTTAATGGGATCGTTAAGCATAGAATGTAAAGACATAAACGTACCATAAATTGCACGAAAGACGGCTGGATCGATACCCAGTGCGCCTCGAATACCTTTGGCTGACATGTGTACTAATTGTTGACCATAAATTTCAACGAGTATATCCGTCGTTAATTTCCTCCAGTCGTTATTGTCTTGATTTCGATGGTATATCGCATTTATGGTCACTTGATGAAGGAAGTCCCCGAGACTTGACAGCAGGTTTGTCTATTTTCGGAGTAATTTAAATATTAACAGTCATTCAGTTTGTATGGTCTATAGTCTGGGAACTCAGTCATTTTTGTCTTAAATATAATATGCTTTATTACCAGATTTGCATCGATTATTGGAACTGGCTCTGCTTCATCAATAATTGCCTTCTTTTTTCGAGAGCATTTTTGACGTTTTTCACATGTTTGTTCCATTACCAGTAACAGCTTACGTATGAATTTTATGTTTTCACGTGTCGCTGGAAGCGTAAATGATGAATTATGATCATTATTGTATCTAACTTATGCGTCGAGGTTTTACCTCTGGAAAAGATGTTTATTTTAGAAGAGAAATGTAAATAAGGGTGAAGTACCAGAAGAAAGTAGGCATTTCAGTGCTCTCGAGACTTTCTCATCGTCAGTATCATCTTCAAGCGCATTGGCTGTTTCTTCAGAGCTTGATTCACTTTTACATGATTCATCAGAATCAATATCATTATCTACAGATTTGGATTTTTTAGGTTTTTTCTCAGTTTTTCTTCCTTTTTTTGGATTTTTAGGTGTTGTCAATCGTCTAGATCTTCTTCCAGTACCTTGTAACAATTGTTCCGATGATTTTTTCTTAATCATTCCCGTATTTACATCGACTATGATGCTGCCCAAATGTGCTTTACTTTCTAAAAATCAAAAATGAATAGAAGCGTCATACTAAGAGAAATTGAGTTATATTATTCGTCATTCAAATTCAAAAGTAATAATATAACCCGCCTAAAAGAAGCGCTGGCATTGGTTGTTGCATACAACACACAAAGCCAACGCGTCTATTCCTTACTACTACACACGCTTGAGTCTCACAGACACGAAAGCCCCTCGAGAATCAGCTGATTCTCTCTACTCGGCAGTGCTGCCCCAGACAACACAAATGTTTCACCCATATACAATAAATTTCTATAAGCTTCTACAATTTAATTGAAAGACAATAGACATCAACTTACGATCAATCTTTACGATTTTTGCTGAACGCGTCTCTGAAGTACCCGTTAACGCATTGTGGCACTTTAATTTAACAATGGCACCTTCTCGCCGATATTTTTCGGGAATTATTAGGGACTTTAGGACCTCTGTACTTTTTGATTGTATCCAGTAGACAAGGGCGAATCCTTTCCCCATTTTTAATGATTTTTATTCTCAAGTTTTAATAGATTTAACCAAAATTTCAATGAAAATTGCGGTTTAGGCTTTATATTAATGATTGTATAGAAAAAGATAACCTTAAATCGATCTCGGGAGCAACACAAGCCTAAACAGGCCTCAAGTAGGACACAGACTATACCACAAAATGTGCGCCACAAGCCCTGCGTCGAAGCTGTATCCCCACTTATTTTTTAACGTTGGGGCTAGAGTAGGGTTCTTGGAGGCTTCAAATATTGACCTGCTCGCCCTCTGTCAGGGCTCAACTAATTATTTCAGTATTTCCGTTAAATTGTTTACGTTAAATAAAATAAATGCGATAATAGTTGAGGTAAAGTGTGTGGGCGATTAAGGTTACTTTTTATATCGACATTTACCTTTATAAATTCAAGTTAAATCGGATGGGATCTTCTAAGGTATTACCCCTGAGAGTAAAACGGTTCTTGAATTTCAAGGAAGCATCACATTTAATTCGCCAACAGCCACTTCGGTATTCAGCATAGGGTCTTGCAGAGTCTTCACGATCAATTTCAAATGCTTACCTTCTATCTTCACTACTCGTTATCCAATGGTATATATGCAAGCGAAAAGCTTGGATAACTTTTTTATTTTTTCCTCACTCAAGTTCTAAGGAGCCAGTGATATTTGCTCTCCAAATTTACCTCCTTCTTCTCGTATTCTGCTGAATTAATTATACCACAAGCTTGGAAAATTGCCGAAGAAATTGGACTTTCCACGTTTCCATGCTATGTTGAGAAACACAGAGCGATTGATTTCTCCCCCCTGTCTTCTGATTACTTTACCCAACTCTCTCTTGTGAAATAGTAGATAAAGTTTCAAAAATCAATTTCAATCATTGTTTCATTGAATTTGAAATTCTTCAAATCAAATCAATCAATTTTGTTTTCTTCTTGCCCAGACTCATTTACCTTCAGTATTCATGATTTTCAATTAATAGTTGATTGTATCAAGAATACTCCTCGAAATATTGAAATTTCAAATTCAATTATTAATTGAATTAATACTTCATAATTGTGAACAACTAGATTATTATATCAATTCAAAATTGATAATTAAATTCATTTTAAATGAAATGACTTAATTATTTTTGTAATTAAATGAGTGTAAATATCAAATTATCAAATTAATTGGGGTAATTAAATAGGATATGATTTGGAGAGTTTAAAATGCTGTATCAATTTCAATTTCAAAGGATACTACATTTATTAATTAATTTTAATCACATTGTTTTTGTAAATTCATTAATATAATGCATTATCCATTTTTTTTCAATTTCATTTTTCATTCAATCTATTGAATATATTAATTAGAAAAATAATTCTTTTTTTTTTCTATTAAAAATTAATGTCAGAGAAGATATTTCGAATTTTTATTTCATTTTTTTTTGTCGCCTCAATCAAGTCGAATTTTGTGAGAGCCATTTGGCGTAGAAACTAGTTGAAGTAACCTCGGGATTTTGATCTATGCTGTTGCACAAAAAAAAGGGGCCAGAACCCTTCACTTTTATAACCTTATAGGATTAACGTTTATGACTATAACGGCAATAGCCGTGTGCGAGGTAGTTCGTTTAAGAACAAGCTCGTTACTTCTACAAACACCGGTTTCAATAATAATTTTTCCTCTTTATTTATTTACTTATTATCTCTCTTTTTTTTTGCTCCATTTGGAGAAACTTTATAATCGATATAAAGCACACATCTATTATTTCGTTTTCGTATAAAGTAATGCAGCTTCACTCAAACGAAAAAAAAGCGCCTATCTTTTTGTTAAAAATTTTATCTCTCTTGAGCGTGCACAAAAGTTAAATTGAATGAATAAAATAATTTTTCTCTTCACTCGTGAAATAAAATAAATCATGAACCATATATGTATATAAGTGATACAAAAGAAAAAAAAAAAAAAGAAAATGAATCAAAATTTATGAGTACCGAAAGAAGTCCCCCGAGAGACTCCTTCAACTTTTCTGTCCCGTTATCTCCTTGCGTATTGCTTCGTCGCAAGTATTTTGCCAAGAATCTCATAAGAAAAGCCAGGACTCTTCTCTCTCGAGTGGTAGTGTTTCTTCTCATCTTTCACATAATTTATAACTTTCAACTCAGAGACCTCCACACTCTCTCTCTCTCTCTTTCTGTTTGCATTAAATAGCACTACGCGCAAATACAGAAGTCTTCATTGTCCTATCCATGAAATTCATCACTAAAATATTTTCCTCTTCGTGTGTCAGTTGAAATTATCATTGGATATTCTCAAGAGCCTCAGTGCTAATTGACTTGTTATCGTATTTGGCATGGTCATCAGATTAAAAAAAATTTAATAATAATAATAACATTTATCGTTTCTTGTAACATCGAAATAACAGGAAGTGCGTTATCAGTTTCCTCTCATTTAGGCGAACGTAACAATGCACTTAATTCACTTTATTGACTTTTTTGTTGGATAAAGAAATCAATTAGTGACTCAGTGGTTTTTTTTATTCTTCTGGCCATCAAAAAAAGGTGGGAAAGAGGAAGAGAGAGAGAGAGAGAAAATTTTAAAAATTGTATCAAGGGATAAAGTTTTGTTTTTAGCAAAATAGAGAGAATGAATTAGGTATTTTCTCGCTCAACTGAGCACCTTGACCCCTGGGAAGTACTTGAATTCATCGTGGCATTCCTTCAGAGTGGTCCCGAGACGGTTAGTGGTGTCTCTCTTGTGTCCCTCTCTTCTGGTGGACACGTACGGACAGAGGTCAGTCACGCGAGCTCTTAGCCGGAAGAGCTCGGCTTTTTCGACGTTTCGACGTAGAGGCAAAAAAAAGAAGACTTTTGGACATTTACGTGCTGTCAAATTGCTCTAAAGAAGTGAAATATTACGTAGACACTGAGAATAAGGATTACTTTGTATAAAATTTTAATATATTTTCAGTTGATTCGGAATGTTTTTTTTCAGAAAGAGAAAGAATTTTTCGTTTATGAGTGGAATTATACAATATTCCTCTGGTATGAGACCTTTAAAACACCCCGAGAGGCTGAAAAATGAGGGCAGAGAAGAAGACAACACGTGGGTGAATATATATATACACACAGGGACATTGTGTGTTTTACCTACATTATGCAATCCTCATAATGTAACGAAACACGACAGACAAAGAATTGTATTTGAGAAGAAACGACATTGGTTCCAATGCGTCCAGTGTGGAATTTCGAATCCAAGTATTCACCTACAGGCAGGAAAGAAGTGAAAAAAGAAATAGGAAAATATATATATAGCGTCATTAGGTTAACCACTGGCCACAAACAACTTCCAGAAGTCAGTTGTCCACAAGAAATAGTATCCCATGTACAGCAACTAAAATAAAATGTAGGAAAGAGGAAGAGAGAAAAAAAAGAAAAAGAAAGAAAAATTCATTGGACAGATCGTGGTAATAAGATACTGGTGTCTATCGAGAGAAGATCGAAACACGCCTCTTGAAAATTTCGTAGGCGTGAAAGCGCCTTGCTGTGTCCTTCGTTAGGGACAAAATCGATTTCTACCCAAACTTTTAACCATAACGAGAAAACCAACAACGTCTTGAAAGAATGATTTTTTTTTTTCCATTTTTTCTCATTTACCTTTACTTCTTCGAAGTTTGTGTTGTATTTATTTTTATTTTATTTCAGTTTTATTCTTCTTTTCTTCACACTACTCATTCGAATCCCACTCTGTCTACCGTTTGTTGTGCACATCGTTCGTCATTTGAGAGATAGTGAGATACGGGTTTTATAGTATAAGGAAGAATATAGAGGAAAAATATATATACAATAGAAAACTATTGCACCCCACTATGACTCGTCAATGGAGCGGAATCCATCCCCTGCAGTTTTTCCCATTTATATATTTTCCCAAACATGTATACCTGGGCTCACCAGGGTGAGGTCAGGGTCTGTCATGCTGTGGATTTTTTTCAAAATATTTTTCACAGCTGTAATTCATTTAGAGTTTTTTTTTCACCAATGAAAATTGGAGATTTTGGAAAGCAATTCAGAGATAAGGCTTGCGAGGTTTTTGAGTGTCTCTTGGGAAAAAAGTTTAGGTTAACAGGAAGCGTATCGATTACGATATTCGAGCTAGGGGAACGATGAATTCACATGATTTCAATGAATTCCTCAATTCCCTAAATAAGTTTCCCAGAAAATAGAGTAATTAAATAAGAATTTTTTGATGATAAAACATTATTTGCTTCTAACCATTTAATTACCTCAAGCACTTTAATCTCGCGCAGTAGATAAGATTTTTTTTTTATAACCATCAAATTGAGTCAGAGCCCAACCGTTTAGTATTTACTGCCCTCAATGAGTCTAAGCACACACAAGAGGATTGAAAAAAATTACCAACACGTGGGATAACGACTGCGGGCGATCAAGAGTACACGCCTGCATGAGAGATCAAGTGTACTTCGCTTCGATAATAAAAAAATGAAATAATAATAATCATCGTATAGAGGCGTAATATAAATGATAAACTGAATTTTGCTGAGGAGAAACAGTGCTAGCCATTGTCCGTTAAATTCGATGGATTATATTTCATCTGACGAGTGTTTAAAATTCGAGAATATCTCACGATTCTCGATTAGACGCATCCATCACTGCTATAAATTTAGCCAATAAATAAATATATAAAAGATAGGAAGAACATGTAATGCGTAATATCAAATGCGTGTTTATTAGAAATGTTTTTGAAGCCTTTCCATTTCGAAATGTACCAAAATATGTAGCATGTAATTATTCTAATAAACGCCAAAAAGCTAGCCATAGATAATAATAATAAATACATAAATACCGAAACTGTCTTAACAAAGCATATCGTATATCGACTTTTTTGTAAATCTGCAATTTTCATATTCTATCTTTTGTTTATTAACGAGATGAAATTCTCTACGCTGTACACATGGCCTCATAAATAAATAAACATTATAAAAAAAATTTAAAAAAAATCAAATGCGTGTTTATTAGATCGATCATAAAAACAAAGAGGACTTTAGATAATTGCAGTTATTTAT
This sequence comes from Aleiodes leptofemur, assembly GCA_963942555.1. Lineage (NCBI taxonomy): Eukaryota > Metazoa > Arthropoda > Insecta > Hymenoptera > Braconidae > Aleiodes > Aleiodes leptofemur. Next base: position 14,854,186 of record OZ012620.1, on the reverse strand, counting down.
TGATTCCCCGTCAAACTCAACCAATCAGGAGAATTGATATTCCAAAAAACTTGAAAAACACAATAATAGGATTAACGGAATAACAATCTACCGCATGTATTGTGTCATAAGGTATTCTATTCTGTTCTTAAATCCCCTATAACAAACCAGGTAGGTGGCTCATACACGCAAGGTTCCACAGGACATTTGGTATTGCATTCAACACAGATACTTTGTGGATTCCATGACAATGCATCTCCTTCCCCGAATTTTCTGAAGTATCAACACGAGGCACATTTATACAGTCTATAAAGCCCCCTACCCCTCAATTTTTGAATACAAAAAAAAAAATACAATTCCCCCCGAGAAAAGGAAAAAAAAAACGAGGAATATTCGGGTCCAAGCCATCAATACTGGTATATTGTCAAAATATTGCGGCGATCTTTTCCTCAGGGCAGACAGTGGCTTTTGTCAGAGCACTATGCCCCTGGGTGACTTTCTTCATGGATTCATCATACATGAGGAGAAAAAAGACCACCGGGACACTTCTCTTTTCCGCTTCTTACCACCCGTCCTCTATTTGGCGTTCTCCCTATTCCATCGCATCTTCTTCCTTCCTCTCCTAAACCTTCTCTACACAATTTTCTATATACACAATTTTTTTTTTTATTCTTCTTATTATTTTCTCTGCCTCGATACTGCGGTTTTCGACAGACTCGTAGTGCACAAAGTCCTGTGGTTTCAAAGAGGCTCTCTTCGCCAGTGCTAAGATCAATGGATTTTTACCCTCAGGGTGAATCCTGACTTTTTCTTTTATTCCATTTACCTTTACTGAGAGGAGTAGATACCGTTTTTGGATGGAACGAGTCTAGTTTCATATAAATCCTCCAAGCTTGATGGTGTGTATATGTGTGCGCGTGCGTGTATCTTCTCTTTGGATTCTTTCTGATGGGCTAAACCGAATGCAGTTTTTGTAAGACAAGATTCCAGATTGTATGAGAGAGTGAGAAAGTATTTGGTTCTCTATCTCTTTTACTCTCGAGATTCGTTAGAGAAGACGACTCGGTTTTATTTGAAGCTATCCTTTTTTCTTCTATTCATAAATCAAACGGTGATTTAGAATCTTTTTTTTGAAGTAATCAAAGCGTAATTAGGAAGTTGGAATGAAGAACTATTATCATTATTATTATTACTATAGCTTCTGGATGGCTGGAATTGTTGTTGGGATTTAATGAATGGGATACATGTGCCAGGAGAGCAGATTCTTGATATTAAACACTATCTACGAGACTTTGATTTTAATCAAATTGATAAGTGATCTCTCGTCGAGTAATTAAATTTTTTCCTTCCCACGAAATTGATTTCTTTCTTTTCATCCTTACGTTTTTGACGAGGTATAAAATTTAATTTATCATTATAATTTTAATTCTATTTGAATTTAAAAAGTTCATGTCCCATGAGATGATTTCTTTTGCCTTGATCTACCAAGCGAAAACTGTTTGTGGATTCAAGTGAGCATCCCAAAGATGGCGGAAAATATTAGCGGCACCTTTTATAAGAGCATCGACGAAAGAACTTTACCATCTCGTTTCTGCTAGCCCCCTGTTCGTCTCTCACTTCTGACGTTTTCTCTCCCTTTCGCATTGGACGAGCCACGTTTTTGTTAGACCAAAGGTAGAACGAAGGGAAGCAGCAAATTCCAAATCAACTCACAACGCGTGCTTTCTCGTATTCCACTGCATCAACAGATGAATCTTCTCTCTGGGATTTCATTCCTCTCTTCTCCCCTTCATAAATAGCTTTTATTCAGATCTTTTTCATCTTCGAACATTCTCAATTTAGCTTTCAAGCTTCTTAAATTTCAACTTTTACGCACTGACATTGAGTACAATTTTTTTTAAATATTCAGCAGCAAAATTGAAGATTCTATTTAAGTTTTTATTAAATTTTTTACTTTTTTTGGAAATAATACTGGCAAAGCTTAACGCATGAATGAACGTGGACCGTGGATTACTGCATGTTAGAATGAATGTAATATCACAAATCGATCGGTGTAATATGCTATTCAGCTGACAAAAAAAAATGAAAAAAAAGAAGCTGAATTGGATTTCACACTTGTAGATGGAAATGTAGGACTTGAAAAACATTTCTTTTGTTAACTTTTTATTGTTGAAACGTGGAATTTTTTTGCATATGTAAATTGTTAGGGAAAAAATCGTATGGGAAAATTTTAAATTCATTCCAATTCACCAGATATTTTTTTAAAAATCCCTTTGATTCTTTTTTTTTACTCCACTTAAATATGGAAATGATGTGGGGGACGATTTTGTACAATAAACTGGTGCATTCAAGCGAACTCTCTCAATTGAACGAAAAAAAAGGAAAATTGCTTTTTTTTTTATTTCAAAAAAACATTCTCGTTTATCTTTCATAACTATTCCAAAGACAGTTATCCTTCTGTAACTACGTATCATTACACCTAATAAAAATTCCCCCTTTCTATCATTCAAACCCACGAATTGCGATTGATCGAAAAGGAAAGAAACAAGAAAAATGAATGATAAAAAAAAAAAAAGAAAACTCAACGGAACAAGATAGACGGAATGTGTATTGCGTTTAGGTTTTCACAATCTCTTCTAACAAGTGAATTTTCTTTTGTTCTTTCTACGCTGCAATCAGCTCTGTAGCTCGGATAATTGCCAACGAACACTTGAAGGCCGCTAGCTGTGTGGTCGGAGAACCCCGGGCATTTGCCGAGATTTCGCTATGATTCTCGCGCTTTTACATGGATAAAAGTTCTATTCGAAATTAAAAAAAGTGGAAAAAATTAGATTTTTAACACTATTTTTATATAGATTATTTTGATTCCCCTTTAACGACAAACGAGAATTTTATTTATTGAAATATATACTACACAAAATAGAGTGCATTTGAATCAACTGAAATGTTTATGAGCAAGTGCCATTAATGTGTCTTCAACGTGTTAGCATATTCTCTCAAGAAGTTTATCTAACGCCATCAAGTGATGCACGCACTTATAAATTTACCGTTAAAACTCGATTTATTTTTTACTTTTGGCTTAATCATAATAACCAAGCCACAGCTAAAATGGTAAAATATGTAATTCAATACCAACTAAACTGAATCGTAATTATTATTTAATTCCTAATTTTTTCCAGTGGCATACTTCTTTTTTTCCCATTATATAAATAATGACTGTAGTTTGTACGTTTCAAAATAAGCAACAGGTTTTATTCCACGAGGCGTTAACGAGTGCACGTCACTCATATTTTCTTCAAGCGTTCCAACGATTTCGGGAACGTTAATGAAAGTAAAAAAGTATAAATAAGGGCCCACGTGTTCATCTATTGGAGACATAACTGTACTAATTGTCCACACTCGGGGAATCCAATTCAATCCAATGAGCGCGTTTCAAGCTCAACCGAGAGTAAAAAAAAAGAGCGGAGGAAGTTATGTGTAAATAATACAAATGAAAAAAAAAAAAAATGAATAGATAAAGCAAGAATCATAAAAAAGAGTTGGAGGTCGAACAGTGGTGGAGACTGAAGCGTTTTGTGTTTATGATGAAGAAAGAAGAGAAAAAAAAGAAGAAGAGATTTTTCAGCCACTGCTTGTACAGAAGAGCCGGAGAATGAGATGGGGAATAGAAGAAAGAGTACAACAAAAAGTTATGAGGCAAAAGAGACTAAAGTGGTTGCTCCGTAAGAAAATAAAAATAATGAAAAATAATAAAGAACAAAAAAAAAAAAATAAAGAATGGTGATTCCGATTCGCAAAGGTTCTCGACAGTCCGTAAAATTGCTTTACGGTTCATCGAACACAAGGAAAACGGCTCTCTGGGCACGCTCGAGGGAACACCACCACTGGACTCGCCCTGTCTGGCCACCAGTGGGTAACCTGCTTCACCACAACTCTACGAATTACATATGATGGTGGTATATATGGTGCTCTTATTCAATTCTGTTGGTTTTTTTATTTGGTGGGGCTGGTTTCGTGCAACTTTGTCCTCCAGTGGCATTACCATTTATGTTTTTAATACGTCGTGAAACAATGTCTGTATTCCAAGGGGACAACTTTGTAGAGCTCAAAAGTTATGGAGTATCTAAAATTAAACTGAGAAACATAAAAATAATATAGTTTGATGACTTTGAAGGAGAGAGAGAGAGAATTTGATGCAACTTTATATTAATAGCTGAGAAATTAATTTTCAAGGAGAGGGTATTTCAAGTCAAAATTACAATATTTACCTCTATAAGCTATTTAGCTAGGAGCCTTCTGGCAAATGACTGAAGTATTCCATTGTTTCACTGTAGCACTTGATATAGAATGATTTGTATTAGCACAAGCTACATATCACATTGTAATACTGGGAGTTTGAAACCGAGTAATGCGAAACTAGCAAATCCAAAATCTCTACTGCTACGTTACTATTGTCGTGCACAACCTGGCACAGGTATGTGTACTGCTTGCTTTGAAAGCTGATAATCGAGAACGCATTGTTGGATCTCACTCTACAGTATAGCCAGCATGTGCAGTGAATTGGCGGCTGCAAGGTGTTGCTAAACCCGAAACCAAACGACCCCAGCACACACAGTGTTCATGTTGATTTCCGAGGTAATCAAGTGGACAATCAGCGATTGAGACAATTCTTGTAAATCATTTCATACCAAATTAAAGCAGCATGGAAAAAAAATCATTTGCATATACAACAAGTTGAAATGAAGCAACTGCCATTTCGTAATTTTTGAATTTATTGGAATAATAGAAGAAGAAGGACATAGTAGTGGCAGTATTAGAGTGAATTCCTTAAACTCCGAGATTTCAAACAGCTGTCGGTCTTTTATAAAACTGATAGCGATCAATCGGCCCTGGAATTCATAGAGATCTAGCCTCGAAGATGATCGTACGAAGAGATAGTCATCGTTGCTTCATCCTTAACCAATTCTCATGTTCAGTGTCGATTATTAGAGAGAGAGTGTCTTCCTACACCAACTATCAATACATATATTTCATGTGGAGTCATTCAACTGAATCTATTGACGAAAAAAAGGAATTTTATTTTTCAATAACTCGAGAAGTATTTCATAACGAAGATGCAAGGGAAAGGAAGAGTTGACGACCCTCAAATTCGTTGATAGGTGGGGTTAAAGAGCACATGATTAGAGGGAAAGTGCGTGTGCCCTCTCTAGTCAATGATGAAAGGATCCGTTATAGTGAGTATTGAAATAAACGTTTGTGTGTATTATCGAGAGATTTATTGATACAGCCTGTTGGGAAATTACACTGAATTGATTTGGAAAAGAAAGAAAAAAACACAAAAATTATAAGAAACCGGGGTAAACATGAAAAAAATACTCCATTATTCGAAAAAATTTCAACCGATGTCATGTATTTTTCAATGTCTCAGGTGGCTGCATTTGGATCTTGATTTTATTCTGATGGTGTAGAGTTACGTAGCTTGAGTTTTTTCGGTCGTTGAAGCGTGGCAGTACATGATGTGGCCTGGAGGCTTTTTTGGTAGGGCACGAGGTAAAAGAAAAATGAAAGAAAAAGAGAAGAGAAAAGCAGATGCACCACAGGAGAGAGGACAGACGGGTCGTGCGATCCCCGTGCCTGCCGTATGTCACACGTTTATGCAGATGAGATGTGTGTGCCCTTTTGGGCTTCATAATACAGCTAATGCGAGAGGTAAACATCACCACTGAATCGACAACCTGGATCTATTTTATTGTATGGGATGAGAGGACAGACCACAGAAATACCAGAGAACTATTTCATGGCATAATATAGGGAAAGGTGGAGTAAAATGGACACTTCAATTGAACGGTTTGAGATTGAAATTTTTCAATGGTCCCATTGAAAAGCTGAGGAAATTTTAGGCGGAAAACACGTGTAAAATTTTTTTTTTCTCGATTTTTTGAAAAATTCACTTTTTTAAACCAGTTTTGAAGGGATTTTCCTTTTGAAAATCGAAAAAATTCACTTTCTCGGCGATATCTCTGGTTTTGTTGGTCGTAGCGACCTGAGGTTGATTTTAAATGAAAGGTGAGCTCATTTGCCATGAATTTATGTGGTTCAAAATTTTTTTAAATTAATTTTTCAAATACTTATAGGCCATTCTCTGAAAATCAATATTTGACCTAGAAGTACTAGAAAAATTGATAATTTTTCTTTTTCAACCACATAAATTGATGGGAAATGAGCTCATCTTTCATTCAAGATCAACCCCAAGTCGCTACAACCAATAGAACCAGAGATATTCCCGAAAACCTGAAATTTTTCGAAAAAAGAACGCTTTTACCTTTAAATCTTGACCAAAAAATGGAATTTTTGAAAAATTCAAAAAAATAACCTCCAACATATGGTTTCCATGTGAAATTTCCTCAGCTTTCCAATGGAGTCGTCAGAAAGAATCTATCTCCAATATTTTCATCCATTTCGAGTAAATTTCATAGTATAAAATACCAAAACCAACCCATATCCGTTATACCCCTTGTGTCCATTTTACCCTAACTTCCCCTAATTTAGATAATGACAGAAATAATACTTTTGAACAAATAGATTTATTCAAGCAATTATTTTCTAAAGAAAAAATCCATGTTTTATGCAAAATCGGAACTAGTCGGAAAAAAATTCGAACTTGTAAATCCAAGAACGTCGAAGAAGGGGAAAAAATGAAGAAAAAGCAATAGAGGATGAGATGGAAAAAAAAAGAGAAACGATCGACTCACGAAACGATTCGAAGGACCCGTATACCTATGGAATTCGAAGGAGGCGGTATACAAGCCGTTTGCTTTTTCACCGGTCACAGTGATGCTGCGCTCGTCTGCCTCAACTAGAACTCTCTTGTATTTTAGCCCTCGGGATACGTTTAGAGTTGCGGTTCACTCAAACGTTCTCCATCTCTCTCTCTCTTGTGTTAACTTCCTCTCTGTGTGTTTACACAACCCCAAAACTCCGCGCATCAACGACATCAAGCCTTCCAGTGTGTTCTAGGCATGCATCAACTCACATTTCACTTACACGTGTGTTTATAGGTGAAGAAAGGAATTTATTAACTAGAAATATCACTTTTAGAAATGATTCCAAGAGATAATATTAATTTAGCGAAGAATAATATGAGAAGGAATTGTTCAAATTGAAGTTTGCAGTAAAACCCTTGAAGATTCCATCTCCATTATTTTCCCTGAGTTTAAGGTATTTCCGAAAATTTACAAGTTTCAAATTATGGAATCGGAAAAAAATATGGGAAGAAATCGCCAATCATCATGCTTGCCAGCTCTTAAAATATGACTTGAATTCTCGGAAATGGTCTAACCTACAGCATTGCTGAAAAAACTCTACGGGATATCTCGAGGTCTTTACTGCCCTCAAAAAGAAAAGAAAAAGTCACAAGGCGAGAGGCGACAGATGTGTTTAGTAGGATTTTTGCGACAATAGGGATAATGCAGCCACGTTTTATCCTCGTTCACACCTTCGACATTTTATACCCCAAACGTTTGTAAACATTGAAATGGCCGGACAATCGGGTGAGGGAGCCTCCCTCCAAAAGGTGACCGATATTTCCGGTATCTTGTGGGCTCATGTACACATATAGTCTATTTGGAATTGATTGATGATGTGATTTCTATTCACTGCTCATTTTGGGCTATTTGAGGTTGGGCAGTATGTTTTTAGTGGATTTTTATAGATTTTTGCAGATGTTCCAACAACTAAAACTTTCTAAATGAACTTTAGAATAAAGGCATGAGATGAGATGTATCGATTTTCGTTTTGAAACCCTTTAAAACACCCCAAGTGTTGATAATATAACGTAAAGAGTTCTAGAAGCTCAACAGCCCACTCATTTTTTTTTTTTTCTTTATAAATCCCATTGGTGACCCTTCAATCTAATCAGGCTCATTCAGCCCACCACGAAACAACCTGCCACATGGTATATCTCCTTTGTGAATGCTATTCTGACGAGTTACACTGACCCCGAGATTTACTATTGCCTGGTTTTATAACTACTGTAGCGGCCAACCCCACACATACACCAGCCCTTTTATCCTTCTCTTTTATCCTTCTCTTCTCTGCTACATGCACAGCCCTTGAATATTTTATCATCCAACAAATTACTTCTGCATCGGCGTTTATCACTGGTACATCATTTTTTTCTACTGTGGGATTCAACCTCACCCTTCTATCATGCTCCCCATGAATTTTTATTTCAGGGGTTATTAAGCCGACTTAGGGATGTGAATTGCCATTTCTTTTTTTTTCTTTTTTTTTCCCGTTCATACGCCCTGTAATCTAATCAGCTATATTCAAAGGTTACAGATGGTATCGTCACACTTTTATGAGGAAGAAAAAGTAATCATGTCTAGTATATAATACAATAGGATGAGTTATATTTTTTTCGCATATGTCTTTATGGTATTATATACAAAAAAAAATTGAGTGAATTTATCAAATCATTTGATATTGCACAGAAAAATTAATATTATATATATATTGAAGTTGAAAGTTTTCTTTTTTCTATTATATAAGAGATAAAGTAATGCACAGTCTGGATGATACTGGAGGTCATACAACTGTTCATTGTCCGCGGATAAAAGAAATGAAAGGAAAATGAATACGTAAAAATGATGGACGGAAATGGATTCATGAATAAAACAATAATAAAAGTAACGATACCAGTAGTGAGGTCAGTACTGTCATGGAGATAATGCATGACACTAAGAATATAAGCTCAAATTAATTAATATAAATAAAGTGAACGGGACGAATGGCACTTCCTCTGATGGTTGAAACATTATTATGTATGATTTTTTGAAAACGTAATGAAAGTTACTATGAATAGTCCTATGCAAGTACTGTAACTAATCCTCCTAACTATCCCACATCCGTTCATCCCCGATCTATTTCATATGAAATACATAAATGATGGTAGGGTATGTCATACGTGCATTGAATTACCAACTGTTTGCAAATTATTTTCAGTATAGCACAGTTTGGGTTCAATGGTCATTTATATCCTCCCCCTATGAGTCTATGAAAGGCGCCCCCATTTTCACCTTTTCACTGGAAAAGTTTTAATCTATCTAGAACCCCATGCTTTTGGACTTTTCGTTTTCAAATATCTGCAGCTTCATTCAGAAGTCATTACGCCCTTCTATTTATCAGGGATGTCAGAGTCAATCCCGAGGCTATTTCTCATTGGGATTTGATGTTTATGAGCAATATTATTATGCCCTTATTAATATAATCTCCAAAGTGACATGGTTCGAGGGACGAATTTCAAAATTTTAATATATCAGTTTATGACAGGATTGTAAATCTTCACTTTAGCATGCCTTTGAAATTTATTACTCGGATTTTCATGTGCCTTCACGACTGCAGCAAGAGTCTAATTTTTTTTTAGTTCGACCTAAGAGATTTCTGAAGAACCATAAACCCACTTTCATATGAAAAAAAAAGGACTTTGAAGGGTCAACATGGAGAGAAGTTGGTTCTTGCAGTGGTAAAATTTCAAGTTTCTAGGTAATTACCAATATCCCAAGGAATTCTTCAACTTGGCGTTTCAATATTTACGAATTTCACTCCCATATAATATTTTTCCTACTCCAACAAAAACTAACCAGCAAAACGCGTGTCTTTGGTATTTACAACATCTCATAAAATCCCAATTTTTTTTGCACTCGAAACCTGAATCCTTCAACCTTGGAGATTCTATAGATTTACAACTCCCGGAAAGTTAAGCATCTCAGGTATTTGGGATTTCAATTACCCGGGGCTCTGTAGTTGTCACAAAAAAAAAAGGATTACTCCTTTTTTTTTGGTCCACTGTGTGAAAAACCAGTGACCAATCTAAAGAGAAAATCTCGAAGCATCTGAAATGGCTCAGCCGGAAGGATTGGGTTTCGAATTTCCCCCTTTTTTTTGCTGCTTTTCTTGGTTATGACGGCTAATACAACCCTTTAAAATGTTTTTGGGACGAAGAATGCTCGATTTTTAAGAATCAGGTATAGAGTACGGGTCACTGCGGGCTTAGCCAAAGGCACCTTCGAAACTTTCACGAAACGTATGGTGTAGTGGAAATCCAAAAAAAAACTGTATATATATAGAGTTCCCGGAGATATTTTGACACGTCCTGTGTTGTTCCTAGCGAGTTTGTGCCCCGTGAATCTGCGGGATGTCGTGTTGGTCACAGCGGGACATTTTAGGTGGCCATATACCCGTTTCGTTCCGCAGGTTTAGCAACGGTTCAGCTTCTGGAGTCTCATCCCAACCCCACACTATGCATGATCAAACGTCTACAGTCATGGCTATTCGTTTTTCATAATGGATTGGCTTGGCTTCTAGACAATACCCATCAAATTAGATTCGCATACACTCATGTCAAAATATCCCCGGCTAAAAATCTTGGAACTGTGCAAGTCATTTTAATATTCTCAAAAGAAGGATGTGGGTGGGCTGGTTGGAAGAGAATACACGTTCATTAGGATTTTGGTAGCCTTTTTTTTGTTTCAAATATATTCAATATTTGTTCAGGAAGAGACAAAGAATTTCAAAATTTCTCTCGCGATGAATATGCATTTATTCCTAGGTCTTCAGCCTCCAAAAGGATCATTCAGGTTTCGGTAATTTTCTAGAAAACTTTGGAAATTAGGAAAAAATTAGGAGTTTATATTTTTATATCTAAATTTAGCAACGGTGTTCGTTAATGTTTTGTTTTTCTATTTGACTCCCTTGACTGCATCTACGTGACCTTAGAAACCGTTGGGGACTTTGTCTGAGGACATTTGTGATTTTTAAAAGGGGGACCTAACGAACCTTGAAACAGAAACTCGGATTAAATTTGTCCTTGTGTAAATAACACATAGGAAGTAACAAAAAGTCAAATCAAAACAAGCATTTATATATATATATATATGTTGAGCTTATTTATGGGGATACACGAGTGGATTAACCAATGATGAAGCATGACGGATGTAAAAACAAATGATAATTTCACTTACTCGCAATTAGGATACCTTGAGAGATAAGAGGACACTGTAATTGTGGAGTACTAATGCAATACAAAATTACACTCAATCATGAGGAATCCTAGCATCGAATTCAGTTTGAATATGAAGTCAGAGGAACGTTTTATACCCTGTGGCATATATATATCTATATATATATATATATATATATATACTCTCTTTCCGTAATGACATTTTGATGGCCAGTCATTATATCCATGGGCCTCTAGCACCGTAATCAGTTCTCGTAGATTCTCAGCCTTTTTCGTACGGACACACATATTCGTTAAAAGGGAATTTTTCTAAAAATTCTCAGATTCTCAAAAAGATACAAGCAAGCATGTCGTTCTCTTAATTGGCGTATAATTGAATGATTATAGTTTTAAACAAAAAAAAATGAAGGATTTCGTGGCAAATTCTTGAACTCCTAGATAAACAATTATTTTAATGGAGTAAGAGAAAATCAATAAAATTTCTATGAAGCAAAGATGAAGATAAGATTTCTCAATGCAGCATAAATTCAATGAGTCCATAAAAGTCATCGCGGCATTGGAAAACTCTTCAAGCATTTTCCACAATCTCTCTTCTCTACCTCTGTTTAATTCTTTTCCTTCCCTACTTCTTCTCCTCTTTCTGACTTCTCAAAAAGATACGTGATATCACGCATGCAATAAATCAGAAGATTCCATCGGAGAGAGAAAATCTCCCCAAGGTTTTCTAATGAAAATCAATTCAGCAAGAATCGCAATAAATCGAATTGAGAGTAAGTTTCAAACTAAACTCTATCTCTATACACATAAAGGGAATATATATATATATACTATTTGAAGCATGTTATCTGATAGATTTCGCTCTGTGGGAGAGTCATTTGACTATCGTTCTCTGTACCACAGAATGGTAAATTGGGTAATAGTGTTTAGGCAATTGGAATATTCGTATGAAACGAACCTCAAATATCCGTAACTATTCCACGAAATTCACGACAATAATTGTGTTTGATAGGATTAGAATAGAGTGTCTAAGTTGAAAATCAATTTCTCGATATTGTATCCTTCGGAAATTTGAAACTTGAAAATAAAAAAAATCATAATTCAATGTAAAGCTGATAGAAATTTGAAAGTTTTGAAGCACTGAATATGTCAGCTTTGTTTCTTATTCAATTAGCATCACGTATCGTGTGATTCTAAATTAAATAAATAATTAGAGCGACCGCAATTCCGGATGTGGTCCAATTCCGGCCTTGACTAAAATGGAGCGAGCATGTGGTTTCCTGAAACAAGCGTTTTCAGATATTGAGAAGACCCTCACTTGCATTGCCTCTAGTTTGTTGTCAAGTTACACTGCTATCAAAAAATTTTATACTATTCCTTATAAACCAGAACAAGAGGAAAACATTTACTGGATTCTACCGAATGACTGTGGGAGTCTCTACGTTGTACAGTGAATATCTGCTAGTAAGATCGGGTTTTGGTTTGTTGTTCTGTTTCTTTGGTTCGAGGAAAACGTCTTCCCTAAATTGGATTGGAGGTATTATTGGAATAGTGTAACCTCCAGGGTGAAACATGGAACGATTCCAGATCCCCAGTACAGAGTAGTACAAGGTGGAAGATAAAAGCCAGTGCTGCTTTACGATTCTCATTCTTTCCAATGCCACATGTACATACGCGTGGATTTTATGATGTTAAATTAATCTCTCGGTTTTCGATGATATTTTTTTCCTTTTTTTGTTAGCATAAAGTATTGCTAAAGATAACAATGCCTCCTTTTTTCTGCCATCCCGAGTATCTGTTTATGAGATAGAACTTCAGCTTAAAAAAAAGGGGCAAGAGGTGCGAATAATGACCTACAAGTACAACATATTGTTATTTATGTGACGAAGAAAAATAGTGAGGATAAATTAATGGCTTTTGGGCGTTGACTGCCACATGGCAACGAGCATAAACAAACTCCATACGGCTTGTCCAAACTATCCTGTCTTCAATAGCGAAACGAATGTGTCCCTTCTCTACCCCAGCTGAAACTGCTACCCTTCCTGCCGATCTGTGTGAGAAGCTGCATTATATCCACTTCTTACTTCTTACACACAATGCATTTTTTTTTCTACTCCTATATTTTTTAAAATTCATTCGGCAGGCTCCAGTGGATTTTGCTTCAGGTAGACATATGAAGGTCACGGTTTTATCAAGTTTAGAAAATCCCAGTGTAAACGTGGAGAAAAAAAGAGAATTTCAAAGTAAAAATAACACTTCCGTTACGCGTTCTTACTTATTTCTCAGGGCGCTTTGAAGAAGAAAAAAAAAAACTAAACCATCCGGATGGTTTCTTTACGATATTCGAAGAAACAAATTTACGAAAGCAGACTCAGCAAGGAGAAATGTAAACATGGAATTGATTTCATACCTAGGGCAAAATCAATTGTTCCTTCTGCGGTATTGAGAAGATGCAATTCCAGAATAGTGAACAAAAGAGGTCAGGTCTCTTTCGTCTTAGGGAAATCGGTTCACTTCTCACGTTTCTCGTAAATTGTTTCAAATTTTCTTTTCTCTCTCTGGGTGGAATATTTTACCTTCAATTTTACTAAGTAGAAATAAGATAAAGCGAGTAGTGCATTATAGAAAAATCACTTTACCCTCTATAGAATTAAATGAGATGAAATCAGAGCCGAGAGAGCCGTATATATTGCGCTTAATATGAAGAATATTCTTCATGCCCACATAGTTCAGTGCACTTACCCATTTGAAAGAAGTGGTGGAGGCGCCGAAGTTGGATTGAAGAAGAGGAGATGTATAAAGTCGATGGAAAAAAAGGAAATAGAAGGGTTATTCGTATTCTCGTTAACACGCACACGTTTCTCCTGGCAATCTTGAATTGAAAGGGAACTAGGGGAATCCCACGAGACGTCCACGTGTGCCACGCGATGTTTTACAGAGCAAAAACTTCAGGGGCGGTCGTACACAAGGCGGTCTTATGATCGGTTAAAGCTCCGCCTGATGGCACGCCTCCGTTTCACTTCACTTACCTGAAACAAAAAAATAATTAGAATTTTAAAAAAATATAATTTTTGAAGTGGTAACAACTGTGGGAGAGCCTCTGGCACTGAAAGAATGGAGAGAATCGTTGAACAACTTCAATCTCAAACTGTTGCATCGGCATGTCTACTCACCCTTATATTGAATTAATTAATGAACTAAAGATAAATGCATATGAAGTGAAATGGCTATAACAAAAAGACTAGAAACTATGAACAATTGAGTGGACAAATTTAATGAATTTAATTTAACACTGGAAGAAGTGATTATTATCAGTACAATTTCAATAATTTTGTAAAAATTTTATTATTTTATTTTTCTATTATTTTTTACGTTCTGGCACCAGTTCTTTTTGCAAAAATTAATTATTTTGTATTATTTTTTTTATTTTCTCATTGTCTTTCAATTTGACATTTAAGAATTCAATTTTTTATCATGTAAAAACCATATAAGGTTCTATGTAACATCTCCACACAATCTTTTTTGTATTATCTTGGTCTGACGGACTCATAAGTCCAAGACTGATTAAATTTATCTATCTATATTAAGGTTTTTTTTTAATACAGGGAGAAGTGGGGTAAAAAGGACACATTTTGATGTTTTCCCTAATAAAATCCCCAAAAATTAACTGTAGCCCATGTTTTCCACCGGAAATTCCCTCAGCTTTCCAATGGAATCGTCGAAATAAATGAATTTCTCACCATTTCGTAAAAATTCCCCACTATCCCTTAAAAGGAACTATTATTTAATTGCAAGAGCAATGTACTTGAAATTGTAGAAATGAACAAGTTAATCCAGTACTTCAATTTAAAAATGTAATTACGCATAATACACATGTGGTTGCACATTTTGATCTTTCATAATGTTGTCTTATGTACGTGAAAAATTCCATATCACGACATTTACTCGACCTTATAGTGGCCCACAATGTTTATAACAACTTGGATATAATGCCTAGAAGAAGTGGTTTTATTATGCTGCTTATACTTTTCAAACCCAGGCAAAAGGAGAAGTCCGTTCGGTGAACTTGGCTGACCTCTCGACCGGCCAACGACGTAGACGGTGAGACGCGTGAATTTTTTAATAGGCTAAGAGAGCTATGAAACTCCACTGGCAGTACAAACTCCTGAGCAATATCTAACAGCAGTCAAACAGTGTAGAGACTTCGAGTGTATACATGGTGGCCAGGGGTCCCTAGTTTTTCATTAAATCTGCATAACGATGCATGTCACTTACACAAATTGCCCTAAGGCCAGTTCTACCCTTTGTTTGGATTTCCGTGGCTACATAATTGGATTTTTTTGCTTCCTTCTTTTTAAAAACTTTTTTTCGTCTCTCTATTTCATTCTTATTACAACGTTTCCCACAGAGACAAACTAATTTGTGAAAAAAAAACGAGAATCACCGTGTATAAGTTAGTTAAAAGTTTTTAATTATCCACGTTGAATAGCATAACCAGTCTAAAATAATATCAATCCTCTTTTTTTTTTTCTTCTTCTTTTTTACCTTCAATGTGTGAGAGAAGAGGCCTTGTTTGACGAGTACTTGAAAAGTGGAGCATATTAAAGTGGCGCTGTTCATTTTGTAGCCGTCACTTTGTTTGAACTCACTTGAATATTAAATAAACATTAATTTTCAATTAGTTAGGAAGCTACGTTGAATTAATAACTCTTTTTGAAGAATGAATACGAGAATTTACGGAATAAAAAACAATTAAATTTTTTAATGGAAATTTTATTATTG
This sequence comes from Aleiodes leptofemur, assembly GCA_963942555.1. NCBI lineage: Eukaryota > Metazoa > Arthropoda > Insecta > Hymenoptera > Braconidae > Aleiodes > Aleiodes leptofemur. The sequence goes on along the minus strand of OZ012620.1, from coordinate 14,838,408 downwards.
AATGAATTCTGTGACTGAGAATTAAAAAAAAAGGGAAAAATAAAAAATTCTGGAAACGAGAAAGAATGAAAAAAAAAAACAAATCAGAATAAAAACCCCAATTGCTCTTCACTTGATGAGGAAATTGAATAAACGAGATTTCTCTCTAAAACTATCGAATTACATTTGACACGGGAGAAGAGAGAAAAGATAAAAGCAAAAAAAAAATCTCTAAAACCAGATTTGTCCAGATGACCTAACGACAATTGTGTGTCGCTAGAGTGAGAGACAAATATATTTTCAGCTCGGTCAGAAGAGAATTAGAGCCAATGAAGTCCTGCATCTGCCTTTCTGTATCGTCGCACGAATGGAGAGACAACCGAAGCGTGTGCGGTACGATGATAAAGCACAGAGAGAGGCGTGCGCGTGCACGCATCCCGTTGGTTTCCCCCCTTCTTTCCCCCGCGGGTTGCATTTAGTCTAGTACATAGTGGGGGGATATATATACTAGAACTTTAACTTCTTTGTATAGCGACCGAGCCAATGCGTCAATAAAAATTTGCTGCAGCACTTCGATATCATACACAGAAAAAAATGTTTTCTTAATTTAAGAATGTGCAGTCACTTAATTTAAGAATGTGCAGGTCACTTAAATTAAGTGACTCTTCTCACTTGAATCAAGTGACTTTTTCTTTCTTAATTTAAGAAAGTAAAAGTCACTTAAATTAAGTGACTTTTCTCACTTAAATCAAGTGACTTTTTCTTTATTCATTTAAGAAAGTAAAAGTCACTTAAATTAAGTGACTTTTCTCACTTAAATCAAGTAACTTTTTCTTTCTTAATTTAAGAAAGTAAAAGTCACTTAAATCAAGTGCGTTTTCTCACTTAAATCAAGTGACTTTTCTCATTTAAATCAAGCAACTTTTTCTTTCTTAATTTAAGAAAGTAAAAGCCACTTAAATTAAGTGACTTTTCTCACTTAAATCAAGTGACTTTTTCTTTCTTCATTTGAGAAAGTAAAAGTCACTTAAATCAAGTGCGTTTTTTCACTTAAATCAAGTGACTTTTCTCACTTAAATTAAGTGACTTTTCTTACTTAAATCAAGTGACTTTTTCTTTCTTCATTTAAGAAAGTAAAAGTCACTTAAATTAAGTGCGTTTTCTCACTTAAATCAAGTAACTCTTTCTTTCTTAATTTAAGTGACCTGCACATTCTTAAATTAAGTGACTGCACATTCTTATATTAAGTGACTGCACATTCTTAAATTAAGAAAACATTTTTCTCTGTGTAACCTTTTTTTTTATTTAACCAGAGGAATCATTCCCAATATCGTCATTGTGCAGTGAATTCCTCTAACCCCCCCCCCCCCCCTTTTTCGAGAATGTGGAATCTTTTAACATGATATAAATTTCCAAGTATTGCAAAAAATCGCTTGCAAGGAAAAAAATGATTCATCATACTTTGGCAATTTTTATCAGCGATAGAATTCTACTCATTGCTCACACAGCTGTGGTTATAATCACTGTGATTGGAGAAGAGAAAAAGGGGAAAAAAAAAGAACTCGAGGATTCCATATAAAAGCAGTTGATTCAGCGTTACAATGCCTTACTCCACTATATATATATCCGTGACATCTATCTCAACACACAGTAATTTGACTCGTGTGTACTCAAGAACGACATTGGAATCGATAACACACTTAGGTGTATTATCATTGTGTTCAGAAATATCACAATGCGGAAAAAATACATTGGCGAAAAGGAAAAAAAATGAGGAAATAGAATAAAAAAAACCCAAGACAAATTGAGGGATTGGAGAGATCTGAGTTTGCATTTAACAATTCAGAGAAGCCGAGAATTTCTACCACCAATTACTCAATCATTTTTTATTATTCATGTCGTGGATGAAAGAAGGCAAAAAAAAAATGACTCACAAAGTAGACACCGCTAGTGTCGCGTGACGGATTGAATATGTGGGCTCTGCCTTTGTTCAAGCCTCAAAAAAAAAAAAAAATCCAAACCAAAAATTCATCGTCTCATCGTCTTTTGTTAAGTAAACTAGTCCCAAGAAGTCTTTCTAAAAAAATTATGAAAAATTGAGTTGAAATTATCTGGAGCTCATGGAAAATACGGAAATGATTAATGCTTCCAAGATACCTTGTGTCTCAATGAATTCAAAGATGTTTCGGTAAAACAATGGAGTTGGGAAAATGTCTCGACTTAAGAGAATTCCTCTTTAATATTTTTTATCCTATGGCTGCATTCTTTGAATGTTTGTCATTGCCACGAAAGAAGATTTTCTCTCTTCTCTCGTTAATTCGCTGCCAGCTTGCCAACGTCGACTTCTACCACCCCCGCCCAACTCTGACAAATTATTCTGCCTACGAAGCAGAAAGAGAGTTGTTGGTTAAATGCGCCGTTGGCCACCTCTCCTACCATCAACAACATTTTCCATCTCTTTCTTTCTCACCATCTAATACTATCATGTTCAAACGTTTTCTTTTTTTACTCTTTTTTTTTTTTCTATTCTACACTATCGCGCTTAGCTCTTCGCGTTTGCCACCCATGAAAAATTGATCCCTTGTCGTCAGCTCGTAAATACTTAATGAAGTGTGGGAACTCGGTTGACCGTGTGCTGCTCTCCACAGAGAATTCCAGAGAAGAGAAAACACATTTCGATTGACAGCATCAAATTCGCCAGATGCTATCGACACACGTGCTTATACATTATATATATATGCAGGTATATGTATAATGAGCAAGTATTTCCTGATTATTATTCAGTCGTGTTCTCTTCTCATTTTCTCTTTTCAAAGTGCAACATTTATCTTTGATAATTGTGATTTGGAGTTTTCGGGGTGAAAAATGTTTAATATCAGTATAGGAAACTATGCGAATGTACTACTTGCCAAGACTGTGTTCTATTCATGTAACACAAAACCCATATGAGAAAATATATACTTTCTAATTTCATTTAATCATAGATCCCCTTTTTTTACTTATCTCTAGAGTAGTAATTTCATACTCGACAATTCCATAAATATACGAAGACGTCAGAGGTGTAGGTCGCAGATTTACCGTGTCTTATACCCGCAAGAATTTGTCCAATTAAACGTAGGAATGTGGAGAGAACTTAATTGAGTGAATATCTCAATAAAGAGAACAATTTTCAACGATGAAAGAACGAGACACTCTCCCTCTCTGTCTTTCTCTCTAATATTCAATTTTACCTTTTTTTTAATTTCCCTTTTTTTTCAAGATAAAATTAAGCAAAAAAAGAATTATTGTTTTGTCTGGTTTATTTCAAAATAATAGACGTGAGAAAGTTTTGTAATGTAGAGATATGTAGCTATGATACATAACTGATGACGAGTGGATGCTGCTACTACCTAAGGATCACATGGAGTCCTTGAGTCATCTGCTGGCCATCCGTTCCAGCCGGTATGTTACGAGGCCATAATACCATAACTCCTCAAGACGCGTTATTCAATTCAAAAACACCGACATGTCGGTGCCAGCATCGCACACGTGGGGCTCTGCTTATGTAGTAAAAGTGTGAAAAACCTTTCAGACAAAATCACCGTATCAACAGAAAAATGAGAGGATGAGAATATTTCAATGTTTTACATTATGAAAATTGCTTGAAATCAGTGGAAATATTTGCAATAGATTTTTTTTTATGATTTCATTTAAAAGTTGAAAGAATTTTTAATGGAAATCATGGGTCAGAATTAATTTTTTGGATTTTATCGAAAATTCGATTTTTTTTGGCCAAGATTTGAAGGTGGAATTCTCTCGATTTTTGAAAAATTCAATTTTTTTGGAATATTTCCGATTCTATTGGTCGTAGCGACTTGGGAATGGTCTTAAATGAAAGATGAGATCATTTGCCATTGATTTATATTGTTTTTTTTTAATTATTGATTTTTGCGGTATTTTTAGGGCAAAAACTAATTTTCATAAAATGTTTACATAAATATTTAAAAAATCGATAAATTTTCTGTTAAAACCTCATAAATTGATGGCAAATAATCTCACTTCTCATTTGAAATCAATCCCAGGTCGTTACGACTAATAAAACCAGAGATATTTCGAAAATAGTGAATTTTTCGCAAGTTGAAAAGGTTTTTGCTTTTACTTCCTGCGCAAAAAAATCGAATTTTCCAAAAAAAAAAATGGAAAACCAATTGTGAAAACACATGTTTTCCGCCGGAAATGTCCCCAGCTTTCCAATGGAATTATTAAAAAAAATTTTAAACCATTTCCTCGGAAAATGTATTTTTTCCCACTTCTTCTAAAGAGAGCTATCATTTAATTGCAAAAGACCTAAAATCAAGAAAAATTCTCCTTGACTCAAAATACTCAAAAATTATCGCCATCTGATTAATCTTAAATGATACATAATATCAAAAACGACTGAGAAAATACTCGTGAATTAAATTTTTAAGATTGCCAGGTAAATGAAAGGTAAAGGTCAGTCATTTTTTTTTCTTTCCCCCCAAGAATTGAATATCCAAGTGTAGGTTTTGAGAGCGCGTGCGGGTCACCTCGTTAAGGGTATCTCGCAGAAACTGATGAAAAAAAATCCAGAGACTGCAGGTATACACGAACCCATGAAAAAGAGTTGAAAAAAAAGCAAAAAAAAAGAAGAAATAAGATTAAAAATAAAAATGTGAGAAGAAACAAGGAGGAAAGAGAAGTGGAGGCGGATAGAAGGCCACACGAAAATATACGTGTGTGTATTGGCCTGACTGATTTATCGTTACTCGTCGTTGAATCGTCGATCGTTGGTTCGATAGCAGGAAGAGGATGGCAGAAGGGTTGGGGGGGAAGGGGGAAAGTCGGTACGAGACATAACTGAAGAAGAAGAAGACGAGGGGGACGTGGGTCTTCTGAGGCGCGTTGGGATGATCGAGGGGCCACTGCCAATGCTCCAGTGGAAACGGACGTGCTCAGACGTTGACGGGTACATCCACTCGAATCGCGATCTGGACGGCTCTCAAGGAGGAGTCACATTAGGCTGATAGTTTGACGTTCTCGATTGGTTGAACACTGAATATTTCAAGAGTACGTCTTTACCCACTCCTCGACTACTGTTTATTTCCTTTTCCCATTGAGAATAAGTCTTCCTTTTTTAGGCAGTGAGGATACTTTATTTGCTCAATAAACCGTTTCAATGTCACAAAGCCAATGAAAAAAAAATTTGAATTGTTTCAATGAATTGAATGTAAACAAGATAAAAAAATTAATTATTTAAGATTCATAGGATATTGGAAGGTTAAAAAGAACAATACTAGATGATTGTCAATTCGCGACGTTTCGCTTATTATTTGAGCTTCCTCAGGCTCTTGAAATTTCCAGTATTTTAGTCAAATTAATCCTAAACAGTTTCATGTTGAGTATCAATAATGTTGCACATTATTAATCAATATGAATACACACTAAATTACACTTTGTTATAACGATTTCCCGCGATCTCTTACGCTCTGATGTTGTGTCCAATAAAAAAATTAAATAAAAAAATTATTCAAATGAAAAAAAAATCACACGTATTAGAATACTCGAAAACGCATAAACTATGTACATCTACGCCAACAAGTCTGGAATGAAAAGGAGTTGGGGGGCTGTTTACCCAGTAAGTAGCGTTGTCAGTCAGCCGGTTCGTCGCGTTTCCCCTTCAGGCGCAAAGCGTTGTAGTTCTAACCTAACCCATCCTCCTCTCTTATACATAAGAGTACACGTTGCCTGTGGCCATAAAGCAGCGGAACGAGTGAGACAAGATACAGAGCTGTGTATCCCGTGGGACTGTTACCGGTCGTAGGGAAGAGAAAGAGAGAAAGAGAGAGAGATGAAGAGAGAAGGGATGCACTGTGTGTGCAGTTTACAGGGATCTCATGGAGGGGATAAAAAGAAGTAGTAGGGGTGGGAGTAGAACCCGAGCGTCAGAGAACCCGAGGACGGTCTGGTTGTGTTGAGTCAGTCGTTCAACGTCTCTTGTTCGGGACAGTGACGCAGTAAGAGACGCGGCAATATTCAAAAACACGCGCGTATCGTACCAGCATAAGTTACTCCAAAGTTGAATAAACTCGATAATGATATATCGATTGATATAGAAGCCTAGTTTGAGAATAGAATAGATAATAATAAATTTGAGTTAAAAGTAATAAAAAAGACGAATTGAACAGTAAAACAGTAGTGTAGTAAAGTGGAAGGTACAGTGACTATGAGTGCGTGACGAAAGGGGATATACTTCTGCATCGTATGTGTGTGTTGGCGTTGTTTTCTTAGAGCCAAAAAAGAAACGACCCCACAAATTATGGATCCTCCGCATTTACTTGTGTGGCTGATGCTATTGTTGTCAATGTCCAATGTATTCTGCCGCAGCATCACAAGCTTAGAAGCCCCTCGTGGCTGTGAATGGAAGAAAGATCCAAATTCTGAGAAGCAAACACTAATCTGTAGACTGAGAACCATAACTAATGCTTCTGAAGTTATTGGTAATTTATCAACAGTACAAGCTGACTCAGTAATATCACTCATACTAGAATGCAATGATGCATTATTCTTTGAATCACAGCTTGAGGATCCACGTGATTTTTTAACACCACTACGTTATCTACAAGAATTGACTATTGAAAAATGTAAAATACGTTATTTACCAGCTGGTGCATTTTCATCGGCTCATAATTTACGTAGTTTGAGTATTAGAACAAGAAACAGCGATTGGTCTGGTATGTCAATGGAGATTAATCGTGATGCATTAAGGGGTCTTGATAGTTTACGTAATTTGGATCTCAGTGATAATAATGTGTGGTCTTTGCCGACGGAACTATTGTGCACAGTGCCGAATCTTGTGAGTTTGAATTTAACGCGCAACAAGTTACAGGACGTTGTGTCGCTTGGTTTTTCACAGCGTTTATCAATGTGTACACCGGCACTTGAAGTACTTGATTTGAGTGACAATGATCTAAGTGCATTACCAGATCGTTCATTCAGTGGTTTAAATAAATTACAGAATTTATTGCTACAGGACAATGATATTCGTCATATTGGTGATCATGCATTAGCTGGATTATTGGAATTAAATAGATTAAATATATCGAGTAATCGACTTGTTGCATTACCACCAGAGCTATTCTCCGATACAAAAGAATTACGTGAACTTGTAATTAGTAATAATTCATTGGCAGTACTTGGACCTGGATTACTCGATAATTTGGATAAACTCCAGTCACTTGATCTTAGTAATAACGAATTGACAAGTCGTTGGGTCAATCGTGATACATTCACACGTCTTGTACGTTTGGTAATTCTCGATTTATCATTGAATGATTTAACGAAAATAGATGGAAATGTTTTTAAAGGACTCTACAGCCTTCAGGTATTGAAGTTAGAACGTAATAAAATTGATACATTGGGTGATGGTTGCTTCGTGTCACTCAGGAATTTACATTCTTTGACTCTCTCACACAATCGGATTTCACGTTTCGATCCAAGCCATACTGTTGGTCTTGGTTCTCTTGTACAGCTCTTTTTGGATGGTAATAAGCTGCACAATGTGCATCGTCATGCCTTTGTTAATGCTACAAGCTTACAAGATATCTCGCTCAGCGGAAATGTATTGACGGATGTGCCTGAGGCTATACGTGAACTACGTGGTTTAAAAACACTGGATTTAGGAAATAATAAAATAACAAAAATTGATAAAGAATCATTTGCTGGACTTGATGAATTATATGGCCTACGTTTAGTTGATAATAAACTTGAGAATATATCGAGAGAGGCATTCTCAAGTTTACCAGGTTTACAAGTATTAAATTTAGCGAGTAATTCAATAAGACATGTGGAACAGAGCGCATTCTCAACTAATCCAGTACTACGTGCTATAAGACTTGACGGTAATCAGTTAACTGAAATACGTGGTGCGTTTACAAGTCTCTCCACCCTCGTATGGCTCAACGTATCAGACAATAAACTCCTGTGGTTTGACTACAGTCACCTGCCAGCTAGCCTCGAGTGGCTCGACATGCACAATAATCAGATAAGCGAGTTGGGAAATTACTACATGGTCCATGGAAATTTACGTATAAAGATGCTGGATGCTAGCTACAATCTCATCACTGAAGTTTCAGATTCAAGTATACCAGATGGCATTGAAACACTATTTCTCAATAATAACAGAATAAGAAGTGTATCACCTGGTACATTTTTGAGAAAAACTACTTTGGAAAAAGTTGTACTCTATGGAAATGAGATAAAACATCTTGATATTGCTGCATTGGGAATACAAGAGGTACCAGCTGAACGTAATTTACCAGAATTTTACATTGGAAATAATCCAATAGTATGTGATTGTTCAATGGAATGGTTGCCAAAGATAAATGAATTATCCAGACTACGGCAGCATCCCAGAGTAATGGATCTTGATGCAGTAACCTGCGAAATGATACACATAAGAGCAACACCAAAACGCCCACTTCTTTCATTGAGATCAAGGGATTTTCTTTGCCGATATGAAACCCATTGCTTTGCACTGTGTCACTGCTGTGATTTTGATGCTTGTGATTGTGAAATGACTTGTCCTGATAATTGTTCCTGTTATCATGATCATAGTTGGTCAAGTAATGTTGTAGATTGTTCCAATGGTGGTTATAAAAATGTACCAGAGAGAATTCCCATGGATGCAACAGAAATTTACTTGGATGGAAATGATCTTGGCGATTTGGGTAGTCACGTTTTTATTGGTAAACGTAGACTGGAGGTATTGTATTTGAATAACAGTGCTATATCCGCTCTCCATAATCGAACATTCAATGGTGCACCAGCATTACGTGTTTTACATTTAGAAGGTAATGCACTTAGGGAGCTTCGCGGATTTGAATTCGATCAATTGGAACAACTTTCAGAGCTCTATCTAGACCACAATGCAATTGCCGAGGTTGGCAATACGACATTCAATAAAATGAAAAGTTTAGAGGTACTCAGATTGGATAGTAACAGAATCGTTGACTTTAGACCATGGGAGGCATTGGCTGGTGCTGGAGCTGGTGCAAGAGTTGCTCTAGAGGGTAATGCCTGGAATTGTGAGTGTAGTAATACTGCTAAATTGAGAGCTTGGCTTGCAAAGCACGATGGGGATGCTGAAAAGATGTACTGCAGATATGGTACTGAAACTGTTGCTCAGGCACTGAGACGTTGTGGGGATCCATCGACCGAAGCTGTCTCCAGGGCCATACCAGAAACACCACTCATGGGAGGAAACTTTGTACCTCTACTGGCTGGTGCACTCGTTGCGGTTATTGTCATTTGCCTAGTTGTTGCACTAGCTTTTGCCTTCAGGCAGGATGTACGTTTGTGGGCACACTCGAGGTATGGCTTGAGATTAGGAAAAGTCACAGCACCACCTGATGAAGAACGTGATAGATTGTACGATGGTTATATCATTTATAATGAGAGAGATCAAGACTTTGTTTCTGGTTGTTTATCAGCTGAATTGGAGCAATCTGGTTTGACACTGTGTCTTCATTATCGTGATTTACCACCAGCTAGACATCAAGAGGCACTACCACCAGCTGCAGCAGCAGCAAGAAGAATTGTCTTAGTTTTTTCACCGGTATTCTTTGCCAATGAATGGCAGCATCCAGAATTTCGTGCTGCTTTACGTTGTGTACTTGATACAATTAGACCGAGTTTACGTAGACGAAGGGTCGTAATTCTTCTCGCTGCTGAAGCTCCACGTACCCAAGATACTGAGTTACAATTGCTTCTTCAAACTTGTGAGGTCATCACATGGAGTGACAAGCGTTTCTGGGAGAAACTAAGATTCGCTATGCCAGATCCAGCGGACAAAAGACGAGATGGAAAGAAGAACAACGGTGACAGATGTGGTGTGAGGGTACCAGCGCGTTACACGGCTGCACCCTCGGCACCAACGGACCTTTGGGCTAAACCAAATGGTATTTTGGTCGCTCCGGTTCATCATGCACCTACGCCTACCCCCACGCAATCGACCTACGTTAGTTCCGCATCGAGCAGAACCGAGGACGAGGACAGCGGTGCTGAACATCAGCATCACGGTGGCTACAGTGCTCTTCACACTGCCAATGGTAGACCGGCTAGTCTTTCATCACGTAGTAGCCATCTATACAGTACAATACCAGAGCCACCATTGTCACAAGGACAAGTTGGTCCTGGTGGTATACCCATTAATCCTCGTACTTATTTTGTGTAGCTTATATAATTGTATATTATGGGAAAAAATCATTGAAGAAATAATCCCAAATTATTTTCATCAAATTTTATCTCCTCTCAGTTTTTCAAATCAGTCTTCTAAGTTTGTATATATATAAATGAAATATGTAATATTTTTAATTGAAAGATTAATAATTTAATGAAATACTAAGAGGATGAATTTAATATTATGAGGAAATACGGAGAGAGAGATAGAGTATTCTGGGACGCTCCGTGTGAACCTTTCTTTACTAAGGTTCGTTTAACTAAGACTGGAAATGAATGGGATATGAGGAGGCTGTATGGTAATTGAAATGCAGTGAGAAGCGTGTAATTATTGGCTGTCAGGCTAGGGACAGGTGTGAGTTATGGGCTCGATGACGGGCAAGTCCATACGCAGAGACTTATAGTAAACGCTGACATTTTTTTTCCTATTGATTTTTTTTATAGCCTCTAACAATTTTTTCTTAAAATATCATTCATCGTTCCTTGAACTTGCTATAGTATATTGCTCTTTTTTCAATTCATTTTTTTTTTATTATTATTTCTTCCGAGTATGTGTAATTAAAACAAGACATGTAATTGAGGCTACTTAACATTACTTTTACCTCATCCTGTCCAATTGCCGACTGGGGCTTTCTATGATTTAGAGAGCCACCCAACGCTTATTAGTCCGTAAGGGAAGAAATCTTTTGTAAATAATGTATCTACTTTTGTATATAGATGAAAGAGGAACAAAAAAAAAAGTGTCAGAGGATTTGTTTGAGACAAATTTACTAGGGCCCATCCTATGAATGTTCGTATATTGTAACACATTTCGTAGAAAAAAATGTGAAATGACATGAGCATAAAAGAAAAAAAAAAAAAAAAGATAAACACTTAAACTTGTATTCTATTGTTGTAAATAGTGTTTCACGCAGCGCATTTTATTCACCTGTTATATTAAATTAATTCATGATTACGAAACCATCGAAGTAAATTTTTCTTAAATAAAAAGAAGGAAAAAAGAAACGACGTACTGAAAATTGAAAAAAAAAATGTCTCGTCATTCTTTTTCAAATAACCATTCCTATGTCATCATACTATTCTGATAAGATCTACAAAAAACTTTCACTTTCAGGCGAGAAACCTCTACATTGTTTTTTGACGTTTACCTGATGAAATTCATTGACAGTCCTATTGTTTGATTTTATCGAGTAATATTTTTCGTAGAATATAGGTGAGTATGAGAAGAAGAAGAAAAGAAAAAAAAAGACTTTCCAGTTACATGCTAACAGGTAGTCAGCAAAATCAGTAACTCTTCCTTTTTATTTTTTTTCTGAATATTGATCGAAGATTTTTTTCTCAGCAACCAATGTAGATTCTATATTCACTGGTAAAGTTATAGTTTGGTACAGTGATCACGTATACACTTATCTTTCGCTTCGCTCTCGATAACCACATTCTGGAGTCTCTAACGTATGCTATATATGAATCGAATCGACGCCGCATATATACCATTTGATACGAGCATCGAATCGAATATTTCGAATGGGTCATGAGAGTTGTCTGTCGATATGCATTTTGTGCTCACAGCACGAATAGAAGGTGAGAAGGGAGGCTGAATAAACGTGGTAAGAATTATTAGGCTGTTTGGTTGACTCGATTATTCGCTAGTTTGGTGTATCCAATATTTTACACATTAAAAAATCGACAAATTTATTGCCATTAAATGATCACTCGTTACCTTATATGCTTATACAATATGTGTGTGAGCTCTTAACAATCTCAGTGAATATAAAACCACACCTATGTTGACACTTGGATGATTCAAGGTATGAATAATTTTTTTTTCGGATGGTCTCTTGTCAGGTGTTATTTATCAATTGAATCATTAATTTCTTTCTTATTATTCTCGACATGAGGATGATGTCACTAAATTAAATACCAATATATCATTGTTCTATCCTTTTGATTCGACGAAGAGAGATTAAAAATGCCGAGTCCAAGAAATAAAATCTTATCTAGTAGAAATAACATTTCTCCATATCTTTAATATTCAATTTCTTTTAAATGTACATGTCAGAGCTAATTGCATAGAGTCGTAATAAAATTGAGGAAAAAAAAAAAATCTTGTTTTTTTTTCAACTTCATCAATACAATCGTTATGGAGTGAAGAATAAAAAGGTTTTTTCAGTGAAATAAGTTACCTCCAAGTTTTATTCGTTTTGATCTACTTTAATTGTGAACCACCGAGCTTTGTATTCACGTATTAAAGTTTGAGGTAACGTGAACTATCCAAAGACTAGTGTGGAGGTGAAAACATCCATGTATATATGAAATAAGTATGATGAAGCTTTCTTGAACAAGTGGAGATATGAGACGGTCGATTAGCTAAATGGCGGGGCTTTGAGAACTAGGGTAATTGCTTCTAAATGGATTATAACATAACGATAAAAGTTCCTTCAAGAGATGTAATTGTCAATCAGTTTGGGAAAAGTTGGGTTAAAATCTTTAAATCATTTTTTTTTCTCAACTTCGAGCAGTTGAAAATTTCTGGGAATTTATATAGGGGTAGGTGGGGTAAAATGGACGCAAAGGGTAAAATGGACATGGGCTGATTTTGGTGTTTTATACTGTGAAATTTACTCGAAATGGATGGAAATATTGGAGATAGATTTTTTCTGATGAATCCATTGGAAAGCTGAGAAAATTTCGCATGGAAAAGATATGTCGGAAGTTATTTTTTGGAATTTTTGAAAGATTTTGTTTTTTGGTCAAGATTTGAAGATGAAAGCCTTCGATTTTGAAAAATTTCAGTTTTCAGAGAATATCTCTGGTTCTATTGATTATAGCGACCTGAGGTTGATCTTAAATGAAAGGTGAGCTCATTCCCCATTGATTTAGGGGGCTTGAAGGAAAAAATGTCAATTTTTTCAAGTACTTGTAGGGCAAAAACTGTTTTTCAGAAAATGACCTATAAATATTTTTTTTTTAAATTTGAACCACATAAATCGATCATAAATGGGCTCACCTCTCATTTGACATCAACCCCAAGTCTCTGCGACCAATAGAACCAGAGATATCGTCGTAAAAGGGAATTTTTCCCGATTTTCAAGAAGGAAACCCCTTCAAAACTTGGCAAAAAAAGTAAATTTTCCAAAAAATAGAGAAAAAAAAAATTTTGACACACGTTGTCCGAATAAAATTTCCTCAGCTTTCCAATGAAATCATCACAAAATTTCAAACTCGAAACGTTTTATTACAGTGTCTATTTTACCCCACCCTCTCCTATATATCTTCAGGAAAAATCTGAGTCATATAAAAAAATTCCATGGAAAAAAGAACAATTTGCTGCTTCACTCCAAATCAATACACTGATGCAATAGCAACGTTGAAAAAAAATGTGAAGCCAGTGCAGAAAATTCTACTCCGACCTCTACAAATCCTGGTCAGCGACTTCTTTCCAGTACATGAAATCCATATGAACTTCAGTTTATGATTATTATATATCAATGCTTCTCTCCTTTTTCTTTCAAATACTAATACTCTTTCAAGAGTACATCACGAAGTATGCCAACTCCGCATCGAGATATTTCTGAGCTTTTTGATATGAAAGCAAAAAAACAAATAATATCATATGATATAAACGAGGTGGCGTCTCGTGGTTTTCCACTGGTATCCCAACATGCCCATGATGCCATTCCAGAACCAAAATCCTCCTTGGGATTCGCCTAGCAGTAGATTCCATCTTCGGCTCGTTTCATTTCAGCGAAAACTGAGGGAAAAAAAATAGAGATGAAAGAAAAACGAAAAATTAGCTATAAAATCCTTGTAGTGGAATGAGAACTCGTGGTATCTTATGGGAAAAAGAGAAAAATGAGAGCTTCTGAGAGAATTCGAATAGAGAAAAAGAGAGAGAGAGAGAAAAATTTAATGAAATAGACGAGCAGTAGTGAAATTTAAGACTTTCGTTTTTGCCTTTGTACATTCATCTGAGAAAAACATTATTCGCAAGACAGTAGTTTCTCAAAGGATGAGAATATCTCACTGTGAAGCCTCTCAGAGCCTTTAAATAAATTAAGTCGATTCTTGAACACCTAGCTAATTGCCTGAGCTACTATATCTCGATCAGTTGTTAGGCACCTTGTTACAGAATAGAAATTTCCGTTAGAATCAATTATAATGATGACGTGCCATAATGCGTCACAACAATGTGTTACAACCAATCAGAACCCATTACAATTTCAACGGTAAAATAATAAGTGTGAGTATGTTTTTTTTTTTTTTTCGTCTTCTTTTTTAAATTTGATGAATGATTTCCTCATTTCAATTTAGAGGGCTTCGTGTCGACTTCATGTCAAGGCTTAGATTAAATATATTTCTATATTGATGTATTCATGGTAGAAAGAAGAAGAGAAACACATCACTCTTGATAAATTGAAATCTCACGTTTTTATAATTTCATTGATTGTAATAAATATGAAACTGTTTTATTACCTCATAAAATATCGTTTTTCAGTTTTGTTTCGGTGCCCATTAAATTCGAATTGTTTAACCGACTGAATAATTTATTTATTACTGCAGGATCGAATAATTGACTGGCACACTGTGTTCAATACCTGAGTTTGAAATTTATGTTTCGATGGTTTCCATTCTGGTCACATAAAGTGGCGAAAAAAAGAAAAAAAACAATAATTGAAAAGGGAGGGAAAAAAAAGAAAAATGTTTGTTACAATTTGAAAAGTGCAGAATGTGAAAATGTATATTCTGGATTCCATTGTCACTGAATAATTTTCACCAGTGCAATTATATCTTCCACGAATTAATCATAGAGCCTCGAGGTATGAAAAATGTAACTCTGTAATTGATATCTTCAATAATTATGCACCAATTCGTCTGTACATATCTATAATACATCTGTGACCCCGTTCCCATTAAAATTTTAAGTGTCTAGAAATCTATTTTGATGAAATTCGTGTAGAAAACTTATGTACTTTATACTCAATAGTAATTTGTCACGTTTATACATTAAATAGTTGTGTGCTTAGTACGGCTTGTGTGTCTGGAACATCAATGATTCATCGGAATATAAGAGAATAAAATTTCTTTTATTGATAAATTTACTCGTAGATCGTGACATGGGATTTGATCGGCCAGCGATTAAGAAACAAACACTGTATGAATTATAAAAAAATATGAAGAATTAGTAGCACTGTCTTCTCGAAAAAATTATATTACAATGACAATTGAACTAGCAGTGAGAAAATAATAAATATCATGTCACAAAGAACACAGAGAAGAACAAAAATTGATAAAAAAAATATGCAGGAATTTCTTCAACGAGCGGCATCAGACGTCAAACGTAACCAGAGAGTGAAAAGTAAAAAAAGAAGAAGAGAACAAAAAAAATACGCGTGGGTTGTGGTATAGAAAATTGGTGTGCTGCGTGCGGCATGAAACAGATTCTTACTATTCTACCAGGAACAATGTGCCTATTCGTATGCAGATTTCTATCCAAATGCGTATGTGTAGAACACACATTCAAATCCATGGATGAGTCACAAAATCAGTTGAAATAAGAAAAAAGAAAAAAAGAGGAAATAAATGGTAGAACATTGACCGAATTCGTAAAAGTAACACTGTTCTCTATTGAACTAGCCTGATAGACATCACCAAGCCAACAGAAAATAATACGAGAGAGTGAAAAACCTGAAGGACAATATCTCATCACTCCGCTTGATTTCAGTTTCATTCAACTCATTTCACCATTGATTTATTTCTTCCTCGATTTTCAGTTATGAGGAAAGAAAGCAACGGGAAAAAAATCCATCACAAATACATAAATTCAACAGGCTCATCTTGAATCAGCAATTAACATAAACTCTTGATATTTGCTTCCTATTATTGATTCAGGTGAAATTTTAAGGCTCTAATTTATTTGTATTATGATGTATTCTTGTTTAATTACACAAAGAAATATTTGGAATGTTTAATTTAAAAATACCAGGACATCTACTCACATCACCTCTGACAAAGTTGAAAAGAAAACTTATTAAAATGAATTTATACTGAGTGCATTCAGAGATGACAAAGGGAGATACTGAAAGTATCTCTGAATGGGGAAAAATTTTTAGAAGAAAGAGAAACAGTGAAAAGGCCAACAGTGGACGAGCAACCCTTGACTAATCCATGTTCGTTTCGCTGGATCATGAGAGAAAAAGAGAGAAAAAAAAAGAGAGAAGGGAAAACCGGTACAAAAACCATGTGCCTGCCATTTATACTGGTATTGGAACTAAAATTTCTAGAAAAGAAGAAGGAAAAAAAAAGGCAACTTCTCTTTCCACGGATGAGTTGGGATCTAAAGAATCAAATATACTGTTGCCTATTCGCTAATTGAGCAGCATTGAGTCCACTTGATTCATAATATTCCATTAAGTTCTCTTGTTGGTTTAATTCCTCTCGATACTATGTGGAGTATATTCTGAATTGATGCATTTATGGGGGAAGAAGAAAAGCGAAGCGATTAAAATTAATAGATGGGAGATTCTTTCCTCATTTTCAGTGATTACTGTATTTTTATGTTTCAATGATTATCGCTTTACACGATAAGAGGAGTATTGAGTAACATTTTCCTCCATGCGGATGAAACCGATTAACTACGTTGAGTTGTTGAGGGCTTCCATAAATCCTCATTATCGGACGTATTTAAATAATACATTTCAATCTTTTGGGTGATAATTAATTGCCCTTTTCGATGATTAAGAGATGAAAAGAAATCCCAATATAGCTGATGAATTTCCAAGTAATTCAACCACATTTCAGAGACTAAAAAAAGGCCGAAAGAGATAAAATCTATTTTGGAGAAAAGTTTTATCTACATGAAATCATGTGAGATTCGATGGAGGAAATTTAATTAGAACAAAATTGAAGAATGGCATTTCTTTAATACACTCACGTGAAACGTTCTGCTTACTCAACCCGTTTTCTAGCTGTATTTCTTCGCTAGTTGAACACGTTGAAAGGCAAATTATTATTAAAAAGGATGCAAAGCCCATTGGAATGTTGTTGTTAGTGCATTAACCTATGAGAGTTATTAGAAACTTTTTATACGCATCAAGTGCCTTTTTTTCTTCCACGATGGTCACGGTAATTTTCCTGCTGTCCTCGTCAATAGATCATATCACTACAAACAGTATAAATCTTCAAGATGCAGATGTGAAGGAACTCTTGTTCAGATACTCTTCAATATAACACTGGCAATAAAATGCGTTGAATAACCTTTCAATTAATTCCTACTTGGATCATAATAGCAATTGACATAATGAATTTTGTTAGGGCGATGCAGAAATCATCAAGGTGGAATAGTTTCATTCAATTGGATGTCACGATCGTTATTAATTCTAGGCAATTACTTCTAGACCATTGAAGCACTCCAGGGCTCCATATACATTACGACCTCTTTTATGCCTTCATTCTGAATTATTCACGTCAGATCAACGACTCACAGATATACAGAGAGATAACAATAAAAATAAACTAAATACACAGACATTATTTATTTTTTAATAGTTAATTTTAAATAAACAATTTCTGTTCAACTAATACTTGAAAATGTTGAATCAACAATGCCTGGCATATTTCAAGATTAATTGGATAGAGATTCGCCATGGGCCTTTTGATTCCTCCAAATCTTGAATATTTCAAGGTACATCCCTCCCAAAAGTCCAGAATTTGTATGGAACAATGTTCGTCTTACCCCTCAGGAAATTGTTTGGCTCCTGGTAAATCCATCCTAGTCGGCATACTTCAGAGTAAAAGCTCCTGAAAAAAAAAGAAGAGAAGTTATAGAGCTATGGCATTACTTGTGTGGTGTGTGGGCCCATTGTAAAACTACAGGAGGTATACAGAATCTTTCAGACAGAGCAATGGGGATTTTTCACTGTGTGGGAAAAACGGGGTCGATTCGTCAAGGATAACGTTAAACACGTGCATAGGACTGTGACGAATTCAACCGGATACTGTCTTCTAACGACTCCTTGTGAATCTCTCGAGAGCCACCCGCAATCACTACGCATTGTCCACTTTAATTTTTATTTTTTAAACTTGAAAATTTTTCAGTGCTGCCCACTCAACTCAATGTTGAAGTGCAATGTTCCGTTTATTTTTGATGATTTTTTTTTTGCTGCCTGGGTGCTTATGATTGATTTTATCAATAACAATTTCGAAATTTGATTGAAAAGCGATGCAGAAGAGATGGGAAAACAGAGGAAAAAAAAAATTACACTGTTATGCCCACATGAAAAAGCCCAAATTTAATTAAACTAAAATGGACCTGTGCATGAAACAAAAAGATCGGAAAATAAATGTGTTTTTAATTAATTGACCGGGAAAGGAGCGTTAATTAATTGAGTAATTGGAGGGGAGTATCACAATCAGAATATAATAGCTGTGATGGAATCGTTTTTTTTTTTCACTCCTTCTAGCTTTTTTTTTTTCTGTGTCTGAAAGATTATCGTACGAGTAACGTTGGTAAATATAAAAGGTGCATGTAATTCTGGCTATGCTCACTGTATAAAAAACCATGCGTTATGCGTATGCATATTAAAATAATAGTGCTGGGGAAAAGCATCCCCCTCTTCAGGATTATATAGTCATGAGTTTATCGGTAAAAGCACGACAGGCCACAGCCGAGTGCAACATGAACAAGGTACCCCCGGCAATTAGTTTAATGCTGCTGCTGCTGTATACTGCTGTATAGTAGAGAAAGAAAATATAAATTCAATGTATCAGAAGAGATGGGGCTGTGAATTCTGATTTAGCTAATGTATTATTGAATTATTCTTCTCTCTTATATCTTTATTTTTCTCTTTTCAACAGAGGATTATAATTTTTTTTTTCTTTACCTTTCTTTATTGTTTGAAAGATTAAATTTTTCTAGAAATAGGTATTCATTGATTATTATCTGGCTCAGTCGTTTTTCCTTTCATGCATCGCATGATATTGGTCTGGGGTAAATCGTGGATGACAGATGGAGGCAGAGGGGAAACGGATCAATTTAGATTCACTCGCATGGATGATTGATCAATCGAATAGCCGAGAATTGACCGTGACATTGAAGTATGAATGAATATACGAGTTTCTCAGCTTCAATAATTAATAATTCATCATTTTACGTTTTCATCCACTCGAAAAATTTTTTGGTAAAAAAGAAATTAGTATCGTCCCAATTTTAAAACCAGAAAACTTTCCGTAAACATGAATTGTAAATATACTTGAAAAAAAGAAAAATTATTCCTACTTATTTATTGTTCTTCCAAAGTAAAACTTTATCCAAAAGAAATTTAAACAATACATCTAGCCAATAAATTCTTCTTACCCCTAAAATTACATGCAGAAGAAAGACCATAAGTATATTGGTATATCTCGATATAACTCAAAAAACTTTTTAATCAATTACGTCGAAGTGAAATGCAACTTGATAATGTTTGAACTTTTTCCTAACTCTATACTCACGGCTTAACTTCACGAGATACAACTTCATTTTTCACCCAACAAATATCATATAATATACGAGGAACTGAGTTGACTCGAAAAGCCAAAAAGTTTTCAGCATATGAAAATAGAGCGAAAGAGAGAAAAAGAGGGACAGAGAGGGGAAACTGGGAATCCCAATAAGTAATAAGGAAATAGATAAACAAAAAAGTGTGGACCGAGGCAAAATATGTGATATTTATATAAGCTTATATGACTCTTGGTGAGATTTTAGTTTATCGGAAAAAGCTCGGAAATTGGAATAGGACAAAGCATGGTGTGCGCTTGAGCTCATTTGTCATGATTAACGTCTGCATTGGACGTTGCACCCGGTGACCGGGACCACCCCGGATGCCACCCCTATCCATTAGCGGCAATTAAATCAAAACCGACGCATTCACTTCCACTATATATATTTTGAAATTCAACATTATGCGTGAATGTGTGTGTGTGGGAAATTCCCTCACATATGCATTTTGTTTACGAAAATTGTGGATTACAACAGGCACATAGTAAAATTATTATCATCGAGAAAATTTTAGCTGAGGAAACTGAGTGGAAATACACTGTTGGGACCAGTTGCCACATTGGTTCATTAGACGTATAATCGATTGTTTACATGGACAAATTATTATAACGTACGTATTTTAGCCCCTAGTGTTGAGTTGTGTGTGTCTTCGTGCGAGACTAATTGATCAATAAGCCGCTTAATTACACTATTTATTCAATGAGTATTTGTCCATTAAATATTTCAATTATGTACCGACCTAATTTCATAATTTATTTGAAATGTAATTTTAAATACAGAGAGAATACTGTAATAATTGTGGGGGAAGGTGGGATAAAAGGGGCCCATTTCAATTTTAATGTCTTACGCTATAAATATTCCTTGAAATCAGTGAAATTGCTTGAAATGGAATTTTCTTGATAGATTATTTGAAAATATGAGGTAATTTCTAGGGGTGTGCAAATTATTCGAATATTCGAATCGAATAATTCGAAAATCAAATATTCGATTTTCGATCGAATAATTCGATATTCGATCGAATAGTGCAATATTCGATGGTTTTTCTCGGATATTTGAATGATTTTCGTTCTTGCAATGAAAATTTGAACCGTGAAAACTTCTTTCAGCATCTCTTCGTGAACTCCGCGAGTCTTGTAATAATATAAATTACAATGGAAATTATCAAAAATCTTCGACGACATTGAAAAAGGTGAGTTGATCATTGAAAATTCTCCCCTATATGAACGCCTTAATGTGCATTTTTTTCTTTCCTGTACAATTGTTGCATACCCGAAGGTTATGGAAAAAATATGAAAGAGGAGGGTGAATACTGTCGAGCTGGTGCGGGCCAAGCCATAAATCGGATCCTCAGGACCTACAGAGTCAAGTAGGCGGGCAAAAGTGTTCATGGAGTATCCGCCAGAAGAGGGCAAAATACCACGTAAGGAGCACGCACTGAAACTGTTTCTTCGTACGGGTGGTCCCCCCACGGCATAGGTTAAGATCATAGGGACGTCACGCATTTTTACGTTGACTCCTTATCCGCCTGTAATAACCATAGAAGGAAAAAGAGAGGGTAAAAGAGTACTATGTGTTTGTATACTCGTTCGTCTCTTCCTTCAATCCGGTGATCTAAAGGCTCCTTACAATCCCATTTTGCTTTTGACTCAACTCCTGCTTCGTAAGTTGCCCAGTTATGCCGTAGAATATAAAATTGGATCGTCACGCTCTTGTCAGAGGCAATCGCGCGCTTTACCATGGACGAGCGTCACGCTTTCATTCTCCCTCAGTCCATCTTTTCATCTGCCACAACGAGGAGACTTCTTCTTCTCCGATCCTTTCAACTACTAACTCTTGGTAAATTGCCCTGGATACCAATGTCGATTGTTGCGCTTTCATATTCATCACTTTTTATTGGCACTCCATTCAATTCAATTAGAAAAGTAATGTTTTCATAAATCTATATTAAACATTATTGAAAGACGAAGAAAGAAACTTGACAAATCATGTTTTTCTACGGATTACATTGAAATACAGCATTACTGACTTTTTGCCGACGACCTAGGTGGTCGTAGAGATAGCTTTATGCCTGAAAATAGCAACTGTGTTTCCGGGTAAGTAGGTAGGGACAGTCTCATTTTCCATTTCCATATGAGACATTTCGGATGTGAGTGATTAGTTACTATTACCTTCACTCTAAAATTACTCTCATTCCTTTACAACAAAGGATCACACACACCCAAGAATTGTTTCCTGAGTGTTAACATTCTCTAATTTTACGAATCGTTGAATAAAACAGCATATCCTGTGCTTGACAAAATTCCATGAATTTAATAAACATAACATAATTCAAAAGACGACTCAAGTGTATCCTCAAACGATTTGTTTGTGATCGTAAAGAGCATAGAATATAATGGCAGTTGCATTATCTGAAGCCAAAGTTAGGGGACTGCTACTCATCGATCTGACATTACTTAATTATCCCTTGCATTATTCCTCGAAAATACTAACAGAACAGTTGTTTGAAAATTTATGCTAATGGAATATTAATAACTCACAGTGGCTATAACCGTGTTTGTCAGGAGGGTTACAAAATGTAATATAAACAGATTGGAATGTTATTCCTCAGATGGGAGCTTTGTATCAAAATTTTGCTTTATAATCACTGTACATTTACATTATCTCGGTAATTGAATTAACATTGCTATTATTAATTCTATTTTCGTGTATTATGATCAATTTCATGATTCAAAATAGTCTCCGAAATTACAATTGTATTCATTTCTGAAGATATTTTCATTTTGAAGGTTCTAGAATTTTGGTGGTTGCTTTAAGCCATAGACTAACCACATGTTCTCATTCAATTGGAATAACGAGCGGAAATGATAGAACAGAAAAATAAAGGATGGTAATTGTCATCTTGTTTTTGGCAAATAAACAACAGCATAAATAAATCGAAGAAGAGCAATCTCTCATTTCTTTCTTTCATTGATATAGTGTGCAAAAAAAAAGAAGAGCCTTACACTCTACCCTGGTAGAGTTTTGTTTAGTATATATTCCACATGATTTATACACACTCATATTTTCGTCAAGGTTTTTCGACGTAACGTAATAACGTTTGCCAACCACACTGTATATGTATGTGTATAAGCCAAATGATGAACAGATTATTCCAACACCCAATTTACAGTTGAATAAATTATGGAATGTGAAATGGTTGAATTATAAAACAATCTTGTTATAACGAACGAGCCTGTCACAACGTACAATTTCTTATTGGTTTTATTTTATTCTGGCTTTTATTTTTCCATCCTCTTTTTTTCTCATTTCTTCTGCTTTATTCCATGGTGTGTGTGTGTATATATGTATATACCATATCGCATCATTGAAATGCCAAATGGACAATTGAGATTCATAGCTATGATGTCATCGATGCGAATGTAGCTGTGGGCTGGATTGAATTTAATGTACTTAGTAAATGCATATATCATTCTCAGTAATGTTGAATTAGTTGTGGTTAAATTTATCTTCACTGTAGTGAAGGTGTCAGTATAAATAAGAAAATTTCAATAATAATTTTTATAACAAAATGTAGAAGGGGTAAATTATGGATTGACTTTTTTTTTGTTGGAAAAATGAGAAATGCAGAATTGATTAATTTCTGTTTAATTGTAATAAATAATCCTGAGTAATTTACATGAATTCTCCAGTATTATACGAGGCTTTGAAACACAAAAATAGCGTCACTCAGAGGGGAATTCTCTCTTGGGAGGAAAAAAAAGGAAGAGAAGAGCTGCAACAATGGGGAACTTGACAAAACTCATTGGTTATGCTTTGTATGTTTGTGTGTATGTGTGTTTGTGTATGTTTGCAGGAACGCGCGCACACCGCACATCCGGAGCTATTCACTCCCTCGATAAAGGCATGGTACACGCGTGTCCTTACAGAACATATCGGTATTCCGGTGCGGGCACTTTGCAAATATGTGTATAGAAGTTTGTGTTGACCGCTCAGGAGGCGAGTAGATATCAGCATCGTATTGCACCTGTGATCTCTACAGAACATCTAACCATTCCCTGCTAACCAAAATCCACTTGGATTCACAAAGAGAATTTCTGATTGTGAAAGCCAGTTAGTTGATACTTATTTACCTTGTGAGACTTGTTCTCAATTATTAATGCTATCAACAGAAATAGGATAGTTTAATGAGCAAATGTAATTCAAAGGGGATATTTTTTAAATTTCAGTAATTAAATTGACAATTATTTCAATGATATATTCACCAAGAGTCTCAGAAATCATGAGATGTACACTTGAATGCTAAACAATTCACTAACACGAAAAATTTATTTCAAATCACAAATGACATTTTAAACAGAAACGATCACGCACGTTCAATGAACGTTGGACAACAGACAATTGGGATTAAAGGGTCAAATGATTGGCCAATAAGCAACTGAGAATCCTGAGACCCTTCATTCTTCACTCATTAAACATTTGTATCATGAAATAACTGCCCTGGTTTTTAATCCCTCCATAGTTCAGCAACGATTTATGAAATATAATTACACAGAATTAACTGGTGTATAATTAATGAAGAATGAAATAATCATTATTTACAAAAAGGAACTAAAAAATTTGTTTGCTTTCTGGTTGATTTTAGAGGTATGTAATTAAAAAAACATTAGAATACAATGATTAGGCCTTTAAATTGAGCCTGGACTATCAAAAAATTGTTGGAGAAATGCTTCAATGTTCTGGCTAATGTACTTTTTTTTTTCTTCATTTCCTCAATAACCATATGTCTAATGGCCACATTAACAGATGGAACAGAGAACTGAATAAATAAGTCACAACATATTCTCACAATAGCAGAGAAACATAGTGTTATGTAAAATTTTCACATAGAAACAACGGTTTTCATTTCAAAATTCATGAAAATTAATGTATACACTCTAGTTGTGCCCTTCAAGAAGCTTAAACACGGTTAATACGAGCGTAGAATTAATAAGCATGTTGAGGTTTCTGCTACGTTATGGAGCTTAGAAAAGTTCCTCCATAAAGTGGTGAAGATGCGTCAAACGTGAAGAGTAATTCTAAGACTATGATATCTCTCAGGACTTTTGAATAGGATAGGTAGAAGAAGTGGGTGGGATTTTGAGTACACCAGTAAGTTGAAACCTCGACGCAGTTGCCATATTTTATTACTCAAATGCCCGTGCCCATGAGGTTATTTCGTTGGTTGAACATTAGAATTAATGCCCCCTTGGGCAATCTATCATAAGATTGTCTACAAAGTGGCAACTGAGTTGTCTTGCAGCTTCTACGTTAATTCCCATTTGAACGCTTGAGTAAATTCATTTTTATTCTTTATCTAATACTATTTCCAGCAATTTTTCAAAGCTCAGTTTTATTAATGCCCTTGTTCTATTTATTTGCACTGTTTGTATATAATATACTGGAAATAATGAGATACAGTGTACAGAGGGGATTTTGTAGCATTCCAGTGATAGCAAGTGGACGTTTCTTTTTTACCCTGGGTTCACTTTATTTATTACGGTAGTTTTACAGGGATTGACTCTTCAGAAAAGGGTACTTTGGATTATTACACTTGAATTTGAGGGTAGTATGTAAATCTAGAGATGCCACATATATTAAGTTTTATGTGTGGAAAAACAGTCTCCATGATCCTAGTGAAATGTAGGGAGAAGTGGGGTGAAACGGGCACATTTTGGTTTTGATGTTGCTCGCAATCAGTGGAAATGTTTGGAATAGGATTTTTCTAATATCCTTAATTTGAACAAAGCATGACCTTTTCCTGTGTGATCGAGAAATGGCTGTGCATAGTAATGGAAGGTGGGGCAAAATGGACATCAGGGGTAAAATGGACACATCTCAATTTTTTGGCAAATATTATGGAAAACTTTTGGAATTAATAGAAATATTGGCGGTAGATTGTTTTTGATGATTTCATTGGAAAGCTGAGGAAATTTTAGGCGGGAAACAAGTGTCGGAATTAATTTATTTGAATTTTTTACGATTTTGACTTTTTTGAGCATTTTAGAGGGTAAAAACCTTCATTTTTTTGAAAATTTTGAGTTTTTTGAGAATATTTTCGGTTCTATTTGTCGTAGCGTAAAAATTCCGATTGGGGGTGAAAGGTGAGATTATTTGCCATCGATTCATAGGGTTTTCAATTAAAAAATATCGATTTTTAAGGTATTTATGGGCATTTTTGTGAAACAGTTTTTGGCCTATAACTATCCCAAAAATAGATATTTTTGAATTTAAAACCCCATAAATCGATGGGAAATGAGCTCACCTTCCACTTGAGACCAACCCCGAATTGCTACGACCAATAGAACCAGAGACATCTGCAAAAAACTGAAAATTTTCGTAAAAGGGAGGCTCACCCGTCAAAAATGCAGAAAAATATCGAATTTTCAAAAAAATAAAAAAAATACATCTGACACCCGTTTACCGGCTAAAATTTCCTCAGCTTTTCAATGGAATGATCGAAAAAAATCCATCTCTAACCGTTTCATTATAGTGTCCATTTTGACCCACTCTCCCCTATGAATACTTGAAAAATTGATAATTTTCCTTTTTTAACCTCATAAATCGATGGAAAATGAGCTCATCTTTCATTCAAGATCAACCCTAGGTCGCTACGACGAAGAGAACCAGAGATATCCTCAAAAACCTGAAATTTTTCAATAACAGAAGGTTTTCACCTTCAAATCTTGTCTTGACCAAAAAATTGCATTTTTGAAAAATTCTAAAAAATAACTTCCGACATATGATTTCTATGTGAAACTTCCTCAGCTTTCCAATGGATTCATCAGAAAAAATCTATCTTCAATATTTCCATGCATTTCGAGTGAATTTTATCCAAAAGCAATCCCAAGTCACCACGAGAAATAGAAACAAAGATATCCTTAAAAAATTTCAAACAAAAAGGCTGTGATTTCCAATTTGTGGCCAAAAACGTTAAATTTCCAACAAAAAAAATTAAAAAATGAATGCAGATACATGTTTTCCAGCAGCAATTTCCTCAGCTTTTCAATGGAATCGCTGGAAGAATTCCATTTCAAGCCATTTTTCATTTTGAGAATCGTTCCAATAGAAGTACCACCCAGTCCCTCCAAATAAATTTATCCACCAATGAGAAGCAAATCCACTCGAGAATATGCAATAGAAGCCTTCTATTGTAGCCTGGAGTTGTGCCTAAGCACTCGAGTGTATCTCCTGGAGGAATGAATCACAAAAACTAAAGGCTGTCAGAGTTAGCTCACGAATGGCGCGACGGTCAGCACGAGACACTGTCGGGAATGAGTGTTTGATCGCTTGGCTTCGTAGGTTGTACCTCTCGAGCTTACAGTATGCATTCTCTGTAAGCAGCCCCTCGCTCTCTCGTTTCGTTTTCCCCCTCTGGTTTTGTACTCCTTTATGCCCTCCTCAAGAGTCTTCTAACATACAACAGCAGAACGACTGAGGTCAAACATAACTATACCCAGTCCATTATGTTTGATCAAGTGGATTTGACTCGTGCTAAAGAACAGCCTTGTAGCCCGAGTCGAAAAATTTAGTCTTAGACTAACTTCGTGAGTTCATTGGTTTGGAGTCTGGATTTCAAGTCGGTTGTAGACCTGGGAATGCAACTTTGAGGACACAAACCGACGCTATTTTCGACGAGTTTTCAGAAGTTTCGTCGGTATTTAGTCACCATTTCAATCGGATTAATCGGTTTTTGGCCTAAATTTTTTCAATTAAATTTTAAAAAATCGGATGAAAAGAATAAAAATAATTGTGCGTTCGGGAATTAGATTCATATATTGCTTCTTATTCATTTTATTAGTGAAAAATTCATTATGCGTACATATTAAAACATAGTAAACTAAATAGGCTTATACCTATATAAATCATACTTGATTCACATTTTCACGTGAAACACTTACATTTGAAATACTTAAAATGCAACAATATTGAGAAATGCTATAACATTAATATATATCAAACCATCAATCTCAATTGGCTTATATTATCGTAAATGAATATTTGATCATTTTCACCTAAAACACTTACACTTGAAATACTTAAAAGACAACATAACATTGATCAAAAACTGATGATTGAACTATAAATAATAACAATAACATTTCATTCAAATATACGTATACCCTAACGCAAATAATACTGAAAACTCTGCGCGTCGCTGAATATCACTTGGAACCTCAAGAGGTACGTCCACCGATGGTTGACGTTGAACTGAAGAAATTTTTCTTCGAATTTCAACAGAAAGCTGATGAGTAACAGAAAAAGAGCAAGCAATTTTCAGTGAGTTACTCAAAAAAAATTGTGGGAGAGAGAGAAAGATCAAAATAACGAAGCCTACCGGAGGCAACATGTGTTGTTTTATTACTCTGGCGTACTCGAACAAGGGAAAAGGGCATTCATTACAATTTTGGGAAATACCCATTTTTCCACTGCTTAAAATTTATCCAATAATTTTCCATTTCCTTCTTACGCTTTATTGTAAATTGATATCAAATATAATTTAAATCATAGAAATGACAATCAGAGAAAATCTTCACTATCTCCAATGAACTCACTATAATAGCGCTGAGATTAATTGAATTCAATTAAAAATATACTATTCATATATTTCAATCAATTTAGGGAATAAGTTCGTTATAGGATATGCGTAATATTAATCGCTGAAGTGTTATGATTTTTTTCATTCAGTGTGAGATATTAATTATGTAAAGCGATGATCTACTTTCCTAAAAATGTAAAGGACAAAAAGAAATAAGTCAATTTGGACTTTGAAAAAATTGACATAAAATTGGACAAACTTGAAGGACTTAAAAGAAAAATCTGCAGTGACGAAATTTTTCTAAGTTTGTGAAGAACTTAGAAAAATTTCAGCACATAGAGATTCTTGTTTTCGTCGGTATTTCGTCTTCCCTTGAAAGTCAGTGGAGACGACGAACTCATCGGAAAAAAGGAATGGACTTCAAACCGACTTGGTCATTTTCGGTTGGTCGGTTTTAGTTCGTAGAATGCAATTTTTAGACCTTTTCCCGATCATTTTCACGTGTTTTAGACTATAAACCAACGAAATTTTTCGACTCGGGAGATCTCTCGTTCACTCCAAATTGTGTTTATACATCCTAACCCACGATATGCTTATTTTTTTAAATAAAATGAATCAAGTTAGTTTCTCCGATTAGCGAATAAACTTATCCTCTCTTTTTTCAAGTTCACCATTTTTTTTTTTTTCATCTTGTCTAGGTATGAATTCCTCAAAAGCTTGTAGGCAACAAGCCTTTGACAGTTTGAATTTTACAACCGTCTGTTTGATGTTTGCCGAGGACTCGAGATATCGAAGTTATCGTATGAAATGTTTACTGACTTTTTGAGGTTTATTTTTCATACTTTATTTTTCGGCTGTTACCTTTATTCGTATTCTTGTTTACATTTGATCTTGTTCTGAATGAGAAACGACGTGTATACGCCCAGAGGACGACTCTCATTCTCTCTTCTCTCTTTACTGGGTTAT
Source organism: Aleiodes leptofemur (assembly GCA_963942555.1). Lineage (NCBI taxonomy): Eukaryota > Metazoa > Arthropoda > Insecta > Hymenoptera > Braconidae > Aleiodes > Aleiodes leptofemur. Next base: position 14,809,117 of record OZ012620.1, on the reverse strand, counting down.
TAACGAGATATCCTGAGAATTGATTGAAGAAAGATAGAAAGAGATGAGGGGCTTTACTCTGCTGGTTTTTTTTCCAGTATGCGTATGCACATCATCATTGACGCTTTATTAGCCATTCGCGAAGCGCAAACATGATCAGAAGAGGAGAATTACAGGAGATTCAGCAAACTGCATTAATTCAATTCAATTGACATTGATGGAACAGCATAATTAATGTGTGCTTAAATACACATTCCAATTGACTAGAGAATTATCGAAAAAATTTGGTGAATAGATATCAATGCCATGAGGAAAAAGAAAATACCAATAATTGGCATCATTATACAGAACAACTTCTTTTTTTTTCTCTTTTTGAATACCTCTGTTTATCTTCATTGAGTTCGGCCCAGCCACTGCCATGGTAGAGTACCCCTCATTTTTTATATAATTTCAAGTTTGCCTTTTTTTTTTCCTTCATTTCTTCGCATAATTTTATCGCTGATGCCAACCGGATCCGGGAGCCACCCTATAATTATACCGAACATAGTTGTGAGGTAAATTGTTTTGATGCAGGAGCTCATAATCCCGAAACAGTTTCAATAAAATTCATCACGGGATGTTGTATACGGTGGCAAATTATTGGAACTCAGTATACCGAAGCGAGAGTGAAAATAGTAATTTCATTAAAAATAATATACTGATAATCAGTAGAATTACTATTTTAATATCAATTTCCATGCAAACTATATTATTCATACGCCCCAAAGTTTTTTCTCTCTAAAAATTACAATGATCCATCCTCATTTGTCAAATATTCCAACGAGCCAGAGTGACTTTCACGGTTTCTTCAATTTCTTATCTGATCAAAGTTGTGAAACGATGAGTAATAAGCTGAGAAAATTTTTTTCCAATCCCAAAGGCGACAAACGAGACAAAATGACACCCTGTCAAATGGCCCGTTGGCAATCTTTTGGGAGGTCTCATGTTCAATGTACGTCCGATTTCGAGAGGAAATAGTGGGGGAGAAGTGGGCATAATACCGGAGTTGAACCAAAGTCAGACCAATTTAATTGTCCAAAGTAAAATGGAGCACCTGCCTGAATGTGCAAAGGAGCCTTCTAACAAGTCGGCAATAACGTTGCCTCGAAGAGAGCCACCCCGCTTATACTTTATTTTTTATTTTTTTTTTTCCTTTAGTTTACGTTCGACTTCAACTTGTTCTCCAGCTCCTCCTTTCATTCTCCTTCTCCCTCTTCTTCTTCTCCATCTTCCTCTTCATCATCCTACTTTTTTTTCTCTTTTTTTTCTTTGTACATTCGATGTTTAACGTTTTCGCTGTCTCACTTTTGCCTCGTCTCACCGCCTCATACCTGATTATATGTTAGAATCATAAACGAGAGGCTATCCAAGCCAGCAGACAGGTGCTTCCGTCTGAAGCACTGTTGGTTGAAAGCGCGCGCCAATGCCTGGACTAAAGTCCACAAGCGTCCATACTAATTTCATCATAACCACGATGTTACCCTCTTTTTTCACGGCGATGACTCTATAACTATAAACGCGTGAAAAAAGCTCCTGGCAGTCCTTATAACAATGTTTGTTTACGCTTCTTTTTAGAAGACTTTTAAAAAGCAAAGTAGTACAAACAATTATTTCACGTAATTAGATTTCTCATTGATGCTCAATTCTTTCAATAGAATTCACCTCCTATTAAAGTAGAAAATTCATTAAAAATCCAAGTGTTAATTCCGTTTGATCTCCACAAATGTTCAACAAAAAGCTCGGCGCGAGAGTAATTGGAATCCTTGGATTCGTAATCAGTTAGATTGAAATCAAAATGAGAAAACAGTAGTTGAAAAAGAGGAAATCAGAAAGTAGCCTTTAATTTCATCTATTTCTCGAGAGAGAAAAAAGCTAAAAAAATAGAGCTTTTATGAATATTTGAAGAAATAGATAAGTTGTATTAGCAGAAAGAAGAAAAAAGTTTTTGTCTTAGAATCTAAACTGTTGAAATGTAAAAAATTACATGAAAAAAAAAACTTGTTCAATAAAGATATCCATAGAAACCAGAAATCTCTTCATTCAACCTAACTACTTATAGCAGCACCTCAGTCAGCTACCGTGTAGAACGTTAATACCTTGACGTAGGAAACTTTAACATGTCCATTCTTGGAGTTACTCCCAAAGATGGAATGATTTAAACAACTCGAGGAAGTCCCGGAGGTCTCAGCTTCTCTTATTCCTTGATATCTCTTCTCGTCTTTTACTACCCCCTCCCCCCTCTCCCCTTTTTGAGATACTTAATTGCACGTTCCACGTCCGGAGATAGCTTAGCAAAGTAGAGACTACACGAAAAACTATCAAGTAAATGAACTCTACGTCAATCTGTCTTACCCCAATCTTTATTTTTTCCTCTGCAGTATGTATTTTTTTTTATCATTTTTTTTTTTCTTTGTTTTGTTATTGGAGGAAGAATTTTTGTGGGGAAAGAAACGCGTGCCCCTTTGGAGGAGGAAATGGGGCGGGCAAAGACCAGAGGGGAGGAGACCCAAGTCTTGTGGAACAAGTAAAGGAGTGCGTGAGAATGTTATCGAGCCCTTGTGCTTCCTCTCTTTTTCCTTTTTTTCAACTCTTTCCCCCTCCCTCCCTCTCTCTGGGGCTCTTTTCCGCTGGAGTTGGAGGGGATAAAAGAAGGGGGACCACACCGAGAGACCACCATGTGTGCGTGGTGGCTCTTTCGGTATACAATCTACTTGACTTGAGACTTACATTGGCCTCAATTCACTTCAACTTCTCTCCATAACTGATATTCACCGATCAAACATTTGCGTTTTAGTAACTATACATAATAACTGGGACTTTTCAACTTCAGTTATTCTTTTAGAAATGTTTTTTTTTCCAAGATTTATGCGAGATCAAATCTCCGGGGGGCGAATAAAGTTAACTCTGAGTTACGTACATTTCTCGTGAATGAGTATTATCATGTTGAGGGAGGATCAAGTGGATTGTGGATTCAACGAGAAGATGTGAGGCAATTGCAAACCTCTGGGTAAATCGCCGGATGATTGCCTTACTTGCGGCTATCTCTTATGCAAGTTTATACTAATTTTTATGTAAAGATGTGGAGACTGAGCAAATAAATTCATCTCATTCTTCTTCGAGTAGCAAAAAAAAAAGAAAAAAAAAACATTCCCTGACCCTTATAATTTCTCTTCCAACGTGTACTCAACGGAGTCGAACATCTAGATTAATTCACGAGTTTTTGGCAGAATTCCCAAGGACATTGGTAGAGAGCTATCTTAAATTTTTTGAGATGTCTGTTCTTAGTCAGAAGAATAGTCACGATATTTGTTGCCAAGAAAATCGTGGCAATGTGTTGCAAAACTACTAATGCATAATTCCAAGTTTTTCACCAAGTGAACATCCTACCACTCCTCCCCCCCCCCCCTCCCCCCTTTCTGCGTAATCTCCATTTCTCCTTTATCTTCATACAAGCATTCCAAATCCTTGGGAGTGGTGAATAGTCGTTTTACGTGTAGAAAACTCTAGTTGAAACGAATAATACTGAAGATGTCTTCCAATATTGGATAGATAATGATCCTGGCGACGAGAAATATAGTTGTCGCTGCGTTTGCCAACAATCTATTGCGTATAACAGGGAAGTGTAATACTCCTTTTTTTACGTCTTTTTATTCTTGTAATACAGTATAAATTGTTGAAATACGAGAAGGGGAAGCCTACAGTAATAGGCACTTTCCTCTTATTTATTTTCAACGAGGGCATTCGAGAGACGAAGAACAATCTTGACACCCATACAGAATTTGCCCCCCCCCCCCCCCTCTCCCATTTTATTGCCTCAAGATATCCATCTAACCAAACAACACCGAAACAGAATAATCTTTGAAGATCACAATTTGGCGATATGCAAATTAGATTGCAAAAACCAACAACCCTCTTCTTCTGATTAGAGATTTTAAAAATAACTATTCAATTGGACTTTGAATTTCGTTTCCATATGCTGCTTGTTGATCAAATATTTTCATTAACCAATCCATTAAATCAATGTTAAAGTTTCAAGCGAATAATTGATTATACTGAAATTACATAGAATTTTGAAAGGATGCGAAAGAGAATGGTATATATATCATCTCTTGGAAGTCGTTGGAGGTTTGCTTAAGAAAATTTTTTGACTAAAAGTATGAGATGAAGTTTCATGTTACGTAACTAGATTTCAGAAACTCGAGGAACTTTATAGAGATGCACTTCAGAGAAATGAAGGTGGTACTGTTATAATATTTATGCTGATTTAAAAGAAAAATACAAAGAGCTTTTAACAATTTCTCGATTCACTCAGAATATCAAAGAATTGGTTGATATAAAAACAATGATGCTGCAGAAAAATTTATTTTCTCACTGAATTCGAAAAGTTTTTAATATAGAGCTGAGAGGTATCTTCTTCGATAAGTAAATCAATTCTATTGTCTTAGACATTTTGAATTCATTAAAAATACAATTAAAAAAAAAGAAAAAAAAAGAATTTTATAATTCAGACTTTCTTACTATTTCCAATCATCCTTATGGTTGAAACCTAACCGTTTGTTTATGCAAATGAATAAGCCAGGTCAGATCAAAAGTTTCACGTGATGCAGCAACTCAAAAGCCCCCATGGATTTCCACGAACTGCTCTTCAAACATTTGGAATAATCAATGGACACGCGATTTTGAAATATCGTGATCATGCCTGACTTGTGTATATTTCAAATGTTTGAATTGATTAATTTGAAGAAATACAAAGTAAGAAAGAGCCAGAATAAAGGCAGCACAATTGAGTGAAGATAGGCAATGAAAAGTAGGGTAGTTGAGACTGAAATTGACTATAATTGGTCGATCTCTTCTTTCTATTGGTGAATTCTAAAATCTCCAGCTCGATCCGCTATGCTGCTGGCTCTATGATAATGCATCCATCCCCAGCAGTAGAGAGAAGAAAAAGAGAGAGAGAAAACGATGGAATAAGAAAAAAAGAAGGCGATTCACCATAATAGCGTCGTCACGAAATCCAACACGCCATCACACAAAACGAGGCTCTTGTATTTGAACGTTAAACCAAGTCAAGAAAAGCCTCGTAGGCCCTTCTCTTTATAAACTCAAAGCATATATACTGACTCTGGTATCGGTTGCTCTGGTACTTTTGCCATGGCCTCATGTTTTGATGCATAAAACGAATGAAAAACATCACGAAGTCCAGGTTACACTCGAAACATGGAACGACAACCCGTCATTACCGTTCCTCTTGCTCCTACTTTTCTGAAAAAATAAAGATAAAAAAAAAATTATTTTTATCATCTGATTGCTGGACACTGTCATTTTCACTTCGCCACATTTACTTGTGCAGGAAGTGGATACATCACGTTATTATATTTATATTAATTCAGAGGAGAATTGTGACGAGGATAGTGAGTTGCTAATTGGTGAGAATATCTAGTTTTTGAGATGAGAGAAATGAAAGTGTTTCCTCTCTCTGTAGTTGTGGAGAAATGAGAGGAGTTGGAAGGTGATAAATTGCTGAATTATGCAAGTGAAACAGTACTGAAATCATAGTGGGGGCAATTTTATGCTGATATAACGGGCTAAAATCAATTCTCACCAGTGGAAGATGGAAATGGCCGGGGAATGGGCATAAAAGTAACCACGATAAACGCTCTGTGGTGTTTACCGAACGTGCCTAATGCACCATCAGTAGGAATTGTACGAGATACGACCACCTGTAGTAAACTCAGTGAAACATGAAAGAAAATGTTTTGCCCCTGGTAATACACGGATGCGCACCTGTACCTTACACCTATCAGATAATCTTTCTTTGCTTATTGGAATTATCCTTCACGATGAAATAGAGGAATTATTTGATAAATTTTATCAATTGAGAGGATAATAGAAATGTTGATTTAAAAGAATTAATAATCTCTTTTTTTTTTTGGTAATTATATAATGTCATGAAAAATATTCAGACATAAATGTTTCATGTCCGATTCAATTCCTCAAAGCTCGACGAGAATAACCACGACAATTTGTGATTCCACGGCCTGCGGCTGGAAAATTTCAAAATTTAGCGACTTAAATTTCCCGCAGGAAATCAAATAGTCTCACAGCTCCCAAAGCCGTGGTACCATGTGGATCAAGTGAAACGTGATTCGTGAAAAGTTGGAAACTACTTGAATAATCATAGGGATTGATCTTTTTTTTTTTGTCAACACGTGCCAATAGGTTTTTTCGCAATAAGAAAAATAAATAGAACAAATGGTAGGAAATAAATGAATTTTTTATTTTTTACGAATTGTGTATTATGCCATCATGAAGAAAAGGAAGAAAAAGGTGCAATATGTTGTATCTCCTTTTGTACATCCTTCAGTACGAGTATAAAAAGCGAAAGAAAGACTCCACCTATTAGATAGAACTGGAACCATAGCTATACAACGTTTGACTCTTACATGGCGGTCCATAAAGCGATAAATCGTGCTAAACTCACAGCTCGGTACAATGTGGTTCAACTGGCACTTAATGATGCGATGCGAAAGCCCTTGCCTCCAAGTCTTTATGCCTCACTCTTTCTCTCTCGATCTCTCTCTTCCTCTTCCTCCTCCTCCTCCTCCTCATTGTCCTCCCAACCTATCTCACTGTTTCTCTCACTTTAACGCTCTAGACACCAAAAACTTATTTTCTCTTTTCCTTTTCCTCTTCATCCTTTATAACCCTCTACTTTTTCGCTGCTGTCCTGTGTGTGTCCGATGAAGAAGGAATTTCTAGACTCTTTTATTGTCTGCATCCACCGACAACTGCTCTTGCCCTCCGGGGATATAACAAAAGCCAGTCGTGCCATCTTCCCGCTCTCACTTTACGTTTATTTATTTTTATTCATTTATTTATTTAATTTTTTTTTTTTACTTCTTCCTTTCCTTTTATTCTCTCTTTTGTCCACTCTTATTTTTTTTCCTCCTTCATTGAATTAACGCGCATATCTAATTCGAGTATCGAGAACACGAGGCCCACCGGGTGTATTTTTTAACGTTTATGCCATATCTGTGGGTCGGGGGTATATAATATTCTACACTGGTGAATATACCTCACGATTTAATCGTTAACGTTGTACCCTTTTTTGACTCTTGACTCTTTGCGATCATCTTCTTTTTTTTTTCCTCTTTTTTTCCTACTTTTTCTTCTCAAGAGGAGTCCCTGAACAAAGGAATTTTCGACTGGATAAGAATGAAGGAGGGCTCATTCAGTTTTAAAAATATTCAAATAATAAATGTTGATAATAAATACAGAGGTGGATTTTTTTTTGCAAGGAAAAATACGAGAGTTTAGACTGTTGATAGATATCAAGAGAGGCATGGGTAAATAGGGCCCGAGCTAATCATTACAGCTTGTCTAGTTCTTTGGCGAGTGTAAAAATTGTGGAATCCTCTGCATGCAGATGTGGCTTTGAAAATGAAGATTTAAATCACGTGTCCTCGGTATGAGCAAGAGAGAAGCATAATGATCCCAAAACTCATTGATTGTGAATACAATCATTGATTTTCTCCTTATTAAGCAAATAATCTAATCAATATAGATAAAAATATTAACTACGAGTCGAGTCGTTTAATTTGTGTCAATTTATGTACTAATTTAAAAATAGTGTTTGGTTAAATCGTAGATAAAAACAATAGAAAAACAATGAAGACTGATAGAGTGCAGAAAAACTGTTCTCCAATTTTAATTTCAATATTATGACAATTTACATCTATCTAAAGGTATTTGAACTTTTCTATTAATTCCTCATAATTTTGTCACAGGCATTTTTGAATGTATTTTTAATGTATGTTTTATTTTTATTGTATTTATAGAGCCTGAAGAAGCTTCTAATCAGAAGCGAAATGTCGCGATTTTAGGAAATAAATGTGAAGATTGACTTCTAATTTATTATTCTTCTGTCCAATATCCCAATAACCTCAAAATTCAATATTCATCATTGTGGATGACAACAAAAATAAAAATATTAACTACTTTCAATTGTTGGAGATTATATTTTAGGTAGCTTTGTTAACGTATTTATAGTTTATAACGAGTGTAAAAAGCCTAGAAAGCTATACATGGCTCAAAATAAAATAAATAAAATGCTTTCCTCCTTATGAGATAAATGAAATTCTGTACCCATTAAACCCTGTAGTACTTGCTATAATAACTGAGTTTTTTTACCAATTGTAAAATCAAAATATGAAAATAATGTACGTTATTGTAATTCTAATTGTTTTTTATGTCACCTACATAAATATATAAGAAAAGAAAATGTACATATTATGTAGAAATGCACAAATTTAGCAGAATGAACCTAAAAAGTTCAAGTGCATACAATAAATAAAAAAAAATCAAAGGAGGTTAATATTCTATTACTTCAAGTGAATTAATAAAGCGCTGGACTAACATGATAATCAATGGTAATACCAAAGCAGGACTAAAGTATGACAGAAAAAAGAATTGTAGATAGCAGAATTAAAATGAACATCATAATTCACGATATACAACAAGCAGTTATACCGATCACGGAAAAGCACTCATAGGGTTTCTTATTCCACGAGGACTTCCTCTCACTCCTTCTCTTTGTTCTTTCGTCCCTGGAGGAATAAATTCTCCTAATAAACGACGGGACCAAACCACGATAGGGAAAGGGAGCTATGGAATATCTATAGAGCAGTAGCGCCTCGTTATCCGTTTCTGTGTGTATAACACAGCGTGTTTCGCAGCGTTTTGAGCACGGCACGGTATCGCGAAAGGCCGATAAATCTCGAGGGAAAAGAGGACCGTTGAGGCCAAGTCCATGAAGAAAAAGGGGAAAGGGAGAGAAGCTTGGATGCGATCTCGTGTGGCCTCTTGGTGCACTCTGGGCCGAGAGGAACCAAGCTACATGAATGCCTCACTCCACAATTTTTCGTAAAATTTACACAGAACAATAATTACTTGTAATATTTATGTACTTGTTTCAGTTAATAAATTAATAAATGGGGTGAAATTGATATTTTGAAGGAGCGGTGAGAGATGGATTTTTTTCAATGATTTCATTGAAGAGCTGAGGAAATTTGCGATGAAAATCATTAGTCAGAATTGATTTTTGGAAATTTTACGAAAATCAGTTTTTTTCGGTCAGAAATCTTAATCCTTTCGATACCTGAAAAATTCCACTGTTTTGGAGATATCTCTGGTTCTAATTGGTGCAGCATGAAAATTCTGAATGGAGGTTCTGAAAAAGAGAATTCTGAAAAATTTCAACGAATGATAATATTCATTTGAAGCAAGCAAGTTCTGAACCCCAAGAAAGCAAATTGATTGATGTTTGGTTAAAAAATTAAAAATAGCACTAGGAAATGCCTCATTTCCGAGCTTATGAGGTCTTAGAGTTGAGAAATGTCATCTGCAGTAGTCCAATTTCCCTCCCTGTTGGGTTCTTCCATATAAAATCATCACGGATGTTAATTTCCACTAAATAGAAGGAAGTTCAGAACCTGAAGGAGGCAAATTCATTGCTTTTTTTTTTGAAAAATCAAAAACAGCGATAAGGAAACTCAACAGGCATCCATCCGGAAGCCAAGTATTTTAATAATCATGAAAAGTATCTATTCTCGAATACTTTCATCAATATTGAACGATTCTCGGATAATAATAAGCGATTTATTCAAGAAAATATGGAAAAGTAGAAAGATTCTCAATACATCTCAGCAATTTCTCTTTGTATTTGCATCGATGGATGCCTCAGGTACATCGGAACTTACAGTTATGGCAAACTTTGAATAAATCTCATACTTTCTTATTTAAAAAAACGAAGAAAAAAAATTATCTCCAAAGTTTTCATCTTCATATAACTTCTCCTCGTCGTGATGAAGACTCTTCCTCTTTGCGAATCGGTGTCCATCTTAATTATCACCCTCGTATACCCACTACGAAGAGAAAGAGAGAGAGAAAGAGAGTTTTATAAACTGGTTCGCCATACTCTCCTACCCACAGGGGACATGAGACTGGATATTTTGCTGTACGATATATCACCATGAACACGTGATATGTGCTATATAGGTAGGTTTCGAAGATCCAGGTGGAAATTGCTGGGTTCAGTGGCTAGTTGGGTGGTCAGAGGTTCACTTAGGAACTCGCTCCAGAAGGGTTGTGATTTTTTTTTATATATAAAGCTTTCTCTCTAGCATAAAAAAAAAGAACGTTATAATTTCAAAGCAATCTAACCGCAAATTAATTTATATTGTTCAACGATTGAATTTACCTTTATTGATTCTCCTCTCAGCTGCAGCTAGTGCATGACTCGAATGTCTTCCATAATTTTTTTCATTTGCATTTTATTTGAAAGGTAAAACTACTGCCAATTTGTCATGACCAGTTGGAATTTTAATCGGCTTAGATTTATTAATGACTTCTTTTTCTGAGAAAATTTTCAGCGAGGTGTGCCCAAGCGAAGATAATGATAGATATATGAGGGAGCCCCCGTAGGCCTTCCGTTTCATGAGTTTACTCGCTCATGATGTCTTTCTCTCTCTCTTTTTCTCTCTTTCTCTCCTGTATTTTTTTCCCTGTCTACCTTGTTTGCCATAAACGATTTGCCAGCACAAGTGAAGCATACACAAATATAGTATGTATGAAACGTTGATGTTGATAAGCGGTTTTATTATAAGCAATCATCTGCTTCCACGGCCCCTTATATTGGCCGAGTGAATGTTTTGTCTCTTTTCAATGGTCAAACGATATGGTACCGGCGTATGTGTGTTGTCAAGCAGTCTGACAATATCACGAGAGCAGAATAAATCCCACTCCTCCAAAACACGTAAGCATATAAGAATGGTATGTCGTACAATTGACCAAAGACTATTTCCGATAGGAGAACTCGTAGTTTAACTCCAAGTGATTGGCGAACAATTGTTTATTCTACCCTAATTCCATCAAGAAAATACACATTCATCATTGCTATAATTCCTTTATACAGTTACACATACATCGAGTGGATAAAATCAGAATGTTGATATAATTATATAAAAAAAAAATCACAGACAGTAATTTTCGAGTTAATGTCTTAATTTAAATGTAAAATGGACATCATTAAAGAGTAAATAATGAAGAAAAAAAAACAACAAAAAAAAAGAGTCAAAGAGAGATAAAATATTGAATATATGAGAACTTTAGTGGATACACAGTGATTAAAAAATGTATACTTTCGAAACTCCATAAAGACCACTTTCCGGTCTCTGAATATATACGTAGTAAATGTAGGCGAGGGGGAGGCCATGCCTCGTTGAAGTAGGAGGAGATTTTATAATACCTCAAAAAGAATGAAAATTTCTTATTATTATTATCATTATTATTATTATTATTATTTCTCTTTTGGTGGTTATGTACAACGCGAGGAATGATTGAAGGCGGTGTGGTCGCTTTTAGCCAGAGCGTGATCGCGATAAAGTCTCTGGTGGTGCACGAGAGGCCAACCACCAACCAAGAAATGAAGACTCTCTTTGCCCATTGCCCTCTTACACACAGCCACCTTACCCCATGGTCTCTCTTCTTCACGACTTTTCAAGTTGCTTATTTATACAAGGACCTCCTTTATTCTTATTTATTATGCCTTCTCTTATGGATTATGAGCTACCATTTCCGGTCTCAAATAATCATTTTTCTTCAACAACGTCAACTTATCGTGATGCTAATATATAACCAGTAGAGCCCTTGCTTCTTCTTTTTCTTCTTCTCTTTTCAACGCTCATTCGATTGAAATAATATGAATTGAACAGCTCAATTAACCCATTAAAAGTGGAGAAAACTGCCCACTTGATGTAATCACGAACATGAATAATTATACAGAAAGACTCTTACCTAAGCATTTAAAGCAGCTGAAGCATTCAGGTGTTGGTACATTCTCTCTTTCTCTGCAATTTTCTTCTAGAAAAAGAAAATGAAGTCTCACAGTGTCCTTAGTGGTTGTCAACGACGCGTGCCACAAATTCGCAACTACGACGAATGATGTACTCTCAAATTATGACCTCTGTATTACTTCAGGTATACGCCCATAATTTTCGTTTTAAGTAGCATAACTCGTGCGCACTCCACTGAGACTTATCATTATGCCAATTTTCGAGTTTACGAGTCTCGCCTTAATTTCTCTCATAGGACTTGCCTAACGAGCCTTACTTAATTCAAACTCCATTGTCTTTAACATCATTTCTACCGTACCAACGTTTTCTTCTGTTTTTTTTTTTTTCAACATAACATGAGTTTTGTTTTTTCTTTTTCTGTAATCCAATTAACTAAACAGATCCAACGAATATTCCAGGCTAATTTTTTTTTTTTTTTTTTTAATGTCATGTGTATTGAACATTGCATTATCTGTAATAGAAAGTCTTGCAAAGAAAAAAATTCAAATGAAATTAAAGCAGAAGAACAAAAGTGACGTGACAATATATGAAACACGCGCACGACATTTTCCTCGTTGTGTATTTCGATGTCGCGCCAGTTGGAGGAAAAGAGATAGAGAAATAGGTGAGTGCGATAGCCCGGGATGCATTCATTATTATATGCACTGGGGAACATCCTCTTTTACGTTGAGAGAATTGCATTTAATTATTTGCACGATGCCCTTTTATGTTTTCAATGTGATATCCACTCTCCCCTTGAGACGAAATGTCCTAGTTTGTATCTGTAATGCAAATTGTACCCTGACTGCACTCAGACTGGACTTATTAATTCAAGAAAAAATTATTCTTATCATCAACATGAAGATGATAACCCGAAATAGCACTTATCCAACTGTTTTCACAGCTTGACCATGGTGTATTTCAGAGTTTGAATTTGTGCAAATGCACTGTACCCCTCAAGGTACTGGCTTAATTAGTCGCCAGGGACTGAATAATAACCCACGACACTTTCTTATTCAGAAATAACTTGAAAAAAAAACGTAATGCAAAAAGGCTATTAAAGAAATAGTGGTAGTAGATGGATTTAAGTTGTGCAAAGAGGTGTTTGCGATTTCAACCGAAATATCAGATGCATTCTCGTCGTACTTTGCATTAATGCCACCACGACAGGTTTAAGCCAGAGTGATAAGCCCCCCGGAGGAGTGATATTCTAAATTTATGATTCAACGGCGCCTACACAACACCCACAAACCATTTCTCCTACTCCCACTTGAGGGTCCCAACGTTGTATTACTGGTCTCTACATACACACACTCTCTCTCTTTCTCTCAACTCTCTGGTGCTCTCATTTTCGTCACCACATAAATTCACCCCTAATCTCACCAACTGCACAGAACGAGAAATACCCATATACATTAAGTATGCAAGTCCTGCTATGTTCCTATGACTTTTCTTTTATTTTCCTTCTGACAGATATTCCTCCTTAATTTTCCATACTAAATTTTAAACTCCCTCCAAAAATTATTAATATTCTTATCTTCCTTTCGATTCACGAGGAAAAAATTTAATTTATTACTCAAAGTCCTCCTTTTTTTCCACCCTCTATAGTCAACTTATTAATTAGACGAGAAATATGAAAATTTCTGAGAATTTGATGCAAGAAATTATCGAACCTCAAGAATTTTAGTTAATTAGATAAAGCCCCTGGCACGTAACGGTAGTGAACTTTTTTTAATTCCCTTTTGCCCTGACATTTTTTTCAACATTGACGTGTATGCCCACCGATGCGTTATCAAGGCGCGTTCTTTAACTCCAGCTATTTAAACGAGCAACAATGAAAGAAAAATAAATAAATGGAGAAGAAATCGAAAAGATTAGTGGTGGAAAGAAAAAATAGTCTGAAAATAATATGGAAAAACTTGAGAAAGCATATCATTGGCATTATTATAAAAGCAGGACGGCGTCACTCTGAGCTGCCCCATTGGAGATCATGCGATGAAAAGAAATATCGCGATACGGTATTGTGTGGCACATGAGACCCAGAGAGAGAGTGCAGTGTCACGCGACTGTGTGGAAAAAAAAAAGCTCAGGAGCTCACGTTATTTCTCATTATTATGATTGCCAAGAGTTTTACGAAGCAGCTTTTGAACATTATAACCATAGTGGTGACGACAGTCGAAACTATTTGCGAGTTCCGCCTCAGGCAATTTTCTAACTGCTTAGTTCACCAACCACTAATTATTCCAACAACATTATAACCCAGAGCCAGAACGAATAAATGAGAATGAAAAAAAGAAAAAAATTATTTCCTCCTTTTCTCAATGTATTATCAAAGAATGAAAAGTGCATTGATGAATTAAAATGAATATTGATAAAAAACGAGGAAAAAAAAAAGAAAGCTCAAGTGTTGAGAATTTCGAACGATAAACATTCACTTTGAATGACATCAAAAGGAATTCCGTTTGGCACTTCCTGCAGTAGTTCTAGTGGAAAGAGAAGTATAGTCTTTTCAGTGAAAAATTTACAGAGCCAGGATGCCCACGAGAAAAGAAAAATAAAGTAAGGGAGAAATAAATAAAAACATTGCCAAGGAAAAAGAGAATACAAGCACTTTTTCGTTTTTCCCTTTTAGCCTTCTCTCGTGTGACTTTGGATAGCACCATAGCGGCTGACAAAATACACCAGCAATATCTGAGAATACTATTCGAATATATATCTGGACCCCTTTTACTAGAGCTAAGTCCCCTTGCGTTGAATAATACCCAGCGGTGGGAATGCCAGGTGTTTTTTTGAGTCTCTCTTGCATCCGTTTACGAGAATGCTGAATCGGACTGATCATTCAGGATACAATGATCCACGTCACGTCTTTCACATGATCCATGAATATATATGTCTTTTTCTTTTTCAACTTTTACGGTCTATTTTCTTTTCCTTTCACAAACGAAAATGAAGCTTTCACCTTATAAAAACATGGATAAAATCTATTGATCTTTAAAAAAATACAGATAATTTTATTTCTTTACTCGTTCTCTTCATTTATTGATGAATTTGAGAAAACTAGATTTTTTCGATTCGAGCAGGAAATGGTAGAAAAATTAAAAGTACATTTTTAGATAAATTATTTACTATATTTTTGTACCTTCTGAAAGCTCTCATTTAATTTTTATATGATTCATTCTTTCTCAGAGCTGACGTAAAATAAGATTGCTCAAGATACATACATTCACAGGCACTTCCTTCCTGGATTAGTGCAGTGTTCTGGTTTTGTATTACAGTATTCATTATGGAAGAGGATTGCAATATGTATGAGGAAGAATGTGACTTATGAGAGTACTTATACTTGAGCAACGAACAGCATTTTGAACAGAGTCATTGAGGAAAAAAACAGAGTAATGATTTTCCCTTTGTTTTATAATAATTTTTCACAGACATATTCCCCTTCATAATCATGTGTTTTCAATACAAAATGCATTGAATTCAGTTCGATGAATTGTATTGCTATCGAAACAATTGAACTCTTGTTGAATACAGCCGAAAATACGATGAATAAGTAAAATCAATTTGATATGTAAATGATTAATGAAAAATTACAATTGAATATTTAAATACAACGTTAAAGATATACCAGCAGTTGTTGATTGCAGAAATCAATAAATCATGGATGTTAATTTGTATGTGAAATTGGAAAGTCAGTGGGAATCACGAATGGATTTTAAATAAATCATGGAAAATAACGTGAATTTTGTAAATAGGTATTAACATTGAACAAACTGAATTAGTGGGTGAAATTGAATCAATCGTAAATTGGATATTGGAGTAGATTTTAGAATTGAAGAGTAAAAATTGTGGGAAACATGGTGATGGTGGTTTTTTTTTACCTCAGCCATATATGTAGAAAGATGGAGATGAGGTGAAGCCAGGAAGCAAACAACTTATGTATACTTGGCACGAGGGTTTACGGAAGTGGCCTACCGGGTTTTCAGTCGATGATACTCCTAAGGGACATGGAGACACTCTTTTTTCCAGAATCAGTAAAGAATTTAGAGATCTTGATGGGATTCCTCATTTTTACTGGCTCTCTCCTGCTAGCGAGATGAGTTTGAAGATAAATAAAAACACAATATGAATAGAAAAAAAATCTTCCAGCTGAAAATTGAAGCTTATAGCAAAATTCTAGGTCAAAACGTCAGAAGTTATAAAAATATATAATGAAGATTGTATGAAAGAAACAAGGATTGACATAAACAGCAATGTGCGTGAGCATTTGCGTGAGCATGAAGGGGAAGAGTGGGATTAGCCCAGGGGATTGTGATACTGATAAAAGTACCCCTGTGAATTTTCCACAGTTTCTACCCTCTTTGAAATATCCAAAACATCAACACAATAAAATAAAGTTACCAAGGGGTCTTGATTTACGAGTTCACCAAGTGATTTGCCATCAAGTGCCTGCGTGTGAACGCGACAACAGGCCAATTTAACTCCATTCTCAAAATTTCTAACAATTTCCTTTTTTTTCTTCTTTTTTTACAATCATAATAATCAAACATTTTAAGAGAATCTCAAGATAAAATATATAAAATTTAATCCTCCCTCTCAGCTTTCATTTCTTCGTAATTCTCCATTTGATTCTTTCTCTCAGGATAATTTATTTTTGACTTTAAAAAAAATAAATGTCGACACAGTAAATCTTGCAACGAGATTCCAACATTTCTCGTATGAAATCTTCAAATCCACATGGTAGTATCGTTCGAAGAAGAACAAAATCCTAAAGATCATTCTTACAAGGCTTTCCGGAAATAGTTTCGGATTCGATGGCACTGACTGCTGACACTATGTTCTCATTTTGCCTTCTCAACTCAAATGCGTTACTAGAGCTCACTGTGGGCCATTTATCTCCCGAGAAAATCCCTCTCTCACCCGCATTAACCAATGGAAATGTGAGACTACTTCTCCTTTCTGTACTGAGTACTAGAGAACTGAGAGATTCCATGGTGCGTGCACCATCTACCCTCAGTGGATTAAGCCATCCAAACGATGGCAAACTTATGTACTACATCTGTAGCCATGTAACAGCCTCTTCTCGCGTTTCGTGTCAAGTACTTGCGCACGCTCACACTTCTCCTCAACTCCCCTTTAAACTTGCTATCATCGTTTTACACTTTATTTACAAGTATTTATCCAAGAGATTTCCAACTTTCGGTGAAACTCACAAGTTATCCTCTTCAATGACTGACGGTTTTATTAATTATATTCGTTGAAAGCAATTCCCTCGGATTTATCGAGAGGAAATAAAACCTCAACTATTCATTTAGGGAATTTAACGTTTTTTTTCTAGTTTTTTCCCTACATTGTGCTGTACAAACGAAAATAAATCTCAGATTCCTTGGCCGACCGGAAAATTAAGGTCTCTTTAATATTCCTCCTGAACCTCTCTCTCCTTTTTTTTTTTCTTTATTTCTTCGACGACGCTTCGTGTCACGCCACCCACTAACTTATTCACATTTTCAACCCCCGCGAGTCTCCAACCGGTAATGAATAATCCGATTATAATCACGACTCACCTCTCTTTGTGTATATTAATTGGACTCATTAATTACGCTCTTTTTCCCCCTCTGGCAAAGAATCCTTATGGATTTAGCATAATACACTATTCTGAGCCTTTAATGATCGTCGCCGGCTCTCGAATCACTTAGTTTCAAATTTTTATTTTTACAGATATATATATATATTCATTCTCTCATTAATATCTCGATAATTTCAACTATCTTTTGAATTATTCCATTGAAAAGCTTTTACTCTCTGAAAATTTTCCAACTTTTAAATGGTACGTCATTATCGATTTCAGAATATCTCTTCATTGTGTCTAGTCAATTGACACTGTCTATCTCTGAATTTCATCATTATTATTCATTCATACTTTTCGTATTTCAATTTATTTGTTTCACTTGCAACTCATTCGCTCCAAGTTCACTTTTAAAAAAATAGGAAAAAAATAAAAAATAGAGAAGAATGAGGTCTACTTTATGCACTCCCGTTGGGGAAAGCCGATAACGAGTTTGTGCTATCTGGAATAAAAATGTTTTGCTTTACTTTTAATAAAACTCCTGGGTACACGATGGAAGTTTTCATTGAAATATAGTTATACTCAGTGGACTGTTTTAACCTAAATAGACACAAATATATATTTTTATTGTCTAAAGTAAAAAAAAACCGCTTGAATTTGATTACGAAAAATCCCAAATTATCATTTGTTCAAAATAATGCATATTTATCCTTTACCTCCCTGATGACTTTAGCCTGGTTTATTCGAGTTGCCTGCAGAGTTGGTTCACCAACGAAACTCCCTCCTCTCGCCCTCACCTCTCCATTCTCCCGAAATTCGATGATCCATCCAAAAGACGGTATCAAGTTACAAAGCGCTCTCCTCCAAGTCCTCAAAATTTTTTTCACAATGTTTTTTACTCAATCTCCTTTCAACACAAAACTTACCGGATTCATTCTGACGTCAAACAGTGGGACACAGAGGACAAGGAACAACAGACCCTTGTGTTCATTAGAAGTACGCACCTTTTGTTCGTTTCAAATTACAAGAAACAAGAGAGATGAAAATAAAAATTGAACGAGATCTTATTACCATTGAGTGTATATATTGAAGAAACTTATACTTCTGATTGTCAAACTACCTGCCCATACAAATTGCCTGATTTGTCCCCAAGGTAGAAAATTAATGTGCTGAGAGAGGCCGATAGACCAATTTGCAGTAGACAGAAACGTGGTCGAGAATTATGAAGAATTAACAGCATCTTTCTTTTCATAGCACAATATATATAGCACAATTTCCTCCTTTTTTTCATCGTTTTATCAATATTATGGAGCATTGAATTGCGGCTAATACATGGTATTGGCTAAAGCACTACAATTGTGTTGTGCATAAAGTACACAAGGGGGTTGTGTGTTACAGTGGTGTTAAGCTATTGCTTCAAGAGCAGCAGGTATGCCTCTGGGTCTCAGTTGCTTGGTAAATGTAACGGATTTACCTTTGAAATGGCCGCTACTAACCGTGCTTACTTGCATAATAGGTGCTTTCATTCCCTTTGTCTAAGTGGGAGGGCCACACACGTGTGCCTATTTTGTCACAAAAGAAAATCATTCAAAAGGCCACCGAAAGGAAATGATAATAAATTAAAAAAAAAAAACACTGATGAATGAAAAAATTTAATAATTCTGAGTGAATCTTGAAATATGGTTTATCCTCATTGCTAACCCCGAGGTTCCCTCATTAATATTCAATTCCACCGTTTCCCTTTAGTCCATTCAAATGTTCGAACCCTTTTGTTCGTAATGCCAATGAGAATTTGTGTGGCTTTTGAATACGGATGCTTATACTCCTCGAATCACGTGATTCGAATAATGTGGTATCCTTTTTAGACCACCGGGACATTACCAAAATTTCCTATATTTCTTTTTCAATTATTTTCATAATCCTTTATTATGAATGGAGAAATTAATTTACTCACTTGTTGATGGCTTTTGAACCCAAGTGGTTGTGGTATTGGTAACATTGTGTCTACCCTCATTAATTAGAATGCCAACTCAACTTGGAGGGTTGCGATCTAATAGCGGGAGCAAAGAAAAGGGGATGAGGAAGAAGGAACGAATAAAAAAGGGAGAAATTCGAGGGAAAATTGGGAGCTGGCGAAAGTGACGTGTCTGGGGAGTCCTTGATAGTAAGCTCATACCCACTATCCCAAGATACCCACCAAACGCGTACTCATGGATATAAACTCAATATATATATCTATATATACGTATATATAGTGAAGGTGGTACACAAAACCCCACTGGCACACAGCACGACTTTGCAAAACTTGTTATCGTAGTAACAAAGACGGTAACTCAACAGAGTTTCCCAATTTCATTGCTCAAACTAGTTGCAAACGTGGATTCTCATACAATGTATATTTGTCAACAGTGGTTCATACACTCCATCTGAAGAATCATGAATAAACTAAGAAAACTTAGCAATCATCCTCTTCCATTATCCACTAAAAACAATGCAGGATATTCCACTCGAAATTTCCTTTTTTTTTTTTTAAATTAAATTTTAAAGAATAAAACGATTTATCAGAGCTTCATTCTTTTTGCATTCAATAAAAGAGACATTGTACAGTCCACTAGAACCAATTTTCATTATTAGATGGCTTCGGCTTTAATAAACTCTGGAATTTCTGCCAACCAAAAGAGTGAATTCCCTGAATGTAATACTAAAAAGAGCACCATTGGAGTCAACTTTCAAGGTATAAAAAAAAATTATGATACGATCAGAGTAAAACTTTCCAGACTCTGGCATACACACAGCCAAGTATACTGATAGTATTGCCCAGGAGAGATACTAAACCAACCTCAATGTGAATGATGACCTACAGTTGCGGAATTAAAAGTTGGATACCCTGGTAGTGCCATGCGAAAAATTTTACACACATGAAAACTAGAGAATAACTCCATCGTTGCGGACAGATGATTTTATGAATATTGTGTGGATGCAGATTTAGTCCCGTGGGAAAGTCAACTGTATCACTGGTCAACTGGCAAAATTTTTCAATTCGAGGGAAAAAAAAACCAACCATCATACATCTCTTTGAGCTTTTTTTTTTTCATGAAATCCCACGTTCTATTCAGTTGGAAACATGAAGGGAAACCTCGGAAAAGTGTTCATTGAATATTAAATCTCAGGGTGAATGTAAATTTCATCATTAAAGAGGTGGATGTCTTGAGGAAAGGGGATGAAGAAACAGAGTTATTTGTACCGCCATTAATATCAATAGAAGAAAAAAGCCCGAGTTGTAAGATAAAAAAATGCCCAAGTTGTGAATCATGGAGAACCCGTAAGGCATACTTAACACTTTGAATAGGCAGCATAAAAAATCTAAAGTGACGAGTCGTGTGGTCTCATCACCCTTGGACGTAGAAGAAGTACCGTGTCGTTTCTCTGTCCCAGATATTGTGTCCCATGGCATTATACGTCATCCTCTCAGTGCCTCGAGTAATGAGCGCCCGTAATAATAGGTCCCGAGCTCTTTTTTTTTTTTTTTTTATTTCTAAACGTCATGTCGTTCATTTTTTTTTCTCTCCTCATAGAATGACAAGTCCACTGATTCCCATGGGCTCTCTTTAAAAAACTATTTTCTGACTTTGATTCTTGTTCTTTTCTGTTCTCTTGAATTATTCCAGAGTACTTCAATGCTCATTGATTGTCTGATGAATCAATGGAGCTCACGACTCTTAGGATACTTTATAATAGAAATATCGAGAAGAGAAATTTCGTCTGAATCTCATTCTGTTTGTGTTAAAGTCGTGAATGGGAAAAAGAGGTTAATGAATTATGAATTTCCAATAGCAATACGAACTGGTTCATGTCTTGGAGCGATTGAAAAATTTTAAACTTTCTTTTGTCGAAAAAGAATTTCACAAATAAAAAAAAACTTAATGCAATGCTTTCTTTCACTTAATCACAAATTCCTCAGTGGACGTCTCCCACGACCTGGAACGCCGTTCTACCCCTTAGCTCCTCATCGATTTCAAGCCGTGACTCATCGATTTTACACGTCCTCGTCATTGTTGTTGGAAAAAGACGGTAGAGGTGAAGCCATGCAATTATTACCGTTCGTGCAAAAGATGCCGAATGAATTCGTTAAAGTTCATTCAACCACTTTAGAGTATGGTCGGGCATTTCAATGTACTTTTGACGATTACTGTATTTTTTTTTTCTTAGTTTTTATTTTATTTCTTTCGTAGAAAAGATTGACGCATCATCATTTTTATCATCATGATTTTCTCAGTTTTTCTATTTGCATATTTCTTGATCCTCTTCTTCTTCTTCTTTTTCTCGTAATGCTAAATGGTATGGAGAAATACTGGGAAGATCGCCAACTTTTCAAGCTCCAACAATGAAAACGTTATGCATTAGCATTTTTATTCTCGTTTTTTTAGATAAAGAGAAAAACCGTCTCGACCTCCAACGATCGTGCTAACGCTATCTTCTTTGCAATACTACTCACGCATCATATGCTAATTTCCGGGGGGGACCGGATGGAACGTGAAATTTTTCTATGTTTATTCCATGTTTAAATTATTCTCTTGCGTCTTAAGATTGGAAAATCAGATACTTGAGATGATGTAGAGAAGAGAAAGGGTAAAATGGATTCTGTAATGAAACGACTTGAGATGAAAATTTCACAATGGATCCATTGAAAAGCTGAGAAAATTTCCTGCAGCAAAAAATTTTTCAAAATATTTGTGTACTTTTTGAAAATTTTACTTTTTTGACCACAAATAAGAGATCTTGACCCATTTTATTTCCTATTTTTTCCGCTTCTTTGAGGACATCTTCATTGAAAAAAAGAAGTCACCGAACCTCTCTCTAGGTCAACCAAGCACCAATCTTGTTCCTGGAATTGAGAATTTTAGTCAGTAGGTTTCTTGAAAAGAGACCAAAAACTAGAGCTCTCCACTGACCGATTTGGTGGTAAAAGTGTAAGAGGAGACTCATTTTTTTCTCTTTTTTTCCCTCGAGTAAACTCAAGTTCTAACGAGCCACTGTGCTACATCATTAAATCCCTTAATTTAAAGAGCATTCTATGGCATCATCTGGAAGGCAGTGTAGGACGTTTCATGTTTTCATTCCACAGCTCAAGACGAGTGTACAAGTCGTTTAAAAAATAATGATGCACAGTATAATTCCAGAGGCATAAATTCTCACTCTCGTGAAGAGTAATGTTGCAATTTCAAGTACAAGTATTGACACATAACACCAATACATCAATCTTATCCTGCTTGAATCATTGGATTGAAATAATTTAAGAAAAAAAAAGAAGAAAAAGTCCCATAGAATGCAGCTGGCATGGAATCTTCATGATTCTCAATAGTACCATGAGCCTTGCAGAAGATGAAAACACCAGAAACTCAAAAAAAAAAAATTGAGAAGAAAAGAAATAAAAGAATAAATAAAAAAAAAATGGAAAAAGAAGAAACTGGAAACATGGTAACGACAAGCAGGAAAACGAGAACGGCAAATTGCGACTCTGTCGAAATTATCGGTCGACTAGATCGGACGAGAAGGAATGCGACACAATTGTTGGTGAACACTGTGCCCCAACGTTGGAACATTGAAGAAAAAAGAAGTGGAAAGGGAGGATATACCTACCCCCTCCAGGCTTCATTGGCTGGTCGGTTTGCCCGTGGGCGAGATAACATCTCCAGGGCGCCGGTGTTGTATACAATCTCTACAAACCCCCATGTGGACAAGAGCAAGAGAATTCATACATATAACCATGTATAACTTTCTTTCTCTCTCTTTTTCTCCCTTTTTCCCTTTCAATTTGAAAAACTTTGGGAGTTTCAACAATATGTGCTGATATAGATATATATATATATGTATATATATAAATCCACTCGAGTACACCAGGAGCATTTGAAATAAATTGTTATTCGATACTCTGAGAATTCTATTTTAAAGCACAGTGCTTGGGGATATTCACTTGGTTGACACGAGAAGGAGGCTATGCTCTTTCTTTCAACTTGTGATCCGATCAGGGCCAGTGTCTCTGTCTCTATCGATTGTATCAAACGTATACGTGAGCAATGTACAGAAGAAACGGAAATGCTCGTGAAAAAACAATCCTCCATGAGTGCGTCAAAAGAAATGATCTTCCATAACGATACTTCTTTTCTGTATATGTATCCAATTCTTTATTCCTCCCTGTGTCATTCTCCTTCTGTTTCGACATAATTTCAGTCTTTTTTGAGGGGAGTCGAATTTCTTTTAGCAATAGAAAGAAGAATGACATATCAAATAGGCGAAGGTGGGGTAAAACGGACACGGATGGAAATTACTCGAAATGGATGGAAATATTGGAGATAGATTTTTTATGATGATTCCATTGGAAAGATGAGAAAATTTCCCATGAAAATCATGTGTTAGAAATTATTTTTTTGAATTTTTAAAAAAATTTATTTTTGGGCAAGATTTGAAGATAAAACCCTTCTGATTTTGAAAAATTTCAGGTTTTCGAGAATATCTTTGGTTCTATTGATCGTAGCAAACTGGAGTTGGTCTTGAATGGAAGGTCAGCTCATTTCCCATTGATTTATGGGATTTAAAAATGGAAATATCAAATTTTTCAAGTATTTATTGGGCGAAAACCGATTCTTATAAAATGATCGTATAAATATTTGAAGAATTGATTTTTAAAAATTTTTAGCTACATAAGTTGATGAGAAATGAGCTCATCTTTCATTTGAGATCAACCCCAGGTGGCTGCGACCAACTAGAGATGTAAAATGACGGTCAATTTTGAAATTGGTCAGGTCAGTCGTCAATTGACCATTTCGTGACCATTCCTGACTTGACCGCAATTTTCGTTGAAAATTGACCGTCAAAAATTCAAATGGTCAGTCAGGAGAAATAAATGTAAAAATCCATCTATATAGATGAAAATTGACCGTCAATTTTATTTTTGGTCACTTTTTTGGTCATTTTTATGATTTTTCAAAATTCAATGCAAATACTCATAGAAATCATTTATTTCCAAAAGTCGTTCAGTATTTCTTTTTTTGGTAGAATATCGGCGGTTGAAAAACCCAATTGAAGAATAAAGAACCAGAATCTGTAATGAAATCCAGCTATTTAGATGAAAAATGACCGTCAATTGGTTCTTCGGTCATTTTTTTTGTCACTTTTAGTAGAATGATATTTTTAAAGAGGAAAAGGCTTATTAAATTTAAATACAATGATATTATAGGGCTATTCTTTTATTTTCTCAACAAATCGTAAACTCTGCATAAATTCTGCACTTATCCTAATAGATTCAGTTTACTCTTGTTTTACACTGAGAGAAAAATTTACTTCTGCCAAATGAATTTATTTGGCAAAAATCAATTTCTCTGATTTCTGCTATATGAAAAATTTATTCACAGAAATATTCATGAAGTCCAGAAAAAAAATCATCAGCTCTATATAGATGGAATCTGACCGTCAAAACCATTTTTGGTCAATTTTCTGACTCACGATTTGGTCATTATTTTTTGACCAAAATGGTCAGTCATTGCCAATTAGTCATTGACGGTCAATTGACCGGTCAAATGACCGTCATTTTTTTTCGTTCCATCACTACGACCAACAGAACCGGAGATATCTTCAAAAAAGTGATTTTTTTCGATTTTCAAAAGGGAAATCCCTTGAAAACTTGGCCAAAAAAATGAATGTTTCAAAAAATTGAAATAAGAAGCTTCGATACATGTTTTCCACTTAAAATTTCCTCAGTTTTTCAATGGAATCATCAGAAAATTTCTATCTCAAACCGTTTAATTGGATGCCCCATTTTACCCCATCTTCCCCTATCACAAATTTCACCGAAAACTTCCTCCTCAAATTATCGACTTTTTCAATGTGCGTAAAGTTTTACGTCTCCACAATTTCCAGCATGAGATACTTCACTGTGTGCATTTGCTCCAGACTTCGTCATCATTGTTGAAGAAGCGAAAATACGAGGGGACGTAGACTGGAAAAGATGCATTTACTAACGGATGTTAGAAACCTTAACGAGAAGCTCTTGTAATTCACTCAGTTTCTCTTCGTCTCTCGAGAAAGAATTCACGTGGAAATTACCGCCACCAACACATTCTAAACTGGACTGAGCCCGTCTAATTAAACTCCCTCAAACTATTTTAACTGAATTTTCATGCTCATCGTTTAATTGAAATGTGTTCATTAAACTTTATTTTTATCATTAATATTTGTTTGTCCCGGAAAATCTGATACATAGGATTGTGGAAAGAGAAAAATGTTGTTTGAACGAATTTGTAAGTACATAAAGGCAGGTGTTGGCTAGAGGTATTAGCAAAAGTTGTGCATTTAGGACTGTACACTCATCATTTCCGCGGTTCTACAACAAATCAAGAACAAAATATAAAGAGGAGAAAGGCTCTCTGTCCTATATAAACATACCGGTATTTCGCTCTTCACAGTTGCGGGGGCCTGTGAAAACACTTTTCTTTGACATTCTAAGGGTGCGACTCGATTATTCGACGTTTAGACCACGAATATTTTCCGGAACCTTTTTTTTCCCTTCGATATTCCGGATTTCCATTCTTTTAAAATCCAGCAAATTTACTTTTAACAGTAATTTATCCGTTATTTCTTAATATAATCGCTCTACCTATAAAAAAAATGTTTGAATTGAGCGGATTATATAATTTAAAACCAATGAAAATAGCCAAGAGTAAAATTAGTTGAATCAATATTTGAAACAAGAGCTCTAATGGCGAACAACGGGAGATACAATTCCCTTTTTTTTTTCTCTAAAAATGCATCTGTTCGGACAAAGAGAAAAATAGTGTACATTCCCATGGACTGTCAGCTTCCTCATCAATGGCACTTGGTCGCGAATTTGTTCAGATGCACTCGCACCACACACAGTGAAAAACAAATATTTGCTCTTTTCATGTTCAGGTAGATAGAAGAAAGAGCCAAAAGAGGAGAAAAAAAAGGAAAAAGAAGGAAAAAAAAGTTGCTTGAGAAAGCGACGAAAACGCCTGAAGGATCTTTCGAGAAAATTACTTACAATTGGTTCTACACGTTTTAGACGAGTAAATATATACACAGAAATATCTATCTACTGTGTAGCATTTCATCTTTATGGATTTCTCTCTGTTCATTTCATGGAAATGAGTTAAAAAAAAAAAAGAATGAGAATATTCTTTGTAATAATTTACAGTGGTTATTGCACTCTGATAGATAAAATATCTAATTTATAAATCCATGGATAAATGCCAAGGGATTTTGAATTTATATTGAAATAAAAATAGAGGCAATAATTTTCTGGCTAGACGGTGTCCTTTCAAGGGAATTGATGCATCAATCATGAAATATTATCGTCAGTTTATTTTGATTCATCCCTTCTATTAGACACGTACTCTCCCGACTCATCGAGTCGTTAATAATTAGTCATCTGGACAATTTGATCTCCTCCCTTCTGATGAAAATAAATCCAATGGCTCCTATTGTAATCACAAAAATAAATTCCCCCAACCTCTTGGTTTATGAATTTACGTTAAAAATTTGGATAGATATTAAAATTTAAAATTTCTGAAACATTGACTCCCGATGTTCGCACCTTCTGACGTCACGGTCTGTCGAGAATCTTCGGTTATTAAAGTCTCGGGGGGGGGGGGGGGGGGGGGGAGACTGGGCCAATCCTACTGCTGGATAATAAGATATTTTATTGAACGAGGAAAAGAGAAAGATGTAAATGGAGAGGGATGATGAGAAAAAGCAAAAAAGAAACGGAATATCATAAATCGCAGGTGTGGTTAATTTTTCCTCAACTAGAAGGTGCTGAGCTACTCAATGAGGCTGAAAAGAAGGGCTTACCAACTCGATTATATGGAATCGAATCAACGGGAAATGAGAAAATTTTTATACGAGGATTAGAAAGTCTCATCGATACACTAATAATCTTTTTTCTTCTCACATTGGTTTCTTTGCAATAGAACATTTCCATTTAAATTACGTTTTTCAAATTAGAAAGAAACGAGAGTAATTTATTTATAGGGGAAGGATGGGGCAAAATGGACATCAGGGGTAAAATGGACACATCTAAATTTTTAGGCAAATATCATGGAAAACTCTTGAAATTGATAGAAATATTGGCGGTAGATTGTTTTCGATAATTTCATTGGAAAGCTGAGAAAATTTTAGGCGGGAAACAAGTGCTGGGATTGATTTTTTGAATTTTTGGCGATTTTGACTTTTTTGAGCATTTTAGAGGGGTAAAATCCTTCTTTTTTTTGAAAATTTTCAGTTTTTCGAGTTTTCAATTTAAAAATATCGATTTTCAAGATATTTATGGGTTTTTTTGTGAAACAGTTTTGTAAAATAGTTTTTGGCCTGTAACTCTCCCAAAACTTGATATTTTTGAATTAAAAACCCCATAAATCGATGGGAAATGAGCTCCCCTTTCATTTGAGACCAGCCCCGAATTGCTACGACCAATAGAACCAGAGATATTCGCAAAAAACTGAAAATTTTCAAAAAAGCAAACCCTTTTTCCCCCTCAAAAATGCCGAAAACTATCGAATTTTCAAAAAAATCGAAAAAAATACATTTGACACTCGTTTCCCGGCTAAAATTTCCTCAGCTTTTCAATAGAATCGTCAAAAAAAATCCATCTCTAACCGTTTCAATACAGTGTCCATTTTGCCCCACTCTCCCCTACTATTCAACGAAAATACTATCAGGATCTTTAATATTTTAATTGAACCCAAGAAAAAGAAGAAGGAGAGAGGGTGTACATTTGAGTGATTAATTTTCGATGACAACCAGTCGCACGTATAGAGTCAGGCAGTATCATTCAAGTTGACCCATCTAGACTGCTGGACTCTCCTAATTAATCAGAGTGAGTTATGAGATGAAGTGAGGGAATTGATCCACGTGAAAGCAGCGGGATATGGCTGGGCTTTATGTGAGAGTATGGGTACAGCTGAAAGCTGACACGTTCCATGTATACATAAGCCCTGTAGGGATAGGGCCAGCAGCAGCAGCAGCGAAAAGGGGAATCAAAGAAGTAAAAGAGAAAAGAGGAGAAGATATAGAGGGGTGGGAGAAAAGCAATGATCACTGACCTGGACTATTTTCTCCCCTCTTATATATATATATCAGCTTTTCCCTTAGGGGGTGATGCTTAGCCAGTGTGCAGTTTCTCCAGGAGGCTACGCAGCCACGGGGAAAAACGTTTCTTGTAACATCGAGTTCCGGACCTTTGTTACGGATAAATAAAAACAAAATAAAACGATCGAAAAAGAAGTATTGAGAAAATGAGAAAAAAAAAAAAGTAAGTAAAGGTTGAGAAAAACCAACGGAGCTTCTTGTCTCGAGCACTGTTACTTCTTCTATTGTTCACTGAACCTCATGGACTCTATGAAATATTGATTTGATTGAAAAATGGGTAAATTCTCTGAAGAATTAAGCAAGATAGTTGAAAAATTCTTTTCTTCTACAACTGTTAGTTCAATTATCACCCGATAAGGTTCAAAGGTACCGGAAAATTTTTAGAGAGAGATCCATGTGTACCCAAACCGTAATCAAAGCTTCGAGAACAGCAATACTAAAACCAAAAAAATAAGAAAACATGCTCAATCGTAGACAAATGATTTTTTTAAAATCTCTAGATTCTTGTTTTTTCCCCGCTCAGGTATATGAAATAGTATGTTTTGAGGTCGTCGGTTCTTTTTCTGTTCTTTATTGCTGTGTATACAGTTTCTTTTTTCGATGATAGCACGAGAAGATAAGAGGGTGAGTGGTAACGTGTGAAGCAGCTGTGTGAAACTCTATTTTTTAGGAACCATAACTTTATCTAGAATCATATATTTTCATGGTGATCGTTCCGGGTATTCTTAATCCTGAACTGTTTCCATATGGTTCTTAACCAAAAGTTTTGCTACAAGGAGGAAAAAAAAATGAGGAATGCCTCTTCATCGAGAGAAATAGTAATTGTTTATGACTTTGCGTTATTTTTATTGAAATTCCATTGAATTATTTTTCAGACATTTGAAAGAGAGGAAAAAAAGTTGAAATCAAGTTTTATCCTCTGCAGGAAGATAAATAAAAAAAACAGAGAATTATGATTTATTCTCAGTATGGGGGATGAAAAAGCAGACTGACCTATTCGAAGATATCTGGAAAACAATTTAAATTTCTTTCAATGACAAATATCTCTGTAGAAATTGATTGAAGAATTTTTTTCTCTACTCGCTCATTTTTTTTCCTTTTCATTTTCAATTTAATCTCAGAGATTGAAAGATGATGAATGACGTAACGAGTTCGATTTATCAGAAGGTGCTTTGAGGATACAGTGGATCGTGAGTGTGAACGAGAGGAAAAGAGAGTGAAAAAATAAGAAAAAAAAAAGGAAAAAAAAGAGATAAATGTAACAAGAGAACCCCGAGGAAGTCTATCCAATTTCGGTCGTTAGGAAAGCCCTCGTCTTGTTGTGTGCAGCAATGTTAGTGGCAGTGTGTTGTCGATAACGAGGCGACGACCGGAAACTGGCTACATGTGTTCATATTTATTTCTTACTCCCTCATCCAAAGTCAGTCAATTCCGTCTGCCACCCTCCTCACCCAATCTCAGTACCTTTAGATATACCTCCCATCAGTTATTGTTAATCACTCGTACAATTTTTTTTCTACTAACATGAGGAGGTTGACTTGGGATGTAACAACAATTTCTTGACGGCTTAATAGCTCCTCAAAGTCTGACGCGACTAATTTATCGTTTGAGAGAGGGGATTTACAAAAAAAAATTATTTTGAATGAATATCTTGTAATTTTAGATTTTGTTTTTTTGTTTGACATAAAATAAACGTGTTTAAAGATCAGTTAAAGTCGTTTGAATCATACATTCTTTTTTTCTCTCATTTTACAGCCTGGAGAAATGTTGTAATCTATTTCATTTCTAAAATAAAATTGAGAAAATTAAATCAGCAGTTTGATTAATGGCCGACAATCAGCCAGCAACTGAATTGTCCCCGATAAATGAACGTGAAATGAAAAATAGTTCTCCATTTTTTTTCTCCCATTCTAATTTCGTATTCTGTTTTTTTTATTCCTTCTGTTTGACATAAAATAACATGTCAGAAGATCTGTTAAATCCAGATGAATCCAAATAATTGCACAATCTTGATCGATAAATTATTTTATCCTCTAATTTACGACAGACAATTCCGCCTAAATTTATGAAAAAACCTCAGAAAGAAGAGACGAGTAAATTTCAAGTAATTCTGGAAAAAAAATAAACCATTGAAAGATCGTTCAACGCCATTAAAAAGACGTAAATTTTTAACAAAACAGAATACCTCATAAGCCTTTAACAATTCCCCTCTCTTTTTTTAAAAATGTTGCTACAGGACAGTTAAACTCGATCCTCGAGGAGTCCTGTAAAAACTTAACATTCAAAGAAATGTTATTCTCAAAAACAAGAAAGAATTCTCTCGACTAGTTGTCGCCGTAGGCGTTTTCTAAAGCCTTAAATATAAACGAAAAGAACTCTCAAATGTAGAGGAGAACAGTTGGTTTCTCTCTTGGGTTGGACGCTCCTCGAAACCCCTAAACCGTTTTTCAAAAACGTTTAGTAGCCGTCTCGTTTCCTTTCGACTTCAAAAAAAAAAAAAAAAAGGGAAGATGATGAAGAAAAAAAAAAGAAAACATTATAGGGATTAAAAAATGGTTGGAAAAAACCATCCGCTGGAAGTACCCTCGTGGTGGTGAATTTATAACGATCGGCTGTTAGCTACTGACTTTCTTCCTTTTTTTTTTTCTTTTTCTATTCTAATGCTAAGCGATATGTAAGTTTTTGTAATTCTCATCACGTGGAGTGAGTGCAACTGTGGAACCTGGTACGATTGTGCATAGATAAGAAGGTGGCATCAAGCCCCCATCTTATTTAAATGCGTTTAGAGGTCCCCAGAGGCCAATTCAATGAGCAATGGAATCCAATGTATATTTATAATCACTTTAAATACTTCCTCCTTAATTCTTTGTTTTTTTTTCTTTTTTTCTTTTTTTTTTTTCATTTTTCTGGGAAACAAGGAACATTTTTTATAGTCATAGTAGAAAGAATTGAGGGGAAAAATGTTTTCTAGACTTGGGAAAATTTCAAGAACTCAGCCCATGAAATTAATTAATTTTCTAATAGGGATCGTTTGGGAAGAATTAACGTTCTGTAACGGCCATTAAATCCAGTTAGTTTTTTTTTCTCCAAAAATTATTGTCTTGCTTGAAGAATTTTCGGTGTCTTCAGTTAAAAGAAGAAAAGTCAAATAATCAAAGAATTTTTGGCAGTTCTACTTTTTGAGGAGTATCAAGTTCAAAAAGAAACAATAGCTTCAAAGAATTTTGGTAATATTTTTAGAAAAGAAAAAAGAACAGAATTTTGACGTTGGATCCACCCATAAGGTCGAAGACTAAAAATTCCCTTTAAAGTTTCTCTATGCGCCACGCCTAGCTTATTTCTTACCCTGCAGCCCTATGTTATTCTTTACCATCACCCTCACTCCACCCATGAACGTTTCTAATTACAGGCCGCTCATTCTCATTTTTTCATCTTCCTTTTTTTTTTTTAGTTTCTTCTCCAAAAAATATCATTTTAAAACTAACGAGAGAGAAAAAGGGCAAAAAGAGTAGCCGAAGAAAAAAAAGGCAGAATTGAAGAAAAAAAAAAGTTATTGATTTTCTAGCAGTGACTCTATATGTCTTCTTGGGGTTTCCTTTTGAGGTGATCTGAAGAATCAATAGTACATACGAAACTTGCTTTCCTGCAGTTAATTCCTCTCGAATTTTACCAAAATAATGAACATAATCCGGAGACTTTCTCCAAATTTTAATGATGAGCCGTGTCAATCCATCAATATTCTAAATGAGATTCATGATTGACGTTTACTATTAGATTTGAACTATCAGTACTTAGTATCCAAGAACACAGGTGATGAACATGGTCTATAAGTTGTACTATGCAATTAAAGATAAAACGCTGAGGCGCCGTGTAGTTAATACTGCCTCTTTTTCTCTCTTTCTCTCTATCCTCCAGTCTTTCTTTCTCTCTTTTCAATACGTTTCTTTCCAACCACTAGGCTTCTAAAAGCCGCTCTAACCTTCCATCACCGTCTCGTAGTAGTGCCAACGAGGAGGAACACTCCCAGGGCGGAGAACCTCTCTCCTATGATGCATTCGACAGCCAACTGAATTTAAATTATTATTATTATCAACATTCGTTTTTTTTTTAAACATCTTTCCTCTTCGCTCTTCGGATCTTCAATCTTTCCTCTTAATCTCAAATTGAGACACGTGCCTCATTACTGAGGTAGTTGAAAAATGAAAATGAGGTTACCAATGTTTGTTTATGGATTATTTATGAGTCAAAAGAATAATGGGAGTTGCAGTAGGTGGAGTTGAAGCTCTCTACTGCATCGAGAACCGTCAAAGTTTCTTTGGGTTTTTATTATTCCCTCCTCCTCCCTCATTTTCCCAATCGTTGTATTGAGAGAATGGGTAAAATGTTACTTGGGTGACTGTCAGACGCAACAAATACAGTGAATCCAATGTTGATATCATAACTGAGGCGCCAGCAAAGTCGTTTGAAACTTTCGATTTTTAAAAAAATTCAGTTTATTCGCTTTTTTTTTGTCTAAATTCTCATTTCTCTTGTTTCTGAAAAAGTTCTGAATTGCAATTTGAGGGCATTTGTATTGGTGAATACAGAGAATGACCAGATATACTGCTGGGAAGAGTTTAATGGGGATGTTTTGTTGATTGAGCATTCAGATTAGAAAGATTAAGAAGACAGACTGAAGAAGAATTGATCCAGTTTAATTCTTCAGAGTGATTCATTCACTCTCGAGAGAGAGTAACTTCCAATTATTTTGAAAATAGATTTTCTTTAATGATAAAAACTTGGAAGCATTGAAGCTCATCAAGTAGACGATGAAAATTGAATAATGAGTGATAAGTAAGGTCGTGAAGTTCCACGTCTAAAAAAGTCTGGTAAAGTTGCTAAGCTTTATTTTAGCCGAAGTTTATAAATATTGTGAAATCGAACAGGTCATCATACAAACGTCAAACAGGCGCTCTGAAGTTTTCTATCATATGGGAGAGATTATGAGCTGTACTTTTGGGAACATCTTAAGGTGTACTTTTAAATACATCTCAAGGTGTACTTTTGAGCACATCCTAAGGTGCACTTTCAGGGACACCTTAAGGTGCAATTTCAGGGCCACTTTCCAAGAAAATGCAAGACAACCTCAAGATTTTCCCAGAAGTACACTTCAAAGTGTCCTTAGAAGTGCACCTCAAGGTATCCTCAAAAATATACCCCAAAATCCCCCCCACCCCTTTATTTAATAAGAAACTTCAGAATTTTTTTTTTTAATAATATTTTGCTCCATTTGATTATTTATGAAGCAGAATATCCGAATTGAAGCTGTTAATTGCAACCATATCTTTAATTTATTGCAAATTCAATATGTCCAATTTCGAATGTCAAGCGTAATTTTCGACGTTTTTACGATAAAACCACTTCATTTTCCAATATTTACAGATTTTGGTTGCTTAGCCACTATACCAGACTTTTTGAGACGTGAAACTTCACTACCTTAGTGATAAGAAAGATGTTTGTTATACTTAGGATGGTTAATGTACTCGTGTATCGAGTTTTCAAATTCATTTTCTACTCGATTTCAGATGCCTTCAACCAGCTGTGTCACGTCTCTTTGGCTCAAAGCACGAACAACTAACCTCAAGCTCACTTTCCCCTTCCATCCACTGTCTTAATCCCTCATACTGAGTCCCTGGTAGCTTCACTGTCCCCTGTTTGTCTCTTAGCAGTCGGTGATTTTTGGAAAACAGCTGGATACCGACGACGTGGGAGCATACGATAAAATTGATGCCACACAGCCGTTCATTATGTCCATGAATTTAAGTCGTTAAGCATATTTTCTGGGGGTTGGAAATTATTAGTTCTTCCCAACCAAATGCACAATACCGGAAACATTTGTTTTTACTCGTTTGTTAAAGTTCAGCGTAATGATTGTAAAACTATTTTCAGGATATAAATGGTGAGAAATTGGTACTTTTCTCTTTGAGTCAATCTTCCTGTCTTCAATAGAAATTATATTCTGTTAATTGGTAAAATAAATAACGTATTTATTTCATATCATTATATCATATCACGAATTACGTATCAAGTACCTTTGCTGCTTGTTAATCCGATACTAATTGGATAAACGAACTGAAAAGACTTTTGACTCACCAGGGATGTAAATCCATAAGTCAGAAGTTTATCCTCGAAAAGATGAAAGGCTGGATCATCTGCATCAAAGAAAAGTTAATAAATAAAAAAAAATTCGGATAAAATTAGAGAAAATTGCTTGAAATGGATGAAATTATTAGAGGGAGAATATTCCCAATTATTATATTGCAAAGCTGAGGAAATTTTCGATGGGAAACATGTATTAGGACCAATTTTGGAGTTTTTTGGAAAATTTGCTCTTTTTTTAAATCAAAAATTGGAGTTATAACCATTCCAATTCTCGGAAAATTCTTTTTTTTTTAAATATCTTCGATTCTATGGGTTGTAATGGTCTGTAGGTGATCTCACATGAAAGGTGAGCTCATTTGCCATTGATTTATATAGTTTCCAATTAATTTTTATCGATTTTTAAGGTATTTAAAAATTACATTAAAAAAAAAAATATTGTTACTAATAAATATTACGAAATTTACGGAGCCAAAAGTAAACTTTAGAAAATGGTATGTAAATTACTTAAAACTCGATAAAAATTGATTAAAAACTACATAAATCGATGGTGAATGAGCTCACCTTTCTTTGAAAACCTTAGACCTTTAATTTTTGACAAAAAAAGATATAGAATATTCAGAAAAATATCGAAAATCTATTTAAAAACAGGTTTTCCACAGATTATTTCCTCAATTTTTCATTAATAAAATTATTAAAATAATTAAATCTATCTCTTTCACCGGATTGGCCATATTACCCCATCTCCCCATATATATATACGACAAAAAAAATTAGTAAAAGCGTAAACTTTAAGCAAAATTCTGAAATTACGTACAAATACTACAAATTTCCATCTCATATTCTTTAATAAATAAAGAAAAATAATCAATTAACATAATTAATTACTTCTATCATCAATATTTGCATTAATTTAATTGAAAAAGCACAAGTCTAGACACTCCAAAACTTTTGCGCGGTTCTTCGCACAAAGGCTCTCTCTGACGCCATCTTGTGATGGCCGCCATAACTAACTTCTCACGCACAAACCGAGATGAAGCGCGGGAAAAATCAAATAGCGTCGAATAAATCAAATATTTATGCAATCAATGAATTCAAAAATAATTAATCATCAAAAAAAATGAGTAATTATATTATAATAATGCATTTAACTGCATGAAGTGATTGATAGATTGAATTAATCAATAAAAAATATTAATTAAAGTTAAAAATCATATCCACTTCTTTTTATCAACTTTCTTCCTTTACAACAATCGGCAAGTTCCTAATTTTTCCCTTCAACTCTAATCACGTGACAAAAATATGTACGGATGTAATTCATTTGACATTCGTTTAACATTGTAGCAGTAGAGTCATTACGACTGAGATTTTGTTTAATTGAGTCATTAATAATCTTTGAAAAAAGTAAAAAAATGGACCAAAGAAGTGGTATAAAGTAGTGCGCTCAATAATTCTCTTCCCCTGTACACTGTCTTCCAATTGTTGAGCCTTTATTTGACTGTTCGAGGTAAAAATAACCTTAAAAACTATTTGCGCTTCAATTAAACAATTAACTAAATTTTTTTTAACAGAGTTGTCAGTGTTCCTCATCATTCCGGGACTTTACTGACAGTAAAATGCGGAGTCGAAGTAATTCTGGAGTCCGTCTGGACTATTATCAGCGTGTAGTTACCAAGATAATAATGAATCATCAAAATCCAGTGACAGGACTCTTCCCAGCAAGCGAGCAGTTGAATCATGCCTGGATCAGAGACAATATCTACTGCATTCTAGCAGTTTGGGGCTTGTCAATGGCTTATAAGAAAATCGCTGATGCTGATGAGGATCGAGCCAAGACCTACGAACTCGAGCAAAGCTGCGTAAAGCTCATGAGAGGATTGCTGATGGCCATGATGCAGCAAAAGGAAAAAGTAGAGAAATTCAAGATCACCCAAAATCCACTGGATGCACTTCACGCAAAGTACAGTTCAGCAACTGGACAAACTGTTGTCGGAGACAGTGAATGGGGCCACTTGCAAATCGATGCTGTTTCACTGTATCTTTTAATTCTCGCACAAATGACTGCCTCTGGTCTTCAAATTGTCTTCAATCTGGACGAAGTTGCGTTTATCCAGAATCTCGTTTTTTACATTGAATCTGCCTATTGTATTCCTGATTATGGTGTTTGGGAACGAGGAGACAAGACCAATCATGGACTTCCTGAGCTCAATGCCAGTAGTATTGGTATGGCGAAAGCTGCGATGGAAGCAATGAATGAACTTGATTTATTTGGAGCCAGAGGTGGACCTACTTCAGTCATCCACGTTTTAGCTGACGAAGCACAAAAGTGCCAAGCTGTCCTGCAATCCATGCTTCCACGAGAGTCGAATTCGAAGGAACTCGACAGTGCATTATTGTCTATAATCAGTTTTCCAGCCTTTGCCGTTGATGAGCTCCATCTAATTCAATTGACGAGAGAAGCGATAACAAAGAAATTGCAAGGAAAATACGGTTGCAAAAGATTTTTAAGGGATGGTTATAAAACTCCTAAAGAAGATGTTAATAGACTTTATTATGAGCCCTGGGAGCTAAGAATGTTTGAGAACATTGAATGTGAATGGCCACTATTTTTTTGCTATTTAATACTGGATTATTGCTTTCAAGGGAATAAAGAAGCTGTTGAGGAATACACTCAAGCACTCGAGGAGATAATGATTAAGTCAGATGATGGAATGAAATTAGTACCCGAATTATATGCAGTAGCTCAAGATAATGTGGCCGCTGAATATGCAGAGCCGGGAAGTCAACCAAGAGAAGCATTAGGAAGGTGTCCGTTCAAATGGGCACAGTCACTATATATCTTGGGTAAATTATTACAGGAGGGATTTCTAGCTGTTGGGGAACTCGATCCTCTTAACAGGAGACTATGCAGTGAGAAGAAACCCGATGTTGTTGTACAGGTAATTAATTATTCTATTTTTTTATAATTAATATTCATATTGCTTCATTCATATTATCTTCAGGCAATTATCTTGGGTTTTTTTTTCATTTATAGGTAGTTATTCTTGCTGAAGACGCTGAAATCAGGGATAAAATCACACAACATGATATTCATGTACAAACTATCGCTGAAGTTGCACCTATTGAAGTGCAGCCAGCAAAAGTTTTGAGCCATTTGTACACATATTTAGGTAAGTGCTTCAAACTTTGATCGCAGCAAAACTGGAATCAATATTTAATAACCATCTAATAAATGAT
Source organism: Aleiodes leptofemur (assembly GCA_963942555.1). Classification (NCBI taxonomy): domain Eukaryota; kingdom Metazoa; phylum Arthropoda; class Insecta; order Hymenoptera; family Braconidae; genus Aleiodes; species Aleiodes leptofemur. Next base: position 14,771,107 of record OZ012620.1, on the reverse strand, counting down.
ATATTCTTCATCAGGACGTAATAAAAAACTCGGTTTGTCTGGAAGAAAATCTCGAGATGTTGGTATTCTCAGTACAAGTAAATTATATTCACTCAACGACAGGATATTCGCATTCACACCACAGGTAATTTGGAAGAATCTCAAAAATATTAATAATCAATTCGAAACTCTCATCCTCTAAAGTATCACTATTCTCATTCTCTGGGTCATTTCTTTCCTATTTTCATAATGATAATATAATACTACTCATGGTATTAGTTAACAGACATGACCCGCTTCTACATCGCATCGGACTATGAGCTAATGATCGACATATTCAAAGGTGAAATTAATTTCTTGAAGTCTAGCTGGCAGAATATGTTAGGTCGTCCACTTGTGGTAATGCCACTCAAGAACATTCATCTAGGTAAATCAATGAATTTGGACAAGAATATTTTATCCTCAGTCCCTTTTTGTAATTTGATGAGTTTTTCTAATTTCAATTAATAACAGAAATCGCCAATTATCGCATAGTTCTAGACAATTCCATTTAATCTCATTGCTTGCATGTGAAGTTTTCATCTGAAAGCCTTTGGGATTGGTTCATTGCAAAAAATGATAATCTAGAATTCCATAATTTCAATTAAAAAAATAACCGCTCTTTCAGATTTTTTTCTCGCACTTTCCTTTTAACTATATAGAGTCCTCATAATTTTACCAAATCAATCTTATTAAAAGATGATGAGTTTCGAGTAAATTTATCAGGTGTGTTTAGTCGTGTGTGTGTGTTATTTTTATGTGCATGATAGAACTTTGATGCTGAGGAATTCTACGTGACAAATGATGCTGCCTTCCTTGCTGACACATTTACAACAAATCTGGCCTTCCTCGCCATCAACTGGAAGCAAATGCTAGGCAGACCAACCGTAACGCTCGTTGCTACTCATAATCACTTAGGTATGCCAAAAAGAGAATAAAATCTTCTTTGGCAAATTAAGAAAACATTATAATACAAAAAAAAACTTCATCAGTCTTCGGCCTTGTATAGAATATAATCTCTTCCTAGATTAACTAGATCTACCATTGGAAGAATTAAATAATTAATTATAGGGGAGAGTGGGGCAAAATGGACACTGTAATGAAATGGTTAGAGATGGATTTTTTTTGATGATTCTATTGAAAAGCTGAGGAAATTTTAGTCGGAAAACTAGTGTTTGATGTATTTATTTCGATTTTTTTGAAAATTCGATATTTTTCGGCATTTATAAAGTAAAGTCTTTCGTTTTTTGAAAATTTTCAGTTTTTTGCAAATATCTCTGGTTCTATTGGTCGCAGCAATTCGGGGCTGGTCTCAAATGAAAGGTGGGCTCATTTCCCATCGACTCATAGGGTTTTTAATTCAAAAATAGCAATTTTTGGGATAGTTATAGGCCAAAAACTGTTTCACAAAACTGTTTCACAAAAATGCCCATAAATACCTTAAAAATCGATATTTTCAAATTGAAAACCCCATGAATCGATGGCAAATGATCTCACCTTTCACCTCCCATCGGAATTTTTACGCTACGACGAATAGAACCGAAGATATTCTCAAAAAACTGAAAATTTTCAAAAAAAGGAAGGTTTTACCCCTCTAAAATCCTCAAAAAAGTCAAAATCGCCAAAAATTCAAAAAAATTAATTCCGAAACTTGATTCCCGTCTAAAATTCCCTCAGCTGTCCAATGGAATCATCAAAAACAATCTACCACCAATATTTCTATCAATTTCAAGCGTTTTTCATAATATTTTCCCTAAAATTTTCGATGTGTCCATTTTACCCCTGATGTCCAGTTTGCCCCACCTTCCCCTACATTTCAATTGACCTCATGGGTTTTCAGATCAGGGTAAAATACCATTGGCCATGATTACAACGATGAAAAAATTGAAGAGTGGATATATCAACGGAACTAGAGTATCACTTGGAAATATGAATGATTTTTTGAGCACTTCCTGTATAACGAATTTGAGCTTTTTAGGAAGTTCCGAAGATGGTCGTCCAGATAAATTGAATCCTCAGGTAACTAGAAATAACACGCAATTATAATTAACAAGTACACTCGATGACAGAAGGGTTTAATTTAATTTGTGTCATAATTGAAAATTACTCCAGGTGCATCAGTACTTGGAGGAACATCTGATGCGCTCGTTACCACATCGAGCAGGTCTACTCAAGGGCCCGGTGGTTCGTTCAGCTAAAAATTTACGTCGAAGAATGTCTGTTAAAGGAGCTATCAAGAAAACAAGATCAATTGCTGTTGAACGTAAGTTGAAAACAAGTAAACTGCATGATTTGTTGGTAATTCAATATTATTTAATTGATTGCATGTTGCCTGAAAATTACAAGACTTTTAAAAAAATAAGTGGATGCCTAACTTAATTGCAATTTACTCATGCAGCAGCTGTTCCTATAATTCCGCAAGAACGTAAGTGCTTTGCCTGAAAAGAGATCATTTATTCCAAAAAATAATGTAAATTTGAATGCCACAGCTTGAATATATTCCATCAAATTTCTTGAAAATTAAGATTATTGAATTAATTTACAGCTGAGATTTTGGGAATATCAGGAGAAGAGCGACGACCATCTCTTGCTTCATCAACAAATCCTTTCATAGAAGTAACTGATACAACTGCTCTATCTCCAAATACATCTCCGAGTCGAAGATCAAATCGTACGCCTTCACCGACAGAGGAAATGATGCCATGGAAAACATCTCCAAAGGCACATAGGAATAAACTTGCTTCAGAAACACAATATGCTGATACTGAAGTAGAAGAACTCATGGCAATGCTGAGGGAAACTGAGAGTCTCGAAGAACAAGGAGATATATTACAGTATTTGGTAATAATAGTAGTGATTTCTGGACCATATCGTTGTCTTAGAAACAAAGGGGCGTAAGTGTTACGTATAAGTACAGCACTTACGCCCCTTTGTTTCCAAGGTGACGATATCTTGAAAATAAAAATGATTGAACAAATTTCGTTTCTTTCAGGTTGATTCGCAAGGACTCTTATTTAATACTGGAATGGTAGAAAATGAACTTCCAGTTCTAGTGAAGGATCTCCTAAAATCTCTGTATGAGCGTGCTTGTCAGCAAAAAATGTGGGGAATCGTTCGGCATACAGCAGGAATGTTGGGAAAACGTGTCGAGGACTTGGCAAAGGCTGTGACTGATCTTCTCGTTCGTCAGAAGCAAGTAACAGTAGGAATGCCTCCAGCCAATGAGCACACAATTGTAGCACCTCTCCCAGAAAACGAGCTAAGATCCCTGATTCACCTTGCTTATGGAGATGACGAGAGTACAGCCATGTTGACCCAAGAATTGCTGGTTTACCTGGCAATGTTCATTAGAACGGAACCCCAACTCTTTCTTGAAATGTTGAGGCTCCGAGTTGGCTTGATAATACAAGTAATGGCAACAGAATTATCTAGAACATTAATATGTACTGGAGAAGAAGCTTCCGAACATCTTCTCAATCTTTCTCCTTTTGAAATGAAAAATCTGCTCCATCATATCATGAGTGGAAAGGAATTCGCGATTAGCAGTGTTGGAAGGGGTAATTTTTCTGTTATCAGTTCTAAGTCTTGTAGAGTCAGCAAGAAATCACAGATTGGAGGTCTTTTAAATGTGGACCAGACTGATGCAAATGAGATGGAACCTGATAGACAAGGACAGTGGCTGAGGAGGAGGAGACTGGATGGAGCACTCAACAGAGTTCCTAGAGATTTTTATCCGAGAGTTTGGCAGGTGCTGGAGCGATGCCAAGGCTTGGTTATTGAAGGCAAACTTCTTCCGCAGAATCTGACGCAGGAGATGACGCCTGGAGAACTGAAGTTTGCTCTAGCAGTTGAGACAGTCTTGAATACTATTCCTCAGCCGGAGTACAGGCAGTTAATTGTGGAGGCTCTTATGGTACTGACATTGATCACTGAGTATAATGTCGTGGGTTCGCTGGGAGGCTTGATTGCTGTGGAACATCTCGTGCACAAAGCTAATGCCATTTTTCTAGAGGATCAGGTTTGTTAATTCATCGTTTTTTAAATTCCATCTTCTTGAGCGATTAAAATAATAAGTTTTTAAATTATTAGATGAAAGTTGATGGCGATGCAACACTCTGCTGTGCAAAACCCAAAGAACAACGAGAAACTACCCCCATGGGAACACTTTTGTGCGGTGGAGCAGCCTACATCTGTCAGCACTTTTATGATAGCGCACCCAGTGGTAGTTATGGTACCATGACATACATAACAAGAGCCGTTGCATCATTACTAAACTTTTTACCCAAAGATGGAGATTTAGAATGTAGTATTTCGTGAAATTTCTATTGTCATTTAGCTAAATTACCAACTTGTTGTATCGAGCACTATTTTTTTTTTAGATGCATTTGAGCCAAATTATTTAGACTTATTCGTTGATCAATTTTTTCGTTCTCTCTCGTTCTTCCCTCAATTATTTTGTGTGATTTGTTCCTAGTGTAAACACTTTTTGTGACAAAGATTAGCTTGAATAAAACATTCATAAATTTATGGAAGACAATCTTTTTTTTTATCCTTCCACATTCTCAATATTTCTTTTCCTATTTTATTATCATTTATTATTATATAAAAAAATACAGGAGACTCACTCAATCCACTTTCGGAGTTTTTGCAAATGGATTTATCTTCGAGATCCATGAACTTCTGAAAATAAAAAAAGGAAGAATAAAATATATTTATAGACTTTGTCCATCAATTATTAATCTCTGTCTTTTCGGATGTTATTTAAAATTTTACCCGGGTCTCTCGACGTCCACATCTGCAGCCTCTGCAATTTTAGCTTCTTTAAGTTGTGCAATTAATTCTGATCTGTATTTTGTTTTATATGGTATTATTATTTCATTAGCTGCTTGAATATTCTTGTACTTTTTACATGCATCATGATAGGAGAGACCATACCACTCAATTTCCTCTCTTGTATACTAGAATTCATAAAAAAAACGTTACTCCAAAAGGATCCATCCACAAAAAAGAGAAATAAACCAATAATAATATTAATCATTCAAAACTCACTGCTGAAAGATAATTCTTGTACTTGTCATAAATTTCTTCTCGTTTCTCTGGCTCGTGTGGATACAACGTTTTATCAGCCAGAGCTATGAGGATTGATCTTTTAATTTTAAGAGCCAAAAGAGACCTCAAATCACAAGCTGGCGTCTGAAATAAGAGAGATAAAATGGAAATTTGGAATAAAATAATTAAAAAAGATCCTCTTTTCAATTTAATGTGCCTGTTTCATCTTAAATAACATTTTTTTTGAAAAATACCTTCAGCAAGTAGTGATCAAATCCATAATTCTCATGAATCAAGTCAATTGTTCTTATTGTCACGAGAGTCTTCATATGAGTATTCAAGACTTCACTATAAACGACTGATCGTCTGAGCTTTGGCACCCAAAACTTTGCTACTGGCCTACGAAACTTTCCCTTCTTCCGAAAACCTTGAACTATAGCTTCACCACCCCAAATGCCATAGTCCAACTCTTTGGGATATATCAGAGGCAGTGGATTATTCTGAACTGGGAGTCTGTAATTCAAAAGCAATTATTTTTTTTCACAGTGATAAAGCAGGCGAAACGTCGTTCATTTGACAATTATTTAGTAAAAGCATTGTTAAATTAATTTTAACGTCCCATGATCCCAAAGATAATTTTTTTTTCTTCATTATTTAGCAACGAAAAAAAAATAAGAATCAATTGTTCAACTTACACCATTTGTCTATGGTCATCCCATTTGTATTTCCCCTCATTTGGGATGTAATGTACTGCTGTTGGCTGTCTGAGTTTCCATTCATGCCAAAACTTTTTGTAAGCCTCTGGTAATGCTTTACCAATGCCTTGTTGCCATCTATTTGGTCTTGGAATATAGTACAAGCTCTGAAAATTCCAAATTTTAATGATTCATACTGAAAATAGCAGACATCTGACAATTTGGAGAATTTTATTTTTTTAACAAATAAATTATTTGAAAAAATAAATAAAAAATAGGCGAATTTAGACAATTCAAAGAGCTATAAATGCAATTTTTTGAATATTTTTCTTTCATGCATTTCATTGTTTAAAAAAATCATGAAAATTGTCAGATGTGAGCTACTTTCAGGAATACAATTTTCATGAAACTGAAAATAGCAGAATCTGATAATTCTTATGATTCTTATTCTTTAAATTAATTAAGTATTTTTGAATAATAAAAAATATGGAAATATAGAAAATTCGAAAAACTGCAAGTGCAAATTTTTTAAATATTTATTTTTATAATAATGTATTTATTTTTAAAAATTTAAAAGATTTTCCGATGTTTGCTAATTTTATTTCTCATAAATTTTCAGACAAATCAAATTTATTTCATCAGTTTTTTTTAATTTTTTTAATATCTGGGAAATTAAGCGAAATTGAGAGATTTTGTCCCAATTATTTTGTGAAGCTCTTGAAATTCTCTATAAAAAAAAGTCTTAGGGCAAAAAGGGGTGAATCTCCATTATTTATAGAGAAATTTAAAAAAAACTGGTGATAATATAAAATTAATTTCTCTACAAATTTTATATTTTTTCGAGGTTAGTTTCGCTCTTTTAAACAGTAATTACCGATAAAATTCATTTTTTCATCATGATAACTATATGTTATCAATTTTCATACTTACATTCGGTATTTTTGTGATAGACATGACGTATCACACGAGAATATCACCCAAAAAAATTAATAAACAAACTCTATCCTCTCTAAAATCCACTTTCGCTCATAAATCAACCTAGCCTAACCCGCAGCGATCACAATGCCTGCGCGGGACTTTTTGAAAGCTCCAAATTGCCATTCCAGCCGATAAAAAAGGAATAAGAACTCACACACCCAAAAACCGAAATTATTTCCCTTCACTTGTATCAAAAAAAAGGAAAAAGCTTCGAGAAATTCAGGAAATGTTCTCTATAATGCACTAATTTATAACAGTAATTTATAACACAAGCAACAAATTTTAAAAAACATAAAAATACAAAAAATGAAGGATTAATTGCATAATTTTGTGCCTGAATATTGAAGGCTCTCAGACAAGATAAAGCTCATCATTCATTGGAAGAAACTGTTCAACAGGGTGTTATGATTGGCTGAAATACACCTCAAACTACACCTTGCATCTCCCAACACTTTTTCTGTCCTCGAGAGTGCGGCTCTGAAAACGTCACACACATAGACAGTAACAGTATCATTATCATTCGAAGTGTAAAAAAAAGGTAGACTCCAAAATAAATTAAAATCTTATTTTCTAATTTTTCCATTCATTCATTCTAATTATCAATCAATCCAGTGACAATAATACAAGTGTGTTCTAATTGTTTGATAATTGTTGGATTAAGTGTGTGAGATAATATATAAAAAATTGGAGTGGGGATTTTGGATAACGTGGAAGGTAAAACATGGCAACCTGCTGGTGACGTTTTTACACTCATATCCCAAAGGTTTTTTTTCTAGATTTTGTAGAAGGATATAACAATCAAATGTTCTTCATAAATACAACTGGCGGCTGACCAGTTGAGTTGATTTTTTTGTACCTTTTTTTTTAATTTATCATTTCTTCAATTTTTTTTTGGAGTAGTTTTTTCACAAATTTTTAGAGAATTGTGAGAAAATTTCATTCGCAAACATGATGAACATGTGGAAAGTGCGGGAACTTATGGACAAGGCGTGAGTTTCGAATATTTTTATATTTTTTAAAAGAATTTGATTATATTAAAAATGTTTTGATGTCTACTGATGCTTTTATTCTGGTTTTTAGGACAAATGTAGTCATGAACTACACTGAAACTGAGGCCAAAGTCAGAGAAGCTACTAATGACGATGCCTGGGGACCTACTGGTAATAAAATAAAATTATTTCCCAAATTTTTCGAGTTCCTGATAATTTAAAGCATGTATCAGGCACTTTTTCTACAATGCTACCTGAAAATTTCAAAATTTTCCAAGTACTCGAGCCTCTCTTTTCCATGGGATTACCCCCACAGCAATAAAACAATCAAGTTTTTATGATCGAGCACGTCAGCATAGAATTGACAGATATCTTATCTCAAAGTAGATACTGGTATTTCTTTGTGATTTGAAAATAAACACATCGTGAAGAAATACAGAATGTTAAAATTATTCTTTAAGCAGTAACACGTGCGATAATATTTATCGTTTCATTAATATTAATATTTTTCTGTTCACGTAAGTTGGAATATAAGAACAAAAACCTGCAGAAAGAATCATCCCCATAGTGTTATTCTATTCATTGAACAGTAACATTCGTCTCTCTGATCAAAAAACTAAAAACAAACGAGAAATCTACTTTTTTCGCGTCTGAGTATTTTATTATATAATTTACATGTAATAAAAGAGCTCAAAAAAAAGCAGAGTATCGAGTTGAGGTTTCCATACAAAACATGTCTGTATCATTCACAGGTGCTATGATGCAAGAACTTGCCCAGGCGACATTCACGTATGAACAGTTTCCCGATGTTATGTCAATGCTTTGGAAAAGGATGTTGCAAGAGAATAAACGTAATTGGCGGCGTACATACAAGGTAATTCCATGCTTCTCAAAACTTGTTTTCGTTTTTTAAAGACGTAAAAAAAATCAATCAATTAATTGTATCACATTTACTTTTGGCTAAAAGCTGCATAAAAATAATTTGATTTTTTTCAAGTGTTGCATTTACGAAATCTTTAATATTTCTTCATATAGCGCGTAATTATATATCTGTATATGATTGAATTTGATTGTTGTTTTGTTTCTACTGACTAGAAATTTTTGAATATAACTTTATTATAATTTCAGGCTCTGCTCCTGTTAAACTACCTTGTTCGCAATGGTTCTGAACGCGTAGTAACATCGTCACGCGAGCACATTTACGATCTTCGTTCACTGGAAAATTACACGTATATCGATGAAATTGGCAAGGACCAGGGTATAAACGTTAGGCACAAAGTTCGTGAATTAATAGATTTTATACAGGACGATGATAAGCTTCGTGAAGAGCGTAAAAAGGCAAAGAAAAATAAGGACAAATACGTTGGTATGTCGAGTGAGGCAATGGGAATGAATTTCAGTGGAACTGATAGATGGTCGGATAATCCAAAGTGGGTACAAAAACCCAGTACTGATGGCTACAATGATTGGGAGAGAGATACCAGGGGTCGTGGAGGTTTCGAAGATGGAAACAACAGTGACGATGGAGAACGAGAGGATTCAGACAACGACAATCAGAGCCCAAGAAAAAATGACAAAGATGTTAGAGAATCTATTGATACTTTAGATAAACTTAAAAAATTCACAGCAGCTAATAGCAATTCACCGAGTAGAAATGCCAATCGTATTGTGAAAAAAGTCGATTTAGGAGCAGCAGCAACTTATGGAAAAGACCAGAGTAGTCCTAATACTGGAGTAGTTCAAGGAAATTTAATGTCATCACCTATTAAAACACCGCAGAAAAAGAACAACGAAATTTTAAATGATTTATTTGAAACAAGTACTAATAATGACAATAGCAGAACCATAATTGACAACGATGATGATGATTTTAATCCACGTGAATGTGATTATACTCCAGTACCGAGTCAAAATGTTAATGCTAATTTTGGAGATTTCACTAGTGCTTTTGGTGGAAGTACTAATAAACCAGATAATGAGGATCAATTTGCGGATTTTACTAGTGCTTTTAATTCGGGGGTTACTATAGGGGGAAATGATAATAATTGGTCGAGAGAATGTACACCTGTGGGAGGTGGTTTGATGGATACTATGGGAATGAATCAAGCTAATGTTGGTGGGAATTCTAATAGTGCAGACTTGATGGCTGGCAATGGATTGAGCGGAAATTTTCTGAGCAGTGGACCACAAGGACTGATTAATCAAACGCCTGCTACTAGGAGTAATGGAAATAATAATACGAATTCAATGGGTGCTGATTTATTATCCGATGGATTTGGAGGCTTCAATACGTTTGATAATGATTCACCGGCAGCTAATAACAATATTAATTTTTTCACTGCAGGAAATAGTGTAAATAATCAAAGTTCCAATTCACCGACAGGTAATTTTTTCTTCTTTTTTTTTAATTTTTTTTTTAAGATAATTGTATCATGATAATTGACTATTTTTTTTGGAGCAGGATTATTATCACCGATTCCAGTGAATACAAGAACAAGTGGAGCAACGACTGAAATAGCAACACCACAAGTCGGCTCTACATGGGCTGGGGCTGGATTAAATATAGACCTTGATAATCTATTGGGGAGTAAAACAAAACCAGGTGGACCAGCTCCAACGATGAATCAATTAGCTACGAGTAGCCCGCAGCATCAATCTCGACCACACGGTAAAATAATATAGGGGAAGGTGGGGTAAAATGGGCACTCCAATTGAATGGTTCGAGATAGAAATTTGCTAATGATTTCATTGAAAAGCTGAGGAAATTTTAGGCAGAAAACATGCGTCAAAATTTTTTTTCTTCAATTTTTGGAAAAATTTACTTCTTTAGCCAATTTTTGAAGGGGTTTCTCTTTTGAAAATCGAAAAAATTCACTTTTTTGGCGATATCTCCGGTTCTGTTTGTCGTAGCGACCTTGGGTCGATCTCAAATGAAAGGTGAGCTCATTTCTCATCGATTTATGGGGTTCAAATTTTTTTTAAATCAATTTTTTAAATATTTTTAAGTCATTTTCTGAAAATCAGTTTTTACCTTAGAAGTATTTGAAAAAATTGACTTTTTTAAACCTCATAAATTGATGGGAAATGAGCTCACCTTCCATTATTCCCGAAAAAATAAAATTGTTCAAAAATAGAAGTGTTTCAAATTCAAATTTTACACAAAAAATGAAATTTTTGAAAAATTCCAAAAAATAACTTCTGACATATGATTTTAATGGAAAATTTCCTGATCTTTGCAATGAAATCATCAGAAAAAATCTATCTCCAATATTTTCATCAATTTCGAGTAATTTTCATAGTATAAAATACCAACATCAACCCATGTCCGTTTTACCCCACCTTCCCTACAGCTAATTTCAATTATATCCCTGTTTCAATTCGATTTCAATATTTGCATTTACTCTGCAGAGGATAGTGTTTTAGCTGCATCGAATGTGAGGCTTGGATCATCAATGATGCAGTCTCCAGGGCAAACTACACCCAAATTGTTTCCAGCATTTCCCTGAGACATTCAAATAACCTGTTTAACCAGTCCGTAAGTTTAAAGAATAAATTAGACTGGAATTCTGTGAATTATTATAATCCACCTCGAAATTTGTTTCCAATTTTTTTTTTTTTCACTTACCTCATGCAGCTGGAAACAAATATTCTTAACAATTAAGTGAAACATACTGTTTAAAAACGAAATTGTTCTCACAAAAATTTTTGATGGATTTTATTTCCTATTCAATCATTGTTTTTTCATATAAATGAAGGAATTCATAGCAAGCTGATATTAAAATTCACATTTCTTTATTCCTTTGAATCAAATGGCTGATAACGTTTGACTTCACTGTATATTATCAGAAAGTCGGTGTAATCATAATAGTTAGAATTCGTTTTAAATTTTTTTTTTTTTGGACGAACGAATTAATAAATTTGTAGCTAAATTTCATTGTGTTTAATCAGAAAAAATCAGTCACTTGAAAATGTCTTTCAGAGGAATGATAGTAAAGTGTACAAAAAAAAAAAAACTTGTTAAATACATGTGTATACATGAATATATAAATGTTATATGAAAATAAGTCGTGACTGCATTAGACGACTTGAATAATTATTGACAATACGTGCTTCCTTAACACGAATTACATCTTTTGCACTGAAGAAGAGAAGCAAAATAATGGAATAAAGTGCACAGTTCATGTGCAAATTTCTCCTTGAATGAATTAGAATGAAGAAAAAAACTGCTGTCTTGGCACAAGTCAAAAGAAAAATGCAAAATTATTTGTATGTTTCTTTTATTATTAACATTGAGCCAAAAAAAATTGTTGGTATCAATGTAAAAAATTAAAAATTGAGTGAGAAAGCGAGAACAAATGGGAAAAATAATAATAATTGGAAGATATAAAAAAGTGGCACAAATAATGTTGAAGATAAAGACAAATTAACAAATTTTAATAAAATTTTAACGAGACGCATATCTCTAGAAATTGATCATTAACATCAATCACTTGATCGAAAAGATAATTATTAAGGAATTAAAATACTAACGTTTAGAATATAAACTACTTTAAGTAGAATTTGAAAGATAAAAATGAAAAAAAAAAAAATTGATACAGGAAGATTGCTCTAGAGTTCTAATGGAATTTGTCATTTTGAGATACGAAACTGATAATTATTTTAAATTGTAAATTGAGAAGGAATGGAGAATGATCATTCCAAAAAAAAAATTGATAAATATAGACGTAATAATATATTGTAAAGGAAAAATGAGAGGATTATATATATAAAAAAAGGGGAGAAATTCAGGAGAAAACAGAATCACCTGTTCTCAAAACTTGGAACATATCTACGATTAAATCTGTTTTGAGAAATTTTCTTGATTCAATTCAATTGCTGTAATTCGTCGTTATTAACATTGATTTGAGGCAATTATTCTTTTTTTGTTCATCTTCAGTTAATTCTATAATTCGCATTTTTATATGAAGAAAACAAAAAAAATATGCTCAATATTAAAGATATAATCTGAAATGAAAACTTCCAAATGAATTTTTCTGCCAATAATTTTTCCGTCTTGTATTTTCGGTTTACTGTCTATTCCGAGGCGCATTTCAAAGATTTTCAGTCGGTATACATTTGATTTTACAATTCCCACGATATCATGTTCACATTTCTAAAAATAATTCCAATAAATTGGAGAAATAAGCATATGACGGTTGTTCCCCAATTTCATTCAATTAATTGAATTGTTTCTTCAATTATTATCTCATTGTGCATTTACTAATTGCGAATATTGCAAAATCATTGACAGTATTACGATATTCATAATAAAAGTACACATAAATTGTTTGAATAATGAAAATTCATAAAATTTTCTTGTGTATACCGATTAGTGTTTTTCGAATTAAGGCGCTTATTTTATTAAATTTTTCACAGTTTCCAAGCTATATAAATTTACAAAGACCAATTTATAAAATTGTAAAATAATTCTTATCTGTTCCTTCTTTTCTTTTTGCAAATCAATTAGTGAAAATAAAGGAATCGATGTTAAATATACGAGTTCCATCAATTAATGTACATAATTTAAATGCCACTAAACGAAAAAAAAAATCGATTTATTGTTGAAAAACCGTACGTTTTTATGAAAAAAGTACAGCAATTGGCATGAATTTTCGTAATTGTACAATTTGTTTAGAAAATACAAACCCATAAGAACATCTGTATTATTTTTTTGTATCACTGAAAAAAAAAAATTTTTGTTCTAAAGATTTGTAATCGATATTTCGTTTATAGTTATGTTGTCTATAGTTTTTATTTCTTTATTAAATGCTCATTGGTGCTGGTGTTAATTTCAGTTTCATTTCTTTGAAATATCCTTTCTACATTAAAAATATAATTAATTTCAAGAAAATTCAAACACATATTTCATTTTTTTTATATCATTTATTAAATGCCTCAACATAGTTGCTGAGATCGAAATTTCAAATTTAATAGAAAGTTAGATACACATTTACTTTAAATCATATATATAGATATAGGAATTACAACTATTGAGGTTGATACTGAAAATAATTGAAATGAAGAAGTCTTCCCTCCTGTTTTTATGTCAAAAATTGTCCTATTGTACTTTAATCAAGTCAAACATTATTTTAAAAATTCATTCTCAATTCATCGTTTTTTTTTGAACATTCAAAACTTTATCCTGATATTTCATTCATTTATATATCGCTCAATTAACTATATACAGAGTGAACCAGCGATCGGGATTACTGTATAAAAAATATATGAAACCATTTTGAAAAAAAAAAAAAAAACAAAATATGAAGAAAAAAAAATATAATAATTATTCAGTAATGCTCTTAGACTTCTTTTTCTTTTTCTTCTTCGGTGGTGCCTCCTCCTCATTTTCAACATTTCCATTAGCCTCCTCACTCCCATTAACTTGTTCAACCCCATTAGAATTTCCATTAAGCTCTTCCTCATTTTTCCTCTTCTTGGCCTTCTTCTTTTTCTTCTTAGGAGCCTCCTCAAGATCATCTGTCTTATTCTCCTCAGTAGAATTCGAAACCAAAGCCACCTCATCCAATGCCTCCTTCATAACGTCAATATTCTTTTTCGGAATATCTCCAGTTTCATAGAATTTCAATCGATCCTCAACTTGTTGCCTCAATTTTTCTCCAAATACATTCGTAGGAACATCTGTGAAACAATCGATTCTCGAAGCAATCGAGCATTTATTCGCGAGGTATCTGGAGATTCTGCCCTTGTTCTTGGTCCCTGCTCTTCCAATAAAGGTCGAATGGAAAAGTAGACCATATTTAGGAGTGTTTCCTTTGGTCTTCAGAGCCCTGAAGAGCGCCTTTTCAGCTCCTAGAATCTGGACCGTTGATGCTGGATATTTCGCTAAATTCGTTAACGAACCCGCATGAGCAATTAGTCTCGCTCCAACCTGGTCTCCAATTAGTGTAGCCAAGTTTGGTGCCACTCCCTTCATTTTTGCCCTCAGATATTCAGCCAATTGCTTCCTGTAATCTGCGAGAGCAATCACTCTCGAAGCAAACATTTCGATATTGAGGAGATCCACTGGAGAAATATCCATGCCCATGGAAGATTTGGAAGCATCTATGATTGCCTGAGCCTTTCCACTGTCCATTACTATCTCCTCAAGTTGTTCCAGCTTCTCATCCGTTAATTCCTTTCGATTCTTGATCAATTTCGTGACTTTTGCAAAAGTGTAATTTTCAGGAACGATTTTTACGAGCTCTGGGAAATGGTAACTGTACCATTCGCGTATCCGCATGCTGAATGTGTTGATGTCTTTGTCAAGCTGATCAAGAAGTGCGATACTCTGAATTATCATGTTATCCACACGATTAACATTGAACTTGACTTTAGCACGTGAATAACTGTGTCCCAAACCCAATTGGGCAACCCCCGAACTCTTTGCGGTTAAACCCTTTACGAGATTTGGGAAATGAAAGCGAATTCCACGGATTAATTCTGGCACTGCTCCAGTCTGGTCACATTTTATACCGAGAGCTTCGGTTATACTTGCACCAAGCTTTGGATCAGATACACCCAAAATGTACTTTGATTTTTTCTCAGGCTTGGGAATACAAGTGTCGAGAAATAGCTTCAAATCCTCGGGTACTATACCTTCTGAGATACTGTTTATACTCTCGAGGGCTGCTAGAGCAGTCTTGAATGGTGAAAAACCAACGAGTTTCACGATTGAATTGAAACGTGAGAGATCGGTTACTGATGCTTCAACTTGGGGAAGAAGCATACCGATTTCTTCGAACTCTTTGACGCTGAATACAGCGTAGCCTGCTGCATGCTCGTAGAGGATGAAGAGCTTCGACTGGAAAAAAAAATAATATTATTAGTTCATGTTGTTTATGTTCATATTCAATTTTGTACAAGTGAATAATTTGTTTTTTTTGTCTTCCAGAGCCTGAGGAAGCTTAAATAATAAGCGAAACGTCGCAAATTGACAATCTTTTAGTATTGTTATTCACAACCTTCCAATTTCCCATGAAACTTA
Organism: Aleiodes leptofemur; assembly: GCA_963942555.1. NCBI lineage: Eukaryota > Metazoa > Arthropoda > Insecta > Hymenoptera > Braconidae > Aleiodes > Aleiodes leptofemur. Next base: position 14,755,355 of record OZ012620.1, on the reverse strand, counting down.
AATATAATTCACTATTAACATGGAAATGAATTCACCCATTAATATTATTAGTTTTGTTTTTCTTATGATTTATGGAAAAATGGAGTAAAATGGGGATTTCAATTGAACGGTTTGGAGTTGGAATTTTTTTGGTGATTCCATTGGAAAGCTGAGGAAATTTTGGGTGGAAAACATGTGTCAGAATTGATTTTTTTGAATTTTTTGAAAACTCAACTTTTTTAACCAGGAATTGAGGGTCAAACCCTTGAAATATGGAATTTTTGGGACTCTTTTAAGGATATCTTTGGTTCTAAGGGTCGTAGCGACTTGGGGCTGGTCTCAAATGAAAGATGAGATCATTTTTCATTAATTTGTATGGTTTTTACAAAAAAATATTGATTTTTAAGGTAATTATGGGCACATTTTTCACATTTTGTGAAAAAACTGTTTTTACCCTATAATTACCTCAAAAATTGATGATTTTTCGTTCAAAACCATACAAATTTATGGCAAATGATCTCACCTTTCATTTAAGACCAACCCCAAGTCGCTACGACCAATAGAACCGAAGATATCCGCAAAAAAGTGAAAATTTTCAATTTAACAAAGCGTTAGAGCCCTAATTGTCCCCTAAAAAAATCGAATATTCAAAAAATTCTCAAAAATAAATATTGACATATGTTTTCTAACCGAAATTTTCTCAGCTTTTCAATGAAATTCTCAAAAAAATTCTATCGCAGATATTTTCGCTGATTTCGAGCAATTTTCATAATAAAAAAACATGAAAACTGAAATATGTCCATTTTACTCCACTTTTCCCTAAATTTTAACAAAATGTAAATAATTTTCGATGATTTATTAATCAAATATCGATAAATTAACCGAATTATCGATATTTCCCCAAAAAAATTAGCGGCGCATTTTTCTGGTTAACCTCAAGCTCGAAAATTACTCGAAAATTTCCAATAATTGTTACATATTTACACAAAAATAAATAAATTTAATAGATAAATCAATGCACTCACCATTTTGAAAAAAATCAGCTCTCCTCAATAATCAGTTCCAATCAATTCAACCCAATAATTACAGCATTTTCTCAAAAAACAAAATTTTCTTCCAAAGTTTTAAATGAAGCACCACAAAGTGCCTCGCAACATGTGCCTCTTCATTTTTCACGCGTACCGGATGTACCACGTGCCTCTAAAAAAAAACAAAATGGCCACTCAATTATTTCCGTATTCACTTCATTACCGACTGCTGCACACAAGCACTACACTACAAGCTCAAGTGTCTTTTTTTGCTCTTCTACAGAATAATCCGGTATTCATGTTCGCACTGCGACAAAAATTTGAACATTAATCAATATGGCGGCTGCTACCAGGTTCTGAAAAATTTTGTGCTAAAAAAAACAGACTCGACAATGTTTGAACTAGTATTTAAACATTTTCACGTAGTGACAAGTTGCTTGAATCATTGTAAGAGTCAATCCAGGTATTTTTTTACTATTTATTTCAAATGTTTAGTGATTAATGCATGATAAAATGAAAATTAATTATAGACGAGCCTATAGTTATTAGGGAATGTACTGTTTGAAGTTGTTACAATCTTTGAAGCTTAGTCTTCCCGCCCTCGAAAACACAGTTTCAATTTATTAAAAAAGAATTTTTCAAGTTTTGCGAATTTTTCTATTTCAATTAAAATACACATGCATATTAATATTTTAATTTGATTTATGTGACGTCCGCTTCTGCGTCGTTCTTTATTTTTTTATTTTTATTTTTTTTACATTTTTTTTTACTGTGATCAATGTTGGAAAGAGGTTTTGGACTGTTGTGTTCTGTTATTCTGTTATATGGATCATGCAATTTTTATTTTTTTTCGCTTCTCTCGTTCATTTACACTATCATTTGATGTTGCATTTTTCATAAACTGCTTCGTTCATCGGACTTCATGCGTGAATTAAAAAAAAAATACACATACATTTTTTTTTAAATGGTAGAAATGTTGATCGTTGCACACAGAATCGTCTGGTAATCTCTATTGACTTCCTTTTTCTCGGGGCAGAGTGTAGATGATGCAAAATAACTATTGTGAATAAAACATTTTCATTGAGTGTCTTGAATGAAAAAAAAAAAAAGAATTGAAAAAGTATTTTTTTGGTTGAATATTGAGAGAAAAGCTGGTAGGTTTGACTTTCACGTATTTGTCATTGATGAGAGCTATTTTTTTTTTTTTTGGATTTATTTACTTGTTTAGAGAATTATTTACTTGGGAAATGGTTGAAAATTGCAGGGAAAAATGGAAGACACCTGGATGACTTATTTAAAGAGCAATGAACATTCTGGAGTTACTTGATACAAAATTGGAATTAAAAGGAAGAAATGATTTATGGATAAAAAATGAGAAAATGGAAATTCATTTGGTGCGTTACAAAAAAGAAAGATTAAGGGTTATTGAGAAGTAAGTTATTTCAGTCCCTCATTACTGAGAAAATATGAAACTCCTTGAAGAAAATAAAGGCGAAGATGGTAATTTACTTAATGGAATATTCTCCTATTTCTATATAGATGGAACTATCGACCGCTTCATTAACTTTTCGTATCTCAAAGGCTGAAAATATAGAACTCATTTGAAGAACTTTTAAAGAATATTGAAAGGCACGAAACTTGGAGAATTCAGATGAGCAAGATGTTTAACTGAACAGGTAACTCGAAATGTCACTTGAAACTGGAAACAAAATACTGAACACCAACATCATTTTTTCAGAGCAACTCAGTCATCCTCAAATCAATCCAAATCACATAAATTAACATTAAAACAAAAAATCATCCAATCAGTTCATCAGAAGCATATAACATTTGTAAATGTGTTATTGATTAGATGAATGTTTTGAGTGTTTTACAATAAATTTAAGTGTAAAAGGAACAATGGATCTATATATGTTCAGGTTGTAAAGCTGTGATTGTGAAAAACAATTCACTATTACAAATACGCAACAAACTTGGAATTAAAATTTATTATTTATTTTTTTTATAATGCTGTATACTGTATTTTTTATTTTTTTAATGCAATAACAAATTAATTAAAGCCTAATTCAGCAATAAAAACATTGAAGAATTGAGAAAATAAAAGTAAAACAAATTTGGTAAAATTCCTATATAATACATATAGTTTCTTTTTTTTTAACAATTGGCATTAACCCGAAGAAGCAATATTTCGCATTTGCCTGACGGCAGCAACGACACGAGCATTACAGCCTGAGCAACCAGTTTGGTAGTCCTCTGGTGATAGTCTCAGTAGTGTTGACATTTGTTGGAGATTTTCTGAGAGAGAAAGGCCCAATTCCTCAAGTACATTTGCCAAATAATCTAAGTAAAAGAAAAATATTATAAACATTTTTTTCTGATAATATTGGAATTAATATCATTGAAGCAAAAAATTTCATACCAATGTCAGTGGCAAGCTGCTTGCAGGCTCCCGTATTAAGCTCACAAATGCCAAGAGTTTGATCCTGAAACATTTGACATGTTCCCCGGGCAATAATTCCCAACAAAGTCCCAGTAAAGCCACCCTCAGCACTTCCCTCAGTGTACTGTGCATCGGCAGCTCTAAGAGCATGCACTAAACTAGGATTATCCCTCAACAAAAAAGGTTCCAGATGTTGAGGCAATGTCATCAGGTATTGTCCAACCTGTGTGATATATTCTTGAGGTGCAAAGCTATAATCAGGAAGATCCGAAGACAAACCCTGCACCTTTCTTCCATCTCCACTCCAGGCTGGAGCTTTTTGGATCAATAAAAGCTGGGTAAAGATGGGAGCAAAGATAACTTCGTATGTTGTATGATGAAGATCAGCACACAATTTATGAATTGATTTTATAACAGTGTCTAAAATCGTGTTTTCATCTTGTTTATTCAATGACTTGATGAGCTCCTCAAGTTCCTCTCTTCCGCTTGAATTCAATAGAAGAATCTTGAACTTATTGAAGATACCGACAGTTGGACTCTGCAGTTTGTTATTAGCTTCCACGATATTCACTACCAGGCTTTTCTCAAATTCTTCAATTTGTACTAAAAAATCTCCAATAATCTGCATCAATGTTAAGCACATTTGAAAGAGATTCCAGTCTTCGTGTTTAGTTTTTCTCCTCTCGAATTGCTTCACGCAGGTTTTGAATTTATCCAAATACTGGATGAAAAACATGTTGAGAGATTTGAGAAGTCCGGGATATCCACAACCATCTGTGAAGATTTTGCACCTTTTGTTTGCCTCGTTCGCATAATCGATGACTCTCGAAATACTCAAGGATAGAGAATTAATTGTGTCACTCAGGTCGTCGTTATTAATTTCTATGGAATTCAATTGGGCAGTCAATTGCGCCAATTCGTAGGTGGAGTACTTGGCGATGAAGGGAACATAGGGGAAATAGATTGCTTGGGCAAGATGGAGGAGCTTGTCTTCTGATTGTCGATCAGGGGAAGAGACTTCGATGGCTGCATGCAAGTTTGCAGCAAAGTGTCGAGTCATTTGTTTGAGTTCCAGTAGTAGGGAAAGTTGTAGAGCATGAGAGTGTTGTTTGAGATTAATAGAGATGCAGTCATAAATAGTGGGATCCAGGCAACGCAGAAGATCAGCATAAACGTCCATCAAAATGTCTGTCGAAGTTTTTGGAAATACTTGATTACACCATTTTAGCTGATCATGCCATTCTAATAATAGTTTATCATAGAATGTATGCAGCCAATATGTAACACTCTCGTCCTGAGCGACTTCAGTTATTCTTCTCCATTCTTGAGCGAGAGACGCTTTCAAGCAATTTTGGTAATACTTCAGTAATTGAGGAAGACGATCCATCTTGCTGAAGACACTCACGTACATTTTGGACTCATCTGTTGAAGAATAACGAAAAACGAATGAAGATAAATAAAAATTCGCGTTATAAAGGTTTGCAAGAGATTAACTGTGCTTTTATATTACCAAGATTTCGTACTGTGAAAGCCTGCACCAATTTTGGACTGGCCATCGCCTCAAGACGATTCTTTAATCCCTCCAATTGTAATTTTTTATCCTCATAGTCAACAGCGTTCGATAATATGGAGAGAGACTTTTGCATAGAGAATATTTTTTCAGCTATACTCTCAATATCACCGGATTCAAACACCTTGAAGATAAATATATTAAAAATTTATTTAAAGTGGATATAATTTTTTCGAAATGTTTTAAGCCTTTCAAAGTCCTAATATTGCCTCGAAAAATTTATAAAAAATGAAATACATATAAAAATTTAAAATAAATACGCAAACGGTATGATTTACCTCTTCAACATCATTCGCAAGAACACTCCAATTATCTGCCTCATGAAGACTCTGTTTAGCAACTTGAAGTTCAGTTTTTACCCTATCAATTTTCTCCAATGCTGTCATGGATAGGGCTGTATCTTTTTCCACCTTAAACCATCATTCAATGGTAAATTATAATTCAAAATCTTTAAATTGAATGCTACTATATATGTTTTTCTTAGCTTTTTAACAATGTTCTTTAGTTATTTACCTTTGCAATTTCTTGTTTGACAGTGACCATCTTTTCTCTGAGCGCCAGTGCCTCCTGCTGGAGTAACTGAGTGTCTCTGAGAATCCTGGGAAGACTAGAGAGGACAGACTGGCTTGTTTCTTCGAGGGATCCATTAACTTGTTGTACGTACAATTGCAGTTTCATTACCAAAGATGATACAAATGCCTTTAAAAAAAATACCATAATAGTCTTAGTATTCCCTAGAATCTTTTCATCAAATCCATACGTTAATTTTCCCTTTTTCGCCCGTTTTACCCCCTTGTATCATTAATTTCCAGTAATTCCTCGGCTTAAGAGGATTTGAATGTGCGCACCCTAAAAATAATTCTGGCTAATCAAACTCAATTAACGTATTGAGAGGCATGTCGGGAGAAGAAGGAAAAAAATGAGTAATATCACGAAATATAAATAGAAATTCATTTTTACAAAAGTAATTCTTTTACTACTCTTCGTCAATTCTTTCAAACAAAATTTGGCTTTTCCACTCAACTCCAAAGTATTTAATTGAATTCAATTGATAATAGCTATACATAGATACATATATATATATATTATATATTTGAAATCAATTTAACGCTCATACAATACCTCCGATAATGAGAATCAATGCACGTGGAACAACAAACGCAGACAAAGAAAAACCAAAAGTAAATAAAAATAAAAAAAAATATAAAAAGTAAAAAAAAAAAAATTATCATTGAAAAAGGCAACTGGTGTCATTGACCGCAGTGTCAATGAGACGAGAGGCGCTCAGTTACTCAGTGAGCTCATAAATGCTGCGTAAAATTTCAAAAAAAAAAATTCTGCAAAGTTCAAATTATGCATTTTTAAAAGTGCCTCAAGTCGTGTAATTTCGCGAAGAATTCTATATATTCGGTGATGAAAAAATAATTAACAAGAATTTTAGTGTTCTTCATTCGTAAATTAAATGAACTTACATCTTTTTCATCTTGTGCCTCTGTGGATTTGAATGTTTTGTTTATCCACTCTTTAACGTCAAAATCCGGCTCTGAGAAAGCCGCAACATCCTAAAATCATCATTTGAAGGTTAGAATGTATTATTTAAATATTTTTAACTATTAATTCATTCTATTGTTCAATTAATCATCTTATTTGTCTTCATTTTTACTCAAACATTCATATAATTATTATTTATGGGGGGTAAAAAAGTGCGTTTATCTCTTCGAATTCAATTGGATTGAATGGTGCAGTGACTCAATTGATAAATTGAGAATGAAAATGAAAAAAAAACAAAAATTATCTGCAAATTCCAAATTTTTTTTTCCATGAAAAACTCACCATTTTTCTTTATTTTGTAATGGCTTTTCGGGGAATTCTATAGTTTCATCAAATTTTTTGCGAACAAACACTTTCAAAAAGAAACAACAGTTCGTGTCGAGAACTGCAAGAGATACGATGACGTCACAGGTGGTTGGTAAATGAGAAAACTGAATTTCCAAATCATTTTTTTATTTTTTAAAATCTCATTGCATTTATAATAGCAATAATTGATTTTATTACAATTTATCTGATTTCCAATACATTGAAAATCAATGAAAAAAAGGAGAAATCAATTACTCGAATCATTTTAGTATCTTAATATTTCTTCAATTTGCTTTTATTAGCTTGCAATGATTCATGAAAAATCGTTAGAGATTTAAAGCTCATTGAAAGCTGTTTTTTTTCCTTCTTCACCTCTTTTACACTAAATTTTCTTTCCTTGACTTGATAAATAAATACTTTATGCTAATTTGCTTTCAATCTTATCTATAGGCTCCATAAAAAAGAAAGAGAAACGATTGTTTCACTCTAAAGTAACCGATAAGCCTGGCAGAACACATCCGCTCAAATTCCCCTCCTCTAATTTTTTTTCCATTAATTTTTTTGACTCGAAAAAAGGATGTAGACCATGACGCAATTATTTTCAATTATTTTTCTTTATGTAACGCTTTTTTTTCTCTTCTGAAATGAAAAAAATCCAAGTGAACAGCTGAAACTATCAACTAAAAGTCAAATGAACAATGCAAAATTGACTTAGTATGAAATGCAAATGACGAAATGAGGAAAATGCAAGCTTTGGTGTGACGAGGTGATAGAGAATTTTGTAATTATCGAAGCTTTCACGTTAAAATGACCACTCCCTCCCGCGTTTGCGCATCATCGACTGCGCAACAGTTGGAAATTAACGAATCCCCGAAAAATTTAATTCAAAAGATGTTTGAAAAAAGAAATAACCTTCGAACAGCCATAAAATGATTGGAGGGACTGAAAAAAAATATTAAAATAAAAAAATAAACAGGTGAAGAAGAGGATGAAATCTCCTGCATAATTAACCAATGGGGAAAACTAATTAACGTTTAATTTTGCGGTCACCTCCTTCCTCTCCCGCCTCAAAACCGATAGACTAGAGTTTGCGCATAAAAGAATTTACGGGGAGATAAAAGAAGAAAAAAAAAAGGACCAACAGCAAAAAAAAAGGCTAATAAATTTCAAATTATAATGGAATGAAAAACCTTTAATATCGAATTTAAAAAAATTGAGGGAGGAATTTAATAAATCAATTTATTCTCCACTATCCGGTTTTTATTATTATTCTATAATAAATATTTGTCTCTCGGGGGAGAAAAAATCTGGTCTTCACATACAGCAAGGATGCTGTATTATTCTTTGCAAAGCGGATCGTAACCTCCCTTTGGAAGATTGAAAAAAGAAAAAAAAAAAAAGGAAAGAAAAGAAAAAATAGAGAAAAAATAAGAGAATTATTCAGTGCCCTTCGGAGCAGTGTATGTGTGCGTTTGAAGGCCAGTTATAGAGGTGGAAGAGGCAAAAGATTGGCCTTCGGAATCCGAGGATTCGGAATACACTGTACTGAAAAAAAAAGAAGAAGAATTCTCTTGGAATTCACTATTATGCCATTCTTCAGTGGTAACTGAAGATTTTTCCATCAAGTTCCCTTAAAGCATGAACTCAAGATTCTTTAATCACTCCGAATATTAGGATTTCTTTAATTTTTTTTTATTCAACCATGATAATAAATTTTTCGAAAGGATTTTTTTTCTCATCCGTCTGGACCCACTTTCATCGTCAGCCCAATGTAAATGCAATTGGGACTTGTACGAGTATATACTCCCGACCTTGTACAATATCAATAAACTCAGACATCAGTTCAAGCGGTACATACAAAGGTAATATGCTTAATTCGCAGAAAGAAATAAAAAAAAATTTAAAAAATGAGAAGCCAACGCGTTCTTCAGAAGATCTTAGTATTCGAAAATCGCTTGAATATATCGTCATTTTAGAAACAAAGAGGCGTAAGTGCCTTTGTTTCTAAGGTGATATTTATTATGCTTCAAAAATCGAATAAAATGCTGGATTCTTAAATAAAATCATGAATACTAGGATCTTCTCCTGATCCTGGATTTATACTCCTTCTAGCTGATTTGAGCTTCAATGGCGCTTTTAAAAAATCGAAAATTTACAAGAGAAAAAATCATTTCCAACGATTGTGATAATGAATTATGGACCAAACGTTGAATGATTATTCATTCTGGCAATTTTTATCTCTTGAATTTTCACAAAAAAAGAATTAGTTCAACTCTGTCGATGAAGAGCAAGGATCAGATATTCCGACTCTTGTTCTCTCCTGTGCTGTCCATGGCAGAATGAATGAATGGATACATGGATTCATAACTTGATCAATTTCCATTATTGATGTATTAAATTGCCGCTTTTTTTCGTAATTTAATATCTAAATATCAGTCATAGTTTCATGAAATTTAGTCATTTTCATCGCTTTTTCCATGTTTTTTTAATGAAAACAGCTGTAATTAATCATTCAAATTTTCAAGGCAATACTATATATATATGTATATGTATATATCTGTATTATGTGAGATTTAAGAAGAATATTTTTCTTATTTTTCTTCTTATTAATTCGTGATAGCCGCGAGGAATGCAGAAACTCGATTTTCTAAGATAATCCAGCTTTCATAGTGCAAACTGAAACTCGTGTATCTAACCCCATTCAATTTCCACAGTTAGAAACTTTCGAAAAGACAATCAATGTATTTAGTTTTACGGTCAAGAATGACTTATTAGAGTTATTTTTGAATTTTTCGGGAATTAAAACTATCCAGAAATCCAATGAATGTTCATTCATTGCTGATGACTTCAATGCTGAATGGTTTTAAATAAGAAATTCATGAATTCAGTAATTCAATTCTTCATATATATAATACTTGATTCAAACTCTATTGAATAAAATATTAATTATGGGAAAATTTCAATTAAATTTGCTTTTTTCGAGGCTTAAATACCATTCTACCTGATCGATACCTCTCGAGCGTATCCGCGAGGGTCCTTGAACCCTATCCCATCGTTTCTTGATCCAATGAAACGTACAAAAACAAACGAAGAAGCGAAATAATTGTGATCGTCACAGTAAAACGAATTCAGGCAAAAAAAAATAAATTTCTAAAAAAATTTCAGTAAAAACGAGTAATCTTGAGAGTACTGTGCCCTTGAAAATCAAGTTGCTATGTTGAATTATTACTGGAGAATTCTGCAAAAGCTATTATAAAGTTTGCAGAATTTCTCATTATTTTCATATTAATAATTTGTTTTTTTATTCTGCGAGTTTGAAATAGTTCGCTATTTTTGCGTTTGGAAGTAAGGTAAAATAATTGTTTTTCAGGTATTTAATTGCTCTTTTTTTTCTGTTTTACCGACAGCCCTCTTCTTTTTTTCCGAAAAATTCACAAATACCCAAAACTGCGCGAAGAATCCGGATCGACCGGTAGATCCCTCCAGCTCGGGTTTCTCTCTCTTTCTCTCTCTCTCTTCTCTCTCCCATAATTCTCCAAGTATTGATTTTTTACCATGAAATTCCTCAAACTCTCTACAATTCTCATCGTACCGACTGTGGCACGAAAAATCGAAAGAAAAATTCCCCCCCCCCCCCCCCCCTCTGAATCCTCTCTGCGTTCTTGCAAATTGAAACAAATAAAAAGAAACGTTTGGAAGTAAAAACTCGGAGAAAGAAAACAGAAACGTGAAACGAGAAAGAGGAAGAAAAAAGAAGAAAAAAAAAAACAAACATTCTCTCCTTCTCTAAACGAAAAAAAAAAAAAAATGAAAAAAATAAAATAAGAAAGATGGAAGAGAAAATAAAAGCCATGTATATTTGCGCGGGTCGGAGAAAACGAAAAGGTTCGAAAAATCCCGAGAATTCCCGAAGTGAAATAGCGCAAAGGGAGGGTGATAGAGGAAATTTCCCCTCATTTGCCAGTTCTCTCCCCTTTCAGGAATTCCCCACGCGCATAGTTATTGCCCCACCCTTTGGAATTCTCTTCCCCTCTCTTCTTGCTTCTATATACATATATATTCTCTTAACATTTTTTTATTTCACCGCATCACAAAATTCTCTGTCTTCTTCTATCTTTAATTTCCTTCAGTTCATTCGCATCTCTGTCTTTCATATTTTTCCCCTCCCCTCCTCTCTTCTCTACCCCCCCCCCTCTTACCCCTCCACTGTGTGACGCGTTCTTCCCCTAAAACTCCTCCAGATCCCTTCTCCCACTCTTGTTTTCGCATTTCCCCTCCAATACCCCTCCCCTCCCCCCTCTCCTCGTCTGATCACAGCACTTCTTAACGTCAAACCACTTAGGGCCGTGTAGCCTATCGGCACACAACTCGCACACAGTATTTTTCTGTTTTAAATATATAATAAAAACGGTGAAATCGTATTTTTTTTTTTTTCAAAATCACATTCCGGCATTTTCCACCTGATTGGGTGCGGGCAGTTCAATAACGCCAGCTATTACTATTATTATTATAAAAAAAAGAGTCTATAAATCTAAATTCGTAATACGAAAAAATACGAATTTTTGTGTTTTATTTTTTTTTCATTCACGTTGTTTTTTTGTTTCGTTTTTTTTCACAAAAAAAAAATACAGAAGTGGATTCAAGTGTGCGATTGTGATTCGTGTTTCCTCTCTTTCCGCCCCTCCCACTCCTTTTGTGCCCGTGAAAACAAAAAACAAACGTCAGAGAACGTGAAACAGTGCTTTTTTTTTTTTGTTGGAAATTTCATCATTTTTTTTTTCCTCAAGATTTTTATTAATTTTTTTTTTTTCCTGAATTTTTATTGAGATAATTGTGAAAAAAAAAATTTTTCTGAAGAGCTTCTGTTGTTTAGGCTCTTTTTATTTTTTGAATGTACTAAAAACCGATATGTGTCGCCGGTGTATGTGCTGGCGAACTGTGAGTGTGTTCTGTGTGTTTACATCGGTGCGTTAATTCAAAAATTAAAAAATTTAAAAAATAAATTGAGATAATAAAACGAAATTGAGCACAAAAATAGAGAAAGGGATTAAATTAAACGCTGAGGAAGCGTGGAAATAGAAAAAAAAAAGAGAGAGAGAGACGTGTGTGTTAGTGTGATTTTTGAGGATCCGGTGCTTCCTCAGAATATTTATTCATCGAGCCAACGTTTTTCCCAGAAAAAAAGTGAGTACTCCAAAACGAAAAAAAAATTTTTGCCTCAAAAAAAAATGCTATAGCATCTGCTCTTTTCTTTTTCTAAAGAAAAATACTTAAGAGCCATTTCAAATGGAATTGAAAATTTTCTTGCCAATTGTGAGAATGAATAAAGTAAAATTAAAAAATAATGATAATTGAATGTGAATTTCATCGTGTTGTGTTTTTAATGTCATGCGAAAAAAGAGGAAAAAAAAAAAAACTTCTGGCGCGTTTCACTCTGTTTTTACGCGCGTGCGTCCCCACGTTTTGTGTGTTTCGAGTGTGCGCAGAGAGAGAGACTCTTCCACAAACACACACAGATGTATATTTATGTGTGTGTGTGGATAGACGCGTTATGTATAGAGAAGCCGAAGAGAGAGATAGCTATATATTCAGAGATCATGCGGCACCGATGCTTTTCTCTTTACAATAAAAAAAAACAAGTATTCTCGTTTCTCAAATGAATCAAACTCCAATTTCACTTGGTAATTTTTTCGAAAAAAAATTACTCCAATCATCTCTTCTCTCTATTCGCACGATATTCATAAAGGGATTTCTGTGTTTTTTTTCCTTTTTTGAAATAGTAAAGTGTAAAAGGATGTGGAATGGCCTTCTCTTTGAGGTTATGATGGCGGGTCACATAAAAAGCCTGTCGGTGTGTTTTTTCTCTTCTTTTTTTCCTCGCTTTGTCTTCATCTTTTTTTCTTCTTATATTACTATATATATATGTAGAGTTTTTTTTTCGGTTTATGGTCTTCCACTGCTCTTACGAACTGGGGAGGGTGATGGCGCGCATGGGCGATGCCATGTAAGATGGGGTATATAGCTATATACCCCTCTCTCAATCTCTCCCCTTAATTCTCTCTTTTTTCCCCTCTTTTTATTTTATTTTTCTTTCATTATTTTTTTTTTAAGTCTCGGTCGAGTAGCTTTTTTTTCTTCTCTTTTGCTCCGCTCTTTTTTAGCTCTTATGATTTCCTTTTTTTTGTGGAGTTTTGTTTTTTTCAGAAAAAAAAGAAGAGTGCTCTCCGATCGATATTAATTTTGTGAATGCCCAACCCAACCGATCGTAGAGGATAAAAAATTTTTTAAAAGAGAAACGAGGGGAAAAAATTTTACATTTTTAAAATTAGTTTTTCGAAGAATTTGGGAAATTTACTTTTATGTGGGATTCTTTAATTCTTTAATATCTTTGAATAATTCAAGGCATTTTTTTTGAAAATGTCTCTGAAAAGTCAATAGTACTATGTTTATTCTTTCAATAGTGGTATTATATATGTAACTGTTCTTTTTTAGAGATAGGAAATTCCATGCTTATTCAAAGCAACGTCTACCACCTGTCTGTAAAGTCGCGTCAGGCAGGCATGAAGTTCACATGGATGGCTACAGAGCTCTCTCTCTCGTTGGGTTAGGTTAGATATGACCACATTGGGTCGATTTGTGTGTATGTGTGTGTGTGTGGAAAATTTGGTCAATGAATTCGAGAGAAACGAGTTAGTTCCATCTGTTTATACATATCATTCGAATCACATGGAATTACGTTTACCACGCTGCTTCAAAATTGCTCCGAAAATCAATTTTTCGGTGTTTATTAGCCAAAAGAATTTTTCGTGGAAATTCTTCGGTGGTTCATCAAAATGCCGCAAAGAAATTTTCTTGGAAATCAAAATTATATTTGGATTTTATCCATCAAATTGAAAATTAATAATCAGTCCCTCTATTAATAGAAAATTAAGCTTTAAAAATAGAAGCAACGTTTTTTCGGTTGATTTTAACTAAATTTTCGCCTTGGAAACAAAGTGGCGTAAGTGCTATGCTTATATATAGCACTTGCGCCACTTTGCTCCTAAGGTGATGCAATTAATTTGAAAATAGCAGATATCTGATAACTTTGTGGTTTTTTTCTGTGAAAAATGAATATTTAAATGATTTGAAAATTAGAAAAATGAAGAAAATTCAAAAAATTTTAAGTGCAAATTTTTTTTATAATAATTCATTTATCCAAAAAAATTTCAAAAAATTGTTAGATATATGTTGATCATCATTTCAACTAATACAAGTAAAATTGTAGGAATATTTTTAACACTATATATTATATATAGTATTTTATATATATATTTTTAACTTATATATAACACTTGCGCCACTTTATTCCTAAGGTGACGCAACTAGATTGAAAATAGGAGATATCTGACAATTTTCAATTTTTTTCTGTGGAGAATGAATTATTTAAATAATTTAAAAAATAGAAAAATGAAGAAAGTTCAAAAAATTTTAAGTGCAAATTTTTTTAATAATAATTCATTTGTCCAAAAAATTCCAAAAAATTGTCAGATATATGTTGATTATCATCTAAAATGATGCAAGTAAAATTGTAGGAATATTTTTTTCAAATCTATATTAAATTCTACATTTTCCTGAAATCACGAATGTTATAAAATGAAATTTCACCGTGTTTTATCAATTTACTGATAAAAGTTATAAATGCATCATGATTAATCATCACTCGTATTATCAGTGAATAAAAATCTTTGATAAAATTCTCCATAATATTATTTGACGATTTTATATTGAAATGTGCAAAAAGCATATATGCACACGTGTGTGTGTGCATATGTGTGTATTGAAGCTATGTTTGGGGGAGGGTAAAAAAAAATGGAAAAAGAAAATGCGATCATAACATCTGAAATTTGATATCTAATCAAAGTTATTCACCCCTGGCCAAACTCACTGTCAAAATCAATAAATGTCATCTCTTGTCTCGTGTGCACTCCCCACAAATGCAAAAAAAAAAAAGAAAAAAAAAGAAATTAAAAAAAAAAAATATACGTAAAAAAGGCAAAATCACACTCGGCTCGCAATTGAAACTCTGTGTATTGGTATTTTCCAGTGTGAAACAAACACAGTGTCGATTTCCAATGCAGTAATTTTTTTTTTTTGTTTTGATTTTATTTTTCATACGATTCACTCGATAGCTTGTTACGCACCGTTTGTTTCGATATATCGGCATGAAAACCTCTTCGAAATGTGAAAGGTAAACGGGGAGGAAGGGGGAGATGGTTACACCGGAAATAGGTGGTAGATGGTGGGGAGGAGGAGGAGAGGGGGGGGGGTACTCGCAAAAAATAATGACAAGGGGCAACATCACGCCAAGGTCGCCGTACTCGTGGAAATTCTCCAGTGCAATCCATTGCGCACTTATTCTTGTTATTTCTGCCATTCATTTCACTCGGTTTTTTGTATCATTTTTAGATCCTCTCTTTTTTCTCTCTCTCTCGACTGTCTTGGTTATTCCCACCGGAAGTCTTACTTGCCAGAAAGAATCGTAATGAGATTTTTTTAATACTAATTTATGATAAGATTTTGCCTTTTTCCACCTAAATTACTGCACTTAATTTTTTCATTAAAACTGCAGCAAAACTAATTATTCTTTGATTCGGTTCATTTTTAATATCTATAGATAGGGGGAAAGGGGGGCAAAATGGACATTGCTATAAAATAGTGGTAGATAGATTTTTTTGATGATTTTATTGAAAAGCTGAGAAAATTTTAAGCAGATAACAAATGCTAGAATCAATTTTATTCAATTTTTTTGAGAATTGCATTTTTTTGGAGATCTTTGAGGGTTAAAAGCCCTTCGATTTTGGAAAAAATTCAGTTTTTTTGAAATATCTCCGGTTTTATTAGTCGTAGCGACCTGGGACCGATTTTAAATGGAAGATGAGATCATTTCCCATCGATTTATGGGGTTTTGAATTCAAAAATATCGATTTTTGAGATAGTTATGGGAACTTTTGTGAAAAATTATGATCATCGGCTTTCGCCCTATAACGATGTGAAAAATCGATGTTTTTGAATTCAAAACCCCATAGATTGATGGGAAATGATCTCACCTTTCATTTGAAATCGGTCCCAGGTTGCTACGACCAATAGAACCGGAGATATTTCGAAAAAACTGACTCTGCTCCAAAATCGAAAGACTTTTAATCCTCAAAAATGCCCCAAAAAATAGAATTTTCCAAAAATTGAAAAAATTTAATTCTGGCACTTGTTTTTCTCTTAAAATTTTCTCAGTTTTCCGATGGAATCATCAAAAAAAATCCATCTCCAATATCTCAAATGTATCCATTTTACCCCTTATACCCGTATTGCCCAACCCTCCCCTATATGTATACAATTTTAATGATTCTCTTTTGTAGGGCAATAAAAGAAAAACTCTCAGAGTTTTTCAATGATCAATAACGAGAAGGGTCAAGCTATTTGAAGACAAATTTTCATTGAAAATGTTTTACCAAAAAGTTTTGTAAAATTTTTTCGTATAATACCATATATATTTCTCGCGAATACTCGAGAACTATTGGAGTAAAGTAGGTCGTTAGTCACATTACGGAACCGGAAATTCCCCTTGCTTTCCAGTGCACCAATTTCCATCGAATTTTTCATTTGACTTTCTTCAATAATTACATTGATTCATATATAAAAAGAAAAAGGAAAAAAAATCCACAAAGTTGACCAATAAAATTCGAAATAAATCGTGATTTTATACGTTAGAAAACGTTAGGTTGAGGAAAGAAAAATAATTTTTTCATATCTCTCCCATTTTTTCCAGAATAAAAGTATGTCAAATTTTTGAATTATTGACATCTAAAATCAAGAATTTCCACATATCACGTTGCACAAGTGGCTCGAAAAATTTCGTCACATCAGAAACTTTTTTTCTGTTGATTTTTACTTTTTTTTTTCTCGTTTTTGAATGCTTTGAAGAAAAATAAAACTCGAAGAATCGTGTTTGGACCACGCCTGCATTGTCATTATCACAGAGTAAAGAAAAATCTTATCTCCAGTCCATGAGGGCATTGACCAAACAAAAGAGTAGGGGAGGAAAAGAAAAGAAAAAAAAAGAAGAGAAGAAATAAGAATATATTTCTACTCTTTGATATAGTTTTCTCGTTTAAAAAAGTAAAACGTTTATATATCTCGGTCAGTTATGGAAGCATAGATATTAATTATAGACACGAGTCTCTTGTGAGTCTCTACTCTCCACCAGTTTTGTATATACACTCCAAGTCGATAGACTTGACAGTAAAGCCATAGAGCGTTTGGAGTGTGAGCAAACTCGGGAAGTTTTGCTTCCTAGTTTATACCTCTATTTTATTTTTTTTCTTATTATTGTCTACATTGCATTTTTTTTACTAGCATTTGCAACAAATGATTCTCGTTAAAAATAATTTTCAATCAAATTTCGATGAAAATTCACTAAATTCTCTCATCTTTGCTCACAAACTTTATTTTATTTAGGAAATACATTTACTAATTCAGCAGCAACTTGCGGTATCTTTGGAAACTTGGATGCTGCTTAGACTAGATCTTTTTTTTGCATCATCAATCTTTGAACTATTTCTTACTTTGATTTGCTCAGATATGAAGAAGATGGGTATAATTATAGCAGAAAGCGCCACAGGCTTTCTAATAGTCTAGGGAAAGTTCACCTTGTATCAATTTTTTTTTTATTTTCAATGATAAATTGGAAAAAAAAAAGGAAACAAAGTAGTCTGTGACACAGATTTTTATCTAACCTCGAATAAACCCTAGATTTTGATATCATGACACATTTAGGGTATTCAAATACAGTTTATTTTGATGAGTAATTTTGGAATTTATACGAAAATTAGCATCAACTGGCTCAACCAAGCGTGCCAATCTTATTCCGGAAGTGATTGGATTTTGAAATTCCCCACGTTCTAATTTACTCTGTAGTTTTTTTTCTTTTTCTTCATTTTTCATGTTTTTCTCGAGCGAAGAAAAAGAGATGAAATTACTTTATCATTATTGACACTTGTTTGATTGAAAATATGATTAAATAAATGGATTCAAGTTCGAGCAAATGCTAATACTTGTGTCAGAAAAATTGGCGTAGCGAAATGATGACTTGGATAATTGTAAAATTCAAGGATGTAAATAACTAAATTTATTAGTCTGTGGTTAAATTAAATGATGAATTAATAAGTTCAACGTGTTTACCACCTATTTTCTCAGATAATTCAAGTGCACAGAATGAAAATGTCAACAGTCTGTAATTTCAACAAAATTGCCGCGCGTTTTTCCGTGTCTACAAACAGTATCTGTTTTACACGTGGGTTACCCAACCTTCATTACACACATTCATAGGTATTACATGGCACAGTTAAAGCCCTGGCTCTCTATTACAAACGACCGCTATCATTCACTCACGTTTCGCTTCAACACGTCGTTGTAATGATTGCATGTCAATGAGATTTTTATAATTATTAATATTTTGAAAAGAAATTAGCTTAAAAAAAAAAATTAAAAATTGCGTCAATGAGGAATTTTTTTTTACCTCGAGTCAATAATTTTTTTTTTCGCAATTCGTTAAATTGCATTTTAATGAAAAATTGAATATGACAAAAAAAAATGAAGCTTTTTCCTTTAGACAAGTGCAAAATAAAATTATCATTGAAATTAACTGTAATTTATTCCCTCAGCGTTTTTTTTCCTTCCTTTTTTTTTTTTTTTTTTGGAAATTTTTTTCCCTCATTTCCCCTTTGCCTCGCACTCTTCTTCTTCCTCATTCGCTAGTAAAAACTTAAAATTCCCCGGCACAGCCGAGACGCCGGAGGCGTAAGTCTTGGCTATGATTAATGGCCGATGGAGGCGAATGAACGTTGGAATTCCACGAGCGTGCGAGACGGAAAAGTCTTAGATATAGCAAGGAAAAAAAAAATGAAAAAAAAAACGATGAAGAACAAAAAAAAAAGAAGCGTTTAAAAAAACTGCGGCAAAAAATATGGCTGCCAGTTTGAGGGAAAGAGGGAACAATTCCAACTGCTATAATAATTCGCAGCTCTCTATATGTATATGCGAAAAGAGCCCGTATAAAATAATAATATTTTTTATGCGTCTTCTTTTTCATATTTTTTTTTTGCGTCTTTTTTTTTTCTCTCGTTTTAACCACTCACGCAATTACTTGTGGAAATTACATCGCTCAAAAAGCTGATATGCGTGATAATTTCAAGTCTTATCGCATATGGAAATACCCGTGAACAGTTTTTTTAACTCTTTTTGAGCTTTAGTTGTAAATAATTTAAGCCGTTGAAATTTCGAGCGAAAATTTCGCTAATTATCTCTGAAAATTGAGGGGAAGATGGAATAAAACGGACAAATTTCAATTTTTATGTTTTATATTTCGAAAATCGTATAAAATGAGTGGAAATATTCAAGATAGGTTTTTTCTAATGATTTCATTGAAAATCGGAGGAAATTTCCCTTAAAAACATAGGTCAAAATTCATTTTTGAGATTTTTTTGGAAAATTTGTCTTTTTCAGTTGAGAATTGGAGCTCTAACCCTTTACAAAATTGAAAATTTTCATTTTTTCGAGGATAACTCTGGTTCTATTGGTCGTAGCCAGTTTGGATTGGTCTTAAATGAAAGATGAGATGATTTGCCATTAATTTATGTGGTTCAATGAAGAAAAAAGTCGTTTTTTTCAAGGTTTTCATGCAGCAGCAACTGATTTTCATGAAACGACCTATAAATAATAGAAAAATCGATGAAAATCAATTAAAAACCTCATAAATTAATGGCAAATCATCTCATCTTTCATTTAAGACCATCCTCAAGTCTCTACGACATTTAAAATCCGAGATATCCTCTAAAAAGTGGAAAAAATCGCGAATAAAAAGGCTTTCACACTCCATTTGTGCCTAAAAAAAAATTGAATTTCCAAAAAAATCGCAAAAACCGATTGTGACACATGTTTTTCACCCAAAATTTCCTCAGCTTTCCACTGGAACTGTCAAAAAAAATTCATTTCATCAAAATTCCCATTTTACCCCACTTTCCTCTATATAAACTGTTTAGTTTTGTTTCATTTGATTGTTGTGTAGTTTTGAATTGCGAAAAAGTTTAAGAATCGATTGTACTAGAGCACAGCTGAGGTAAAAACTAGTAGGTAAACTGGAAGACTTTCATACTTTTTCTTTCAAGATGAGTAAGAGAGAGAGAGAGAATAGTTTCACAGAAGAGAAAAAGAAATAGGGGTGACAAAAGGATAAGGGAGTTGAACGATTCCCCTTTTACTACTCCAGACACTTTTGCTGCATACCAGGGTTACAAATACCTCTTTCATCTCCTTCAGATCCTTCACATCTTTGTTACATCGATTTACAAATTCACGAGATGCTTGCCATACATAATCTCATGTTAATAGCAACACACTCACATTGTTTCCGCTTCTTGTCATAAAAGGGGGGGGGGGGATGTATTCTCTTCTCCCTCCTCTCAATAGTTTCGTCGACATATGATTTATTCAGTTGAGAAAATATGCTACAAAGTAAAATTGTAGAAATATTTTGAGAATTCATAATTTTATAAAGGAGTTCAAAGATCGACAAAAAAAATATTCGCATTTTTAATTTTTTAATTTTTATTTCTGTAATTTCCATCGAAGAAATTTTAATTACTTTTTTAATGAAAAATTTGGATTATTAAATTTTTCATTAGTTTGAAAATTAATTTTTTTTTTTTAACAATTTTGATTACTATTGTAATTAAAAATTTGACTGATGAAATTTTATAATTCTTTTTCTTATTCGAAATTTTGATTCTTTCTTACTTATTAATTGATTGGAATAATTAATTTTATAATAAAATCAACGCTACTATGTTTAATCTTTCCAAATATAACCGTCTTTCAGACAAAAATTTTGAGTTGAGAGTGTTAACTAAATGTAACACAAATAAGAATTTATAATTTAATCCAATCTAAATGACGCTTATATGAAATTTATAATTCAATTTAACTAATAAAAATGTTAATAAGTTTAATAAAGAAAATAATTATGAAATTCCATCAGTCAAATTTTAAATTACAATAGTAATCAAAATTGTTGAAAAAAAATAATTAATTTTCAAACTAATGAAAAATTTAAAAAACCAAATTTTTCATTAAGAAAGTAATTAAAATTTTTTCGATGGAAATTACAGAAATAAAAAAAATTAAAAAATTAAAAATGCGAATTTTTTTTTGCCGATCTCTGAAGGAATTGAAGAAACAAGCTAAATTTGTGACGTGATGTCAATTGATGACGTTCGATGTGGCCTTTTCAAAAAATTATAGAATACTTTTGAATCTAGGACAAGTGTATTTCCGGGAAATTTCAAAAGGTCGACTCCATCATCACTCGAAATTGATCGTTAATTGATATTTCGGGAGATGTTTAAATAACAATAGCGAAAAAAAAGAAAAGAAGAAAATATTGGGCTAGTTGAATTTTTGAAAAGGGTAAAAGGGCTCTAAACACTTCTAATTCATGATTTCACTGGGAAATTAATGACAAATGTTGGAAAATTAATGGTCACGTTCGTTTTTCTTCACTCGTGTGGATCAATAGAGGAGTTTTGTAAATGCTATCCGGGTACCTGTGTGTGACAATTGGTAGGTCGTTTTGTGGGGCCTTCCCCTGGCCAGTAGAGGGTACACTCTCTTCCTCGTGTCCGTGAGAGGCTTAAAAGTATGATAAAAAACAGGCGGGGGGTAGAGAGAAAATGGTAGGAGAAAATAGAAGGGGAAGAAGAAATGGCTCTAGACGAAATGGGGTAGGGATGACCGGGGTGTCTGGGTGGCGAGAGAGGTGAAGGCTTCGATGGGCTATTGGCGGGACGACGAGCTGGGGCACTTTACTCCAACTCTTCTTATTCTCTTTTTTATTCATTTTCCATCTAGAGCTGACGTCACCAAACTGACACATACTTTCAACCGAGTAATGCAAATTTATTTTGTCATTTTTTTCAATCATCGGTTCAATTTCAATGTTTTTTTTTTTTTTTTTTTTTTGGCAACATAGTTGAATCAATGATTCTCAAAAATTCGTTCATTGAATCACCTTATTCCATTTACTTACGTTATTACATATAATTTTTTTGTTACCAGCGAGCCCCAACTAAAATTGTAGAGGGGAAAAAAAAACGAAAAACAATTAAAAATAATGGTTTCACATTCTCCCCTCATTCGTTCAAAATTTCCAATTCCGTGCTTGCAATTTCCCTTCATTAAAGAACCATTCAGCCGTTAATTGGAAAAATGATGAACTTTTTGATTTATTTATTCCACTCTTTTTTTTTAACAATAATTAAATTTGAAATGTAAAAAAAAATGCATTCTTTATATCCTACGATATTTTGGAGGAAGAAGGAAGATTAATTCTGGAAAATGCTCGAAAGATGAAGAAATTGCGAATTTACATCGTAATTTACGGAAAATTAAAAGGGTAGATGACTTTTAACGCACAATGAATTTTCATCCGTTTGGCAAAGCATGGCCATGGCTCTCTGAGACCAAAAAAAAGTGGGAAAAAACCGTGCAATTCACGGAAATATATATATCGATAAGGCGGGCCAACAGTTATTTTTTATTACAGTAGAAAAATGCGTTAACCTATTTTCATTTATTCCAAACGCACACAAACACATTAGATTTATTCTCACCATTTAGTTCACAGCACGAAATGAATGTTTCAAACATTGATTTTGTGTCCGTTGAGTTTTTTATGTCACTCACAATTTTTTTCTTCTTTTTTTTTTTTTTTTCTTTTTTTTTTTGTCTTTATTTTAGAGAATTCGTTTCTATTGTACGATAGGCTGGGAACCTCGATTTTTTTTGTTCAGTTGCATTTGGCTGGGCTTTTTTTTTTTACATATAGTGAGACAGAAATAAAATATAAAAAAGAAACGGATACTTGATATCCCTTGTATTTACATTTGAATGGTATTGTTGCAAAAAAAAAAAAAAAATGAAAAAAAGTCCATTCAAACCAAAAAAAATTGAAAAAAATATATATACGATCAAGGATACGCGAATACTGTAGGCTTCCAAATGCACCTCATAACTATAATAATAATAATAATATTTTTTTTATTTATTTCAAATTCAAATTCTCATGGAGAAACTAATTCCATGGGTGGAGAGCAAAAATCAATAAGCAAAGAAGCAAAGTTGCTGTATATATATATGTATGTGAAAAAAAGCATTGGGTTTAATAATTTTTTGACGATGTAAATAAACCGGATTTTCATATATTTTTTAGCTTTATTATTTTCCTGAGATTACAAAGAGATATAAAAAATGCATATTAAGCCGGAAAGGGTTGATGCTCTTCGGGTTTCCAGTGTTTTTTGTATATTTTTTTTTATAAAAAACAGGCGGGGTACAAAAAAAAAAGGAAAGAAAAAGGAGAAAAATGAAAAATGTTGGAAGTAAAAAAAGAAAAAAATTCAACCGTAAAATCTAATTTTGCGGAATAAACCCAAGAGGAGTTTGCGCAGTTCTGGGGTTCATCTGCGAGAGGGTCGACAGCCCCCTAACCCCTCCAGACGAAAGATTTATAATTCCCCCGTTCTCTTCCTTCATATTCTTAATAAAAAAATTCCAATATCAATTTTTTTCCCATTTATTTTTAATTAAAAATTCTTTTTTTTTTTTATCCTGAAAATGTTGTACAGGAAAATATTTTAAAAAAGTTATGGAAAGTGTTGGAGAAATGCAGAATAGTAGTTTGCAAGTTTAATTTTATGTGAAATCATGTTTTATATCTCATGTAGGCATTTTTTTTTAAATTCTAAATCGATATGTCAAATTCTACTTGCACTGCACAGTTTTTCGAGACAAAATGCATATTTGATGTTTGACGTTTGACATGGCTTGTGATCGAAATTAATTAATTGGCTACAGAGACAAGTCAGATAACTGTTTCTTGGCGTCAAGCTTCCTTCCTAATTCCTTGTCGTGATTTTAATTACTATAAGTGTCCTCCAAGTCGTATTTCAATAATGCAAAACTCTCAAAAAATCCAAATATTTATAATATTCATGGAAAATTCCTTCATAAATCCGCTTAAAAAAAAGATGAATTGATTAAGGTTTCATTGAAAAAGGATTGAAATAAAGAATTGGAGGAAAAAATAAAGTGACTGGAGATATTCCAAATGTAAAAATGTTCAGCAATCAATTATTAAGTATGAATTTTATAAAAAGAAAAAAAAAAGAAGGAAATTATATTTTAATTTTGTTCTTCCAATCTCCCTCCCAATTTCTTGAAAATCCCATTTATAGTCTTCTCATCGATCCGCGCATCCCTTCCGTGCTCCTTGACGGTCGTTGAAAATAAAGTAAAAAAGAATAACGGCTCAACGGGCGGTGCAAATCTCCCCCCTCCCCCTTCGAGCCTCCCCTCAACCTCGGAGGAAAAGCACAAAAAAAAATGGGAAAAAAAAAAACGAAAAAGAAATGGGGGGGAAAAAAAACGCAAAAAAATTGAGGAGAAAAATTGTGGAACCGAGTTAGCCTTGCCCCTCTTTTTCCCCTCAATGAAGCCAAAGTAGAAGAGAGGCCCCTGTGTGTATGTGAGAGCTAAAAGGAACGAAGAAAGAGCGATATTCTCATCCTCTCTCTCTTTCTCTCTGTATATAGCAAAGATGAATGCTTTGTTGCAAGGGAAGCCTTTCCTAAACTCAAAGAAAATGTCAAACTCAGTAAAAAAGAATTAAAAAAAAAAAATACTTGTGTGCTCTAATGAAGAATTTATCTTAAAAAAAAAATTGCGTCTGAGATAATTCGAATTTGTGGAAATTTACTGGATGAAAAATGATGATTGAAAATGGCGTGGGTAGCAGAGGAAAATGATTATAGAAGACAGGGGGAGAGTATAGGCATAAGACGCTATGATGTACTATATACACGTAGTTGAAAATACTATTGCCATCCTTCTTCCCCCGAAAACCCCTTCTCATCCCCCCTCTCTCCCTCTAAATATCCTCTCCCCTCTTAACTCGTGTTTTCATCCCCCACTCTCAACCCCCTCATCGGTGTGCACCTTTTCCTCCCCCACTCATGGAACTTTTCTATCCCCCCCACTTGAATTCATCCCCCACCATCGACAATGTTTCCCGCGCGTCTTCTTGCTCTTTCTCTCCTATCTCCCTTCCCTCTTGCCTCTTTTTTTTACTTCTTTCCTTCTCTTTTTTTTCCTACTTCTCTTTCTCTCTGCCAGCGCGCTCAGAGCCCGCCACTTTAATGTTACATTAATAAAAAGCAACAATCAATATCTTCCCGGTAAAAAAATTTTAATCTATAACAGAATTCCCGAGGAAAGCGGCGCGCCGGTCGGGGGCCGGGCCTCTTTGCGACGTTGCCAGTGTCGTACTCAACTATATACAGTACCCCCACGTCTCACTCTATCTATATCTATATCTATCTCTCTCACTTGAGTTTCCAATTTTAAACTCAATTTTCTATATATATTTTGAATTTTTCCTTGAAAACTTGCTTGGTTGAAAATTCGTTCGAATTCTATATTGAGTTTGTGAAATTTCATATTTTTCACAGAGAGAGGGGGGGGGGGATTCGACGATTTTTTTTGCCAACTTTTTTAAAACTTATTATTCTTCCTTGTTCAAGTCCATCATTTATCAATTATTAACATTTTTTAAAATTTTTTTTTATAATGTTCATTTATTTATGAAGTCACGTGTACAGTGTAGAGAATTTCATCTCGTTAATAAACAAAAGATAGAATATGAAAATTGCAGATTTACAAAAAAGTCGATATACGATATTAGTAGTGAAGAGGTAAAATAGGATAAATCGACTTATCTTTGAGATCATTTCGAAGTAAATATCTCGGAAACTAAGCGAGATAAGGTGATATTACTCATCTGTTTTTGTAGAGAATTTCAAGAGTTAAAAAAGAGTTTTAGGGCAAAATTGCTTTTTTTCGGTTATTTTTTAAGGTATTTTTAAGAAACTTAATGAGAAAAAAAGAGACTTATCTTGTTTTACCTCTTCACCACTGATATGCTTTGTTAAAACAGTTTCGGTATTTATGTATTCATTATTATTATCTATGGCTAGCTTTTTGGCGTTTATTAGAATAATTATATGCTGCATATTTTGGTACATTTCGAAATGGAAAGGCTTTTGAAAACCATTTATGATTTCAATTATTAACATTTAATGGGAATTATGGACAACAATTAATGTGTTTCTTTTTATTTTTTTGCTAACATTAATTATTATTCATTCATTTCCTTTATTTCCTACAATTTGATTTTTCATGTTTTGATTCCGCGATCTTTAACCTTATAGTTTTGTTTTGAGGAGTCAAGTTGGGTGGGAGGGCATCACGTGTGTGAATTCGCAGGTGCGTGAGAGGCAATTGACCGAGAAAGAGTGAGAAAGATGAGGGCAACAAGAGCGAGGAGAAGGTTACTAGTAACTGTGAGGGAGAGAAAGAGAAAAAGGGAGAGAGAGAGAAAGGGAGGAAAAACCGCCTGATGGGTGGTGTGTTGTGTGGCGTGTTACGTTTGGATTTCACGGTACGAGATATAACATAAATGCCAACTAGTGTGATCGTAGGGTATAGATAAGAAAAAGTTGAGGCCTCATGAGAGGGATTTTCTACATTTTGTAAACAACATTCTAGAACCTCATATTTGATTTTCTATCTATCTATATATTTAACAATTGTCTATAATTTTTTGTATTATATTTTTTTCAATTTTTTTTTTTCTTCTCTTTTTTCATAAAAAGAGTTTATCATTGCCTCAATACATGTTTTATTCTTCCAAATGATTCAGTAGAAGAGATAGGAAAATAGTTGTTATCTTCTCTTGTGAGTCGATGGACTAAACAAGCATGTGGTAGCCTCAATTTTTTTTCTCTCTCTCTATTTTTTTTTTCTTTTTTGATACGTGATACAAAAGAGTAAATTCATGGAAGTTTCAACATTTTTTGCATTACCATAACTCTTTCATTCTTTTTTTCCCTGTATTATAAAAAATAGTTTATCAAAGAAAAATTCCACTAGAAAAATGAAGAGGAAAAAAAACCAAAAAAATGCTGAAAAATTAAAATTTTGGATGAATTATTAATTCTATTTTTATGTCTTTATTAAGACACCAAATATGCCCTCGAATATCTCAGAAATTAAAACGCATAAGATACACCTGATTTATACTAACTTATCTGCTAATGACAAATAGTATAAAAATTATGTGGGAGATAAAAAGAATCTCGTGGAATTTTTACGCGCAAGATTAGGTTGAGTACCTGTCTGTGTGTGTGTGAAGCGTTTACAAACAGAAAAGAGCGACGAGTGAGAGTAAAAATACGCGATATACATATATCTATATCTATATATATAAATGCAAAGCCAAACATGTAAAACGTTTTCATGTACGCGTTACGTTGGAGTAACTGTCGTGGCAGTGGCGTTGCGCGTTGTTCAAAGGGAGAGACGTTGGGTACAGAACGCTCAATGGAACGGCTGTAAGTAGGGGAAGGGAGGTTGAGGAGTGAAGCAGGGAAAGAGGGGAGAGGGGGGGAGTTGACCGTCAGTGGGAAAACGTTTGAGTAAAAAGAGGGAGAAAGACAGCAATAGAATTACAAGCATTGAAAGAGCGAAAGAGAGAGAAAAAGAGAGAAAGAGTGAATACAATTTACACACGTGCGTTAGAGTAACCTACGTTACGCGTACGATCGTTGCATTTTGTGGCACACACAACCACCACTAGACCCATTGGTACTTCACTTGTGGCTACTTCATTGATTCAGGGACATGTGTTACATGTATATATAGAGACAGAGGTTTTGTGTTGGCTGTTAAAAAAAGTTTTGCAGGAAATTGCAGTCGTAATTTGTGTTTTATTGGTATGGGCAGTTTTTTTTTTTTTTTTTTTTTTTTTTTCTATACAAGAGTGATTGATAATTCCCTTCAATTATAAATTGAATATACGTTCGGAGTTACAAGTTTTTTTTTTTCATCGCGAAGAATGATTGGAGTAAAAATCTTTCTTGCACGATTTTTCGAGTGGAAATCCCCTCTTTCTGTGTGTGTGTGTGTCTGTTGGCAGCCGCACCCTCATCACTGACTCGTGGCTCGATCTTTTCCACTAGTTAAAATTTTACTACTTCGGGGGTTTATATAAAAAAACTAATTTGAATTAAGCCTTCGATCAAGATTCTTTCTTTTTTTTCATTTTTTGCCTCTTCATTGTGTCATACGTTGATGAACGACCCCCGATGCATTCGCAGGATAACAATTTCGAATCCCTTAGCCATTCGCCCCCTTTACCACCCCCACCTCCCCCCCCCCTTTTTGCTGCTTCTCGCTCGAGCGCCATCGAATAATGAATTCGGGCTGTCGTAACGTGTCCCCCTATTTTATCATTCTTTTTATTCCTTTTTTTTTCATTTCGCTCTTTTTTCCTCTCTCTCTCTCGCTCTGTTTTTCTCATTCTATTCCTCGTATACATTTTTCGTATTTTTCCCCCTTACGTTCACATGGGGATGACGTATTTCAAGAGTGTGGGAGGTGTCGTAATACCGTAGGCATAATTCGTAATTTCGTTTTTTCTTTTTTTTTATAGCAGTATTATATGGAATTTTCTCGCTCCTAATATCATCATTTTTCTTTTTTTTTTTTTCAACCACTAACGCTACTCCAACGGCCATTTTGAAATTAGAGATTCTAATCGCAGATGAGATATGATCTGAAAAAATCGATGGATCCAACTTCGTTTCTGTTTATTGGTAAAATATTACCTTCTGCACACCATTTCCCTTCCATTAAATTTCATTTTTTTTTCTCTATTGCGCACTTACAGTACCATATACATATACACACTATTAGTATAATTTATGTAAAAAGAAATATATATAATTTCAACTTCCGCCTATCATTACGAAAAATCTTTTCGAGTTTCTATGATTAATTCATAATGAAAATAATAGTAGTTCTCCTGTGTGAGGGTTCACACGTGTGTAAAACAATAATTCGCTACAAAAGAAATATGTGGTGATTTTTTTTATTATTCTTCCTGTTCATGAAACAGGAACAAATGGAGAAGTACGTAGGAATTTTTTATGCAGAATTTTTTTCAGAAATGTGAAGAAAATCACGTTAGAAAATTGAAATTAAACTATCCAATATGATGTTGATTTCCGGTGAAGCACTCGAATCATCATCAATAATGCATTCTTTGCTCAGCGTCCATCCTCGTTCATTCACCTCTACTCGTAAACTCCTTCAAGAATAGATACTTGAGGAAAAAAATGAAAAAAGAATAATAATAAAAAAAATGAAGAAATAAAACCTTTAAAAAAAAAAAAAAACAATTCAAGTCGCCTTTTGAACATCATTCTGACATCGATCGTGTTGTGTGTTGGAGCTTCAGATGAAAAAAGAATGAGAAAAACGAAGAGAAATGAAGAAAGAGGGAAAGAACACGATCGAAATACCCTCGATTGCCTTTATTGTCGATAGGTTCTTTGTTACAGAGGTCTATAACAATAATGGCAGTACAATTACACGTATCTCCCCCCCCCCCCCTCCCCCTCCCCTCTTTTCTCTGAGCGATCAATCGAAAATTATCTCTCGAAAGGGTACTCTCTCACGATATTAAATACGAAAAAAAAGAAAAAATGATGGAAAAGACCTTGAGGCAGCGAAATTACAAATAGTAGAAATAATGTAAAAAATTAAATGAAAAAAAAGGGGGGGGATGAGCATGAACTCTACTTTATTGTGTGAGCTTAAAAATGCAACGGATAATAATGAATCCTCAAAAACGTAATGTTAGACTTGAAATATTTCTTTTGTATACTTGAAAAGGCTTGGAATGCGAATTCCGTACGTAACTCGCTGGTCAAGAACCAAAGTTCCATCCTCTATATATATATATATATATTACTCAGCAGTAATTTCAAATAAGAATAAATGAAGATAAAAAAGGAGAAATATTCTTCTTTTGAAACAATCAACTCATCTACATTCTCACTCTAATGATTCTATTATTTTTCCCCGTTCTTCATCGCCTTTTTACTTCTGATTTTTCTTTATTTCTATGCCCCCGAGTCTTTGGATAGTCCCACGGATGCCTAGAAAAAGCGAGAAAAGGAATGGGGCTCCAACTAACGAGAGAAGATAAGAAAGGCGCGTGAACTCGAGCTATTTTCTTTTTTCACTTCGTATTTTTCATCATCTTGGAGGTTTTTTTTTTCTTCTTTTATTTTTATTCATATCTATGGGTATATGTGGGCTTATGAGCGAGTGTGTTTGAACCCAAGCCACTTGAAGTATAGCTCGAGTGTAGCCAACCTCCAGGTTCTTCAGTGTGTAGAATACTGGAGGTACAAGAGAGAAATACAAAAGACAACTCAGTACGGTTGGAAGGTAAGGAGACACAATGGCAGAATCGTCAGACCAAAGGAGTTTATGGGTTTAGCAAGAAAAAGCTCACTTATTTGGTCATCTGCGCTTTTTTTTTTCCTGCATTTATTAAGATGCTCGAATACATGGAGCAGTAATCTCTCGCTTAGAGTGGCTCAAAAGAGGAAAATTGGCTCCTTTGAATATCTTTCTGCACAATTTATGAAATTAATAAGAGTATATAAGTACGAGAAGATGACCCCTTGCTCAATCCCTCTGGATGAAGTACAAAATGAAACGTGTATGTGTGTGTGTGCAGACAATAGCATACTATGAAAAAGAGGCTGGGGGGATAAAGAAGAATTTTTAACATTAAAAAAAAGCCCATCGAGTTTTTCCCCTTCCTCCATTTTTCGTACAGAGAGAACGTCCACCCAGTACTCCCTGGGATTCGACCTCGACGATGATACGACAAAAAATCAGATGCACGGCCATTGGCTGTTCTCAATTCGAATTATTGGCTTCCCCCGGTCGTCGTTCGTCAGATCCTCCCCCTCGGTCTGTCGCCCACCTATTCCCCCCTGCACCTTTTTTTTTTCTCCCCTTTTCGCATCCCTCTTTTTCCCTCTACTCATTTCTCTTCTCTTTCTGGATTTTTTTCCTGGTTCTTTTTTTTTTTTTTTCAATTTTTTTTTTTTCCCCATTTTTGTTTTATTTTCTCTCCTTCCCTCTCTTGCCTCTTCTCCCTTGGTGGAGGAGCGGGCGTCGAGCCCCGAAGAGAGCCGAAAAAACTTGGAAAAAAAATCCAATTTCGTTGCCATGACGACCGGCGTGCGTCGACTTTGATAAAGATCCCTCTCTTCTCTCTTTCCTCTTTTCTCTGCTATTTCTCTTTCCATCCTGTGCGAGACCGACAAACGGTGTATATATTTCTTTAGTGTATACTTTCAGTTTTTTTTTCTTTCTCCTTTTTTTTTTTTTTTTTTTTTTTTTTTTGGGTTGCCACACAGACTCTCCAGTTCGATTTTTGGTGCTTGATTTTTTTGAGAGGAGCCTTCTTTTTTTCTTCAAAGCTAATTCTTGGTAGTTGATGAGCTAGAATTTTAATGGCTGAACTTAATTATCAAGTTGGCTTTCTAAAGATTCCAAAAGTGATTGCGTATTTTAGGAATTTTTTTTAACCCTTTTTTCGGTTGTATGAAAAAAAAGGATAATTTTTCAAGTAATTTTCGAAAAATACAAGGCAGTTAGAAATTACTTTGGCCAATTTCAATTTCTGCTATCCAAAGGAAAAGAGGAAGAAAAAAACACAAAATTATAATTTAAAAACCTCATAAATTTCGACATAACTGTTCTCGACATTTATGTGTAAAGTTTCCAAATTATTATATTAAAAAAAAAAAAAAAAAACGAAAAGAAAGAAACAAAAAATTGTAATTTGGTGGAGTTTAATTTTTATTATTTCGAAAAAAGTTTTTTAATAAAAAAGTTGGTCCCAGGCGTATAATACTGGGTCCTGGGGTACAGATACTCGAGGAATACTGGTGCTACTCTGTGTGGACGTATATATTTTTCCCCAGTAGTGGTGGGGAGGGGAGAGCACTGACTCGCATTAAAACTTTCAGTACGAAACGATATTTCATAACTTTTGCATTTTGAAAAAAATGTACAATGCTGTGAGGTTTGCCCCCCCTCCTCCCC
The DNA here is from genome assembly GCA_963942555.1 of Aleiodes leptofemur. Lineage (NCBI taxonomy): Eukaryota > Metazoa > Arthropoda > Insecta > Hymenoptera > Braconidae > Aleiodes > Aleiodes leptofemur. The sequence continues at coordinate 14,723,362 of OZ012620.1, read as the reverse complement.
TTTTCTCTGTCCAATTTTTTTTGTTTCTATCCCATTTTTTTCTGCCTCACCCAGCTCCCTCCAGTCTTGTGCAACCCCTTAAAATTTCGTCCCACAGTGTACAAGGCCACACACAACAGGAAGAGCAAAATATCCAACTGCGTCTACAGCATTTCACTCTGACCATTCATATTTTTTATCTTTTTGTCCACCCATTCTTTTTATTTAACTTCTCGTTTTTTGGGTACCCTTCTCCTTCGAGACCCTTGCCTACATTCGCTCTTCCCTCCACCTCCCCCCCCCCCCCCTCTTTTTCTCTTCCCAACGAATATTTGAAATGTATCTACCTCGAACTAGCGAAACGAACTTGAATTCCTCGCCTGCATGAATTTTTTTTCTCCCACTTTTCCCCCTCTTCATAATTTGTAATATTGATCTTTCTTCCTACACCCATAGAGCTTCGAAGATGGAGAAGAAAAGCACTTTTGACAAATAGGCGAATAAATATTGCTGGAAAATAAAATAATTTCAGGAATATTCAAGTTGAGATAGTATACCAGCGAACTTGAGTACAGTTAACCCATTATTTTTTTGATGCTGCATTAAAGATGATATTTTTCTTACATTTTTCTGAAGTTTTTCATAATTTTTGTACGTGCAGTTTAGGAGATATGAATTATCAAAGTTACTGGAAGCAGCGGTGGTGGGGGATGAAACGCCCTGAACCAGACAGAAATAACGAAATTACTGGATAACGAAATTAGTGGAAAACTACACACAGTTGACCCATTATTTAAAAACTATTGGCGGAGAAAACATCATTTTAACCCTAGACTGGTCACATAACGCGACCTTACGACTTTGGTCTCGTCATGAGGGATTTGCTGCCGTGTTCTCTCATAGAGGGACCAGTCTAGGGTTAACTTGATAATAGAAGACAAAAATATTCAATTCACCGTATAGTTATTGAGAAATTTTAATTAGAAGGTAGTCGTCACTATTTACCTCTCTCTCTCTATCTCATGTATGTGATAGGAGATTGATGCAAAAAAAATTCGCGACAAAAAAATTATATTCACAAGCTGGAGACATGACTTTCGAATAGTTTAATCACTTTTTGGGGTAAATTAAAGCGCGTTTTCTTATCGCTGAAGCTAGACGTGAAAATATCCGTGGAATTTTCACCCGTTTGGAGCATCTTGTCAATGATGAGACCCACAGCATTTACTCATTTTCGCCGATTTGAGGGTATTTCTCGTAATAAACACCGTTTTTATTCGAAGAAATTTTATAAAATAGGAGAAACAAGATTGGCTGACAAAAAAATTGATGTTTTCATGTATCTTAGATTAACGTACTGGAGAGACTGAAGAATTAATTTCATAAGTCGGGTCCTATGGTGAATTGAGAGACAATCTTCTTTAGGGAAAAGGGCAAAGGTGTTTGGAAGCCCTCGCAACCGGAAATTTGAGGGACGTCATATTGAGAGGGAAGATGGAATTTCTTGAAGTTTAAAGTTTCTCTTTTTTTGCATATTTCCTCCATGAGTCTGGTCCTATGGCGAATTGACAGACGATTTTTTTTGGCGAAAAAGGCAAAGGTGTTTGAAAGCCCTAGGAACCGGAAATTTGAGGGACGTCGTATTCGGAGGGAAGATGGAATTTTTTTAAGCTTAAAATTTCTCATCTTTTCCATTTTTTTTTTGTCTCTCAAATTTCCGATTCCGAGGGTTCACCGATATCCTCGTCTTGCACCGCAAAAAAAAATCGTTCCTTAATTTGCCATAGGACTGGACTTATGAAAAAAAATATGAAAAAATGAGAAATTTTTAACTTAAAAAAATTCTATCTTCCCTCCGAATGTGACGTCCCTCAAATTTCCGGTGCGTAGGGCTTCCAAATAATTTTGTCCTTTACCCTGAAAAGCATTGTCTCTTAATTCGCCATAGGACTGGACTTATAAAAAAAATATGCAAAAAATGGGAAATTTTTAACTTAAAACAATTTCGTCTTCCCTCCAAATATGACGTCCCTCAAATTTCCGGTTCCAAAGGTTACCCATTATCATCGCCTTGAACTACAAAGAGAATTGTCTCTCAATTCGACATAGGGACGAACTTATAAAATTAATACTTCACAGTCTCTCCAGTACGTTAATCTAAGATTCACAAAAACATCGATTTTTTTGTCAGCCAATCTTGTTTTTCCTATTCTACAAAATCTCTTCAAATAAAAATGGAGATGAACGGTTTTTATTATGAGAAATACCCTTGAATCAGTGAAAATGAGTGAATGCTGTGGGTCTCATCTAATTCTACAGATATTTTCACGGCTAGCTTCAGCGACATGCGTTATCCCCGATCATCAGCAATTAATTAGAAATTAACCCATGAATCCTCATGTTTCCTGTTCTATCAACCTCACCCTGCAATACTACCTTGACCCTTCGTTTCTCCTCTTATTGTTGGGATTAGCAATAATACCAAGTTGATGCCTAAAACACATAGGCAGTCACACTTACACACACACACACATTCATTGTATGCACTTGACCATAGGTATTGTCCGAATATCGTCAGTTCAACTTAATAAGCTGTCCTCAGCAGACGTGCCTTACACCATAGAGACATATATATTCTCACTCAACCCATTATATCCAACACCTTTCACTTATAATATTGTTCTCCTCACGAAAATGCTATAGACAACTTAGGGTTACCCTCAATGCCAAGAAAATCTGACAAGCTGATAATGAATCAAAAACACTTGAATTCTCTGAAGACAAACTCCGTATCGCCATCATTGAATCAGACGTAGCGGCGACTGGGATTTGTAGGAGTTCGTCTCCAGAAGGGTTAATTGGATTCTTTTGTAAACCTAATTTCTTCAAATATTCATGTATTATACGCATATCATCCAAGACATAAGAGAATGGAGGAGAGAAAGGGGAAAGAGAGAAAATGGGATGAACAAAGGAGAAGGGACGCGAAATCCGTGAAAGAGAGGTGAATCAGGATTGAACAATGAGAGAAGACCGTTGTCATAACGCTTTCGAGAGCAGAAGCCTAAAAGTACTGAAGAAGAACAAGAGATGACTTAATTGAAATTCAATCATCCTAATTTAAAGTTCATCGAAATCTGAAAGTAATCAAAAAATTGCAAATCACCGATATTTTTGATAAATCCATCAGAATTATCGGCGAAAGCACAAATTAATGATTAAAAAATCAGGGAAACACGAGAAAGTGACACGTGAAATTGGATATAATTGGAATAACCACCAATATAAAAATCCGCCCGTTATTGTAACCAGAATGAATACACTAATTAAAATAACTCGATTCAAAAGCTGATCAACTCTATTTCCTCAATGACCTGAGTTTTAAAGTATCCCACCAATTTTTTTAAAAATTCTGCAGTCATTAATCAAAAATATCATTCGCTAATTTACTCAAATGAGAAAAAGTCGGAGCTTTTCATTGATTAAACGACAGTCCAACCAGATGTGTCTCATTATTATCATCAAGGAAATTCTCCTAATTGTGAATATAATAGATATGAATAGGATGCATTTATGAATTTCCTCGAATTATTCATCACGTTAGTCAGAACTTTAATTAGAACTTGATACTCTAAATTCATAGGAATCATCCAAAATCTTCAGTTCTACATCATCTCATACATTAGGAAAAATCAGGGGTAAATGACCCTCATGTTAAAAATGATTCGCGCTTTTTTTTGAGGGTGAAGGAGTCTTTCAAAAATTTCGAAAAAAATTCATCAACAATTTTTACATTTTGGAGCATCTTCTCAAATTTTTACAGATTTTTTCATCAATTCCTTCACTCCGAAAAAAATTCCCAAATCATTTTGCCATTTAGGTCCATTTTGCCCCAATCTCCTCCTACATCTAATTATTAGCAACGACAATTGCATTTGCGAAGGTTCCGTGTGAGTGCAAAGACCGGATGCATTCGGTCGCATGGTTTTGCGCGTCAGCTAGAGCAACAACAACACACACGAGTGTTGCGCGGGAGATTGGTGGTGGCTCTCTCGTCGATGACCCCGCGGAGTACATACTCGTTGGCGCGCGCGCCTCCACAAGTACACATGCACAGAAAGAGAGAGAGAGATAGAGAGAAGTGCACATATATGGAAAACAAAAATAAAGATTCCCCTCTCTGCCTTTTGGACAGAATCGGTGGATCTAACGATTTCCAAGAATCTCGCGTTAGCGGCACGTTTTACTTACGTTTTATCTCTATCTCTCTCTCTCTTTTTCTCTCCTGGCGTCTTTATGCGGTTATATATTCTATCCATTATTTCACAGTATCGTGTGCATTAAAGAAAATAACACGATACACACATACACATACACATATGAGGTTCTAAAGGATGAAGGGGGGAAGCTCACAAGTAATGCTCCCGGAGGGCTTTTTAATGGTATGAGTTATACCGTTGGATTTTCTCTACGGAGGGAACTACGACATACGAAACAACGTTGACCCAGGCAATGCGCGGGTGTTCATCCGTGGGTATATATCCTCACTCATTCCCATGACTCCTGATTAACTAACGCCTCATTTAACACACGAATCATCAATTATCTATGATATTTTGGCTTATTAAATTCATTTAACACAAAACTTTGGGAAATATATCTGATTGCAAAGACCTTCTGTTCTCATAAGCCCCAATGTGAATTTACTTTGATTGAGGTAGTTTACCAGTGAACTTGTCGAGTACGGTGAACCCCGTATTTTTTTGATGCCGCATCAAAGATGAGATTTTTCTTACATTTTTCTGAAGTTTTTCGTAATTTTTGTCCGTGCAGTTTATGAGATATGAATTATCAAAGTTACTAGAAATAGCGGTGGGGGATGAAACGCCCTAAACCAGACAGAAATAACGAAATTACTGGATAACGAAATTAGTGGAAAACTACACACAGTTGACCCATTATTTAAAAACTATTGGCGGAGAAAACAACATTTTAACACTAGACTGGTCACATAACGCGACCCTACGACTTTGGTCTTGTCATGAGGGATTTGCTGCCATGTTCCCTCATAGGGGGATCAGTCTAGGGTTAACTTGATAATAGAAGAAAAAAATATTCAAGTCACCGTATAGTTGTTGAGAAATTTTAATTAGAAGGTAGTCGTAACTATTTGCCTCTTTCTTTATCTCATGCATGTAATAGGAGATTAATGCAAAAAAAAATCGAGAGAAAAAAATTATATTCACAAGCTGAAGATATGACTCTAATAGTTTGATCATTTTTTCGAGTAAATTGAAGCGCTTTTTCTTGACTTATCAGCAATTAATTGCAAATTAACCGAGAAATCTTCATTTTTTCTGTTTTATCGACCGTTCTTAACATACTACCTTAAACTCTTTTTCTCCTATCATTATAAAAATTCGCGCGCATTCATATCTCTATTCTCTACCAACTAAAAGAGATTTTTTCTGTAAAATTAAATAAAAAAGGTATATTAAAAATTCACTTTAATACATATATAATGAGGATAATAAAGCCCCAAGTTAATACAGATTAAAATATCAAGTTTCACGATAATCTTAATAACAGAAAGTCCATTTAATTTTTTAATATTTCTCTCATCCTCTCTTCTCTCTCTCTCATCATCTCCGTCTTCTCTAACATTCCTGGTTTTCACTGCTCCTTGACATATCCACGCTCGCCGTCACGTCGACCCCTGCATTATGGAAATTTTGAACCAATTCGAAAATCAATACCGATGCCTGTGCCAGCCTCCGGGCTTGCAAAGAGCCCAACCCCTCAACTATCCCCTCAATTTGTTTTTTTTTTCTTCATTTTTTTTTTTCATATTCCACTCGATGTTTTCCCTCCCCTAAATCCAACAGGGGAAGAGAGAGAAAGAGAGACAGAGAGAATCTCTCGTGTCTTCCATCCAGAAAGAGATTAAAAAATTTTTGATTAAAATTTTTTTAATTAATGTTAGAATTATTTATGTAATTATTTTGCATTCCAAAGTTCCGGGACGCGCTGTGGAGTCTCCTTCGTTCTCATGATGTTTATGCCTGTATATAAAATTATGGTGGGGGGTCTTGAAGAGTGAGAAAGAGCGAGATGCTGGAAAGGAAAGAAAGAAGGGGGGGGGAGAGCTTTTTTCGTTTTACAAACTGGTTCAATTTTTTTCTAAAAATTGCGGGTGAAACACGAGGCGAAAACCGGTTGTATCTACGGGCTGGACATGGTATGTACACTCTTTTCCCCTCCGTCTTTTTTAGTTAAAATAAAATAGTGGGGGAATTTATGGAACACAGAGAGAAAGAGAGAGAAGACAGTGCAGCGAAGAAGAGAGGGTGGGAGATGAAAAAATGACGCTTCTCCGTTGTGTGTGTTGTATAGTCCCTGGGTATTTTGTTTTTATCTCAAAATGATGTTTACGCTCTCGTAAATCATTTGGAATATTCTCGATTTATGCTTGTAAATTTATTTAATAAATAAATTATAGAAACTGATGGAGAATTTTTCAAGATTTTCATTATTCAATGAATAAATTTTTTTAAACTGAGATTTTAAAAAATAATGGGTAAAAAATTTCAAATATTGATATTATTGGACTTTAGCAAGGATTTTCTCCAAAATAATTAAAAAAACTGTTGAATTAACTGAATTCAGTAAATTCATCAGCTTTTCTGATTATTGAAAACAAAATATTTGCTAAAATCAAATTGGCATAAAAAAAAGTGGTAAAAAATGTGAAGTTTTTACCACTTCTTTTTTTCTCTGTGTAAGATCTAGTGAAATAAGATAATCGAGTAAAATTGCTGCTGCATAGAATGGCTCAATCTATTTCTGTCTATAAATGAGTAATAATTTCGACCTACCATTATGAATAGATGACAATAACACTTGTACCAGTTTCACGTAACTCCAAACTACATCAATTTCGTTCTAAAATCAGTCTTATCTCTATTCTTCTCAATAACAAAAATAATTTTTTCATCTCCAGATTATTCTAAAAAAAAATCATTCCAAGCCATTCGAATAATATCTCTTTAGATCATTAACGAGAAAACTTGTATAAAAATTCATTACTTTGCCGGCTTTAGAGTGAAAAAACTCCGTATTAACCCAAATTAATTAATTAAACTCTATCTAAAAAATTAAATTAATTAATCTCAATAATTATCCATTAAATTTTTTTTCGTTTTGGGAAAGATTTAATTTCCACGTAGTGAAAAATCTAGTGAATTTTAATTCAGAAAAAAAATTAATTAAAATTTAATATCAGCAGATAGTACATAATTAATTGAAGGATATTTTCCGAGAATAGATGCAAACCCCGTTATGTTTGATCGGCTTTGCCGGTACAGGAAGTGACGTCATACGTCTGGTCTTGTTTTCATTGGATTGTGTGTATGGTAAAGGAGTCGTATACGTCGTCTGCCTCACGTGCTTCACGCTTCCTCCCACCCTTTTACTCAACCAACTTCTCCCACTTTTTCTGCCCCCCTCACCACACCAACAAGTGGCTCTTGTTCCTAACTTCCTAATCATTGTAATCGGGGGCTACGTCAAAACTACTGGTGCATTATTATGCATCTAAAATAAACACATAAAACTCGTTAATTATTTCATATCACTTATAATTAATTAATTGAAGGAAAAAAATCTTTTTTTTTTTTGGGAAAAGCAGAGCAAAATGGACCAAAATCATTCGAATTTTTTTTTTGGGTGAAAGCCTTTACCGAAAATTTTTGAAAAATTCACCAAAAATGGAAACATTTTCTACCACTTTCTTGAATTTTTTCAGAATTTTTTATGAAGTTCTTCGCTCCGAAAAAAAATTTGCGATCAATTTGCTCTGACGGTCCATTTTGCCCCGTTCTTCCTCATTCTATTGAGTAATTATCGATTCTTGACACGGTTCAATTTTTAAATTCTGAAGAGCAGTTATTAACTGAGCCATATGAAGAAAGAGCATTTTTAAAAAAAAATCTAAAATTGTGCTGAACCGAAATGTCAAATTAAATTGACGTTACAAGTAGAGTTGTATTCATAGACTTCCTCCAATAATCGATTAATCAAAAGACCCCTCTTTAGAATTCATTTAGTTACGAGTTCTAAAAGTTACATAGTCCTTATTTTATCCTTCTCCCCTCCTCTTGTATTAATATCCCACCTACCTATTTCTGTTTTTAGATGCACTGAGGGTATTAATATTCAATTGCTCCATAAGACAGACCAACTATATCACTCATAGTTATATACCCAATAATTTCTCGTCAAATTGCTCCGATATGAGGGCCAAGGTCATTTTCTTGCTCCAAATTCTTTTTATGGAGATAATACGTACTCTAAAAAAAAGAAATATTTTTTGGAATTTATTTTCAATTTTTGAAAATTTAACAACTGACAATTTTTTTCTCATTTTTTCATTAGTTTGAAAATTAATTTTTTTTTTCAACAATTTTGATTACTATTGTGATTGAAAATTTGACTGATGAAATTTTATAATTCTTTTTCTTATTCGAAATTTTGATTCTTTCTTACTTATTAATTGATTGGAATAATTAATTTTATAATAAAATCAACGCTACTATGTTTAATCTTCCCAAATATAACCGTCTTTCAGAGAAAAATTTTGAGTTGAGAGTGTTAACTAAATGTAATACAAATAAGAACTTATAATTTAATCCAATCTAAATGACGCTTATATGATATTTATAATTCAATTTAACTAATAAAAATGTTAATAAGTTTAATAAAGAAAATAATTATGAAATTCCATCAGTCAAATTTTAAATTACAATAGTAATCAAAATTGTTAAAAAAAAAATTAATTTTCAAACTAATGAAAAATTTAAAAATCCAAATTTTTCATTAAGAAAGTAATTAAAATTTTTTCGACGGAAATTACAGAAATAAAAAAAATTAAAAATTTAAAATGCGAATTTTTTTTTTACCGATCTCTGAACAATACTAATAATTATCAAATGGACGACGTTTCGTCCGCTTTGTTCAGGCTTCTTCAGGTTCTGGAAAACCACAGTACAAAATATAAATTGTGAATTACAAAATTGAAATTACAAAGCAAACAAACAAACAAATGCAAAATATTCTCCCATAACTCGTAACTCTGATTGTTCTTGGCAAACTTATATTTTGTATTTTGAATATCCCGCGCAACTCGTCAACCAATGAAATTTAAGCGTTACCGGATTTCAATAAATTCGATATAAATTATCGCAGTTCGATAAAATCTCGCAACAAGTTTTTTTTAGAAAAAAGAAAAACAATTTGCCCTCACTCCACAATTATTTCAAAATGTTCTATCTAAAAACCGAGAATATCACCATTGGAGGCGAAAAATTTAATTAAAAATGAAAAAAGAGCAAGAAAAAAAACACAATATCGAAGGCCCTGGTTGGTCTTTAGCTACACCCCTGGAGTGTCTCGGCGGGAAAAAAACAGTGGTGGGGTGTTGGATTGAGAATGAGAAGAGGGGAAGAAAGCGGGAAAGCAAGGCAGCCTGGACGATACAGCATTTGTGTGTATGTATTCGTGTGTATTCGTGTTGGGAGGGGGATAGAAGAAGAGAAGGAGAAGAAGTTAAAGTTTGAAGTGAGACACAAAGCTCTGTCGCGTCTGAGGAGGAAAAAAGAGGGGCAAACGCGAAAGAGAGAGGGAATGAGGGAGAAAAAGAGAGAAAGAAGAGGAGTTGCAGTGGTGGGGGGTGCACCGTGGTCTAAGATGCATGGAGCCAGACGCGTCCGATGAATCCCCCATAGTGGGGATAGAGGGGGAAAAAAGGGTAAAAAAATGGAGCGTCGTTGTCTGCGCGGGATAAAAAAAAGGGGTATGAGGCAAAAGCCAACACAAGAGCGAGCAAGGGAGACTCTGCTGGACGATGGCTTCACTTTTTTTTCCATTTTTTTGCTCTCTCTCTTTTTTTTCATCTTTTTCTCCCTCTTTATGTACATGTATATGTGTAAACGGTGGAGGCGGAATAGAATGAGACAGAAGATATAAAAGAAAAGAAGTAAATAAAATGAGGGGAGGGTGAAAAGGCAGTTTCGAAGCATTTTGTAGCATTGTAGGTCGTTGCGTTTTATAACGTAACTTCTTAATTTTAGTTTTGTTGGATCAATTGTCTTTTTTTTTTCATCAAAAAAATTCACGATCTAAAAAAATTAGCAATTCCATAATTAGCCCTATGAATTCAATAATTCTTTTTTGCAACTTGAAAAATTACTTATTCACTTGATTCCCATGATAGTACATAATAGCTGGAGGAGAATAATTAATTCCTTCGTTTGTAAGAAAAAAAAAATTGCATGAAATTTGAAAGAAAAAAAGGGGTAATTTCGCGGAAATTAAAAATTTTAATCCCTTTTACTGATATATCCTCAGGATTATATGGCATTTATAGTATTTAATAATCATTCTATTATTTATTCATATATATAGGTAAACCGTGTTTTTACATTGAAGTGCGTGCGGTTTGTTTTGAGTGGCGGTATACCGAGTGAAGCACAGCGAGAGAGAGTGAGAGAGAGAGAAAAAGAGGAGGGAAGAGTGAGAAGCGGCCAGTTGGGTTTGTGAATGAACGAGAGCTTCACGTTTTGACGTAAAAGATAACGCCTCGTGTTTATCAGGTTGCGTGGAATGAGTACAGAGAACGATTCGTGATAGAGAGAGAGAGAAAGAGAGAAGAACAAGAGATACTATGTGTGTTTCGATGTGGAATTTTTGGATAGAAAATACTCAGCCACTTTTTATTTAGGTCGGGCTTAATTAATTTTTCAATTATTTGCTTAACTATCAATCAATTTTTTTTCACTTTTTTTTTTATTCTCAATTCCTTTTTGTTGAGGAGAATAAGGCATGCGAAAAATAATAAAGGAAGAAAAAAAGAGAATATTAGATACGTGATTGAGGGAAACTTTTTTAATTTCCGATAAATCACATTGTATATTTTTTTTCTCCCCCCCCCCCCCCTTTTGAAATTTTTTAATTAATCTGATGAATATTGAGTCTTGAGTTAATTAAAAAAATTCACAGGACAAAGAAATTGAACTACTCGGATTTAATATGTTAATAATTAAAGTTTTTTCGAGAAAAAAAAAATGCCTCATTTCTGTGAGAAAAAGCGGGGTTTTTAAATTAATTCTGACGAATCGTCAGGTAGACTGCAGTAATCGATGACACTGATTTTCTGACGTATTCAATCACTCTGTACCTCTTCAAGTACTTGACTATCTTTCTCTCTCTCTCTTTCTCCCACTATTTTTTTCATCTCTTTCTCTCGCACCAGAGTTGAATGTGCGATGTGGGCACCAACAAACAACATAAATAAGCTAAAACGTCACTCTATGATTTTCTCCTCGTCATTTTCTATGCGAAATTCTTGGAATTCTGGTATCTAACTTGTAAACAATTTATGTTTCCTCCAGAGGTATTGAAAAGTTTTTCTATTCAATACTTTCTGTTCGATAATTATTTCTTCCATTCATTATTTTTTATCGGAAATTTTCCAAATTTTTTTGCATTCAATTCCAAGGGTCAATGAAAACTTATTATTTAATAATTTTTAATCCATCGTTTTTTTTTTCAAATGAATTAGTTCTTCTGAAATAAAATCATAGACATTAATTATTTCCTTTCCAATGGAATTTTTTTTACTTCAATCATTTTATTTCGTAAAATTTTGAATGACGCAACTGTTTTTCTCGGAATGATTTATCAGCAACTTGAATGAGCTGCCTGAAATCTGAGTGATTTTCAAAATAATAATGAAAATAATGAAAAAAAAAAAAAATACACATATGTTTGAGAGCGATAAGAACTTTCGAGCACTTATTATCAGAGCAGTGGAACAATAAAATTATTTTTTCACGTGTCAAAAGGAATTTTTATGACTAAACTAGAAAAAAAAATCTGTGATTTTCAGTGAAAGATAAAATATTATCCATAAAATTTTGAATTGTACCAAACGGAAGTGAGTGCTATGTAAACAAGTGTATTTTTTTCTTCTTTTTTCGTACTCGTTGAGTTTTAGAAACTTTGAAATTGATGGGAGATTTTCACTTGAAATAAGAGTCGAATGTAATCAGAGCCCCCTTCGACATAATAGAAAGTAACGACGAATCTAGGATAAATGGAGAGACTATTTTCCACTTCTCATAAATACCAACTAACCATAATTTTATTAAATATCAAAATTCAATCGAAATAATTCCGTTCCAGTAATTTAATTTTCGGTCAATTTCCTTCTAGAAAATATTACATGAGATATTTCGTGAATTGGATTTTATTTAAAGAAAAAAATATGCAATTGCCGATAAAATTCACATTGAGAAATTTTCAATATCTCTTTCGTGATTAGATCGAAATTATTCAAGTAGTATATGAATATCACACGTCAATTCCATTCTGCAGTTTATTAAACTTTTAGGAATTTATGAATATCGTAACATCAAAGTTCAATCAAGCCATAAAATTTTCTTTCTATTTCAACTTTTAACTTTTTTTTTCATTTACTTTTTTTTTTTTTTTGCATATCTAGAATATTTTTATTTCACCTCAGTTTTGATGGGCACTCGTTACCATTTCACAAATAAAAATTTATACTTGCTCTCGTAAAATTTACGAGGCTCTTTCTTTCTAACGTTGAAAGATATAAATATATAAATATTTTTACGTTGCAATGACCAAAGGGTTCTACTTAAATTAAGTGTATGAAAAATTTTTTCGTTTTTTTTTCTTTACATTCCTTATGGACGTATTTCTCTTTTTTCAATTCTTTGGATTCATCGATCTCTATATTACCCTTAAATATCTTTTTACATACAGCAAGAAGAAATAGTTGAAATTAAGATACTTTTGTAGAATCTTTCAAAACACTTTGAATGGCAATTTTAAGATGTTTTTGATTTTAAGCATGATTAGAAGGTACAATCGAAAAAAAACGTTAATTTTCTGTATGAAATCGTAAATAACAACGTAAACAAGATAAAGATCCCAAAACTGATTCAGTAAGTTATTGAAGAATGTAATAAGAAACAAAATAAGCCCTAAAAGCAAAAAGTTGATTGAAAATTTCTTACAATTTTTTACATGTCTTCCAATTTTTCAAGACTTAAAGGAATGTAAAAAATGGAACGAATCTTTCATTTTTTAATTAATTTTGTGTTCCTAGGGCTTATTCTATTCCTCATTACATTTTTCATAGACTCACTCCAACAAATTTGAAATTTTCATCTTTTATAGGTTTGTATTAACGATTTTATACAAAAAATCAACTTTTTTTTTCTGATTGTACCTTCCAAACATTCTTAAGATCTTTTTATCTAACTAATATCTCAAGATAAGATACTTGTTCTCACAGTGCACTTAGGAATTTTTTTTGTACTGCCAAGACTATCTGTCTAATAGTCACATTCAAAATGGACTATTTCAAATTAGTTATCGCGCCCAGAATTATAATGTTAGGGTTATTATTTGAGATCACGACATTGAATGAAAACGTGTAACATACCCGTTATTATATTCTGGTTCTGTTAGCGATTGTCGTATCATAATCCGCATTTCATGGAGGATTGTTCAACCGAGATAGAACAGAATCCATGAATTTATATTTGAACTATGAATGATTGAGAAAGTGAAAATTCTATTTATGTAAATTTTTCACTAATTTTAATATTTCCTGAAGATTTATTTGGCAGAAGAATAATGCGTGGATTTCCGATCACAATCCTTATTAAAAATATGTTTATAGTCAATGAAGACTTTTTTAGCTCAAGACTCCAAAAAATTCTTCAAGTGCAGAATTACAACCGCTTAAATTTAAACTTCCATTAAAAATACATTTTGATGCACTTGTGCATAATTAATCGAATATATTAATACGATTAATGAAAACGACCCATTATCATCGATATTTAATACGATTCGTGACACAGACTAATGAAATGAATTGAAAGTCAAAAACTTTTCATCATTAACTCATTTTCATTCAAACAAAAATCCTCAAAATAAATTTGTTCATGAAGCTTCAATTTTGTAAACCAGAAATAAACCTTAATCGCATGATAAAATTATTATGCTCATTCTGATGACATGTGACTTTTATCAGTGATGCTCGTATTTGAAAATGAAAAAAACCCTGTGATTCATTGTAGAAAATCCCGCATTAATTATTGATTAGTGTTGCATTGACTATCTTTTTTTTTTCGTCCACCTCTTTTATAATTCTGATGAGTAATCAAATATTCAAGCTAGAAAGTGCTTGCAGCTACTGAAGCCATTGTCTCTTTTTTTCTCGAAATTCGCAGAGAAATAAAACTTTAATCAAAAAAATTTCATAAAGCAAATTGAATTTTTTTTTCTAATTAAGGATTTTTTTCTATTTTTCAGATAGGAGTCAACCCTCGGGTAAAGGGGGAATTGTCCAGGAGGGAGGACAAAGATCAAAGAGCAGAGTAGAACTAGTGAGTAAAAAAATCAATAGAATTTCTAATGTTATTATCGATAACTTAATAACTCATTGAATTATTTATGTTTTTGATAAACCAGCTGCTGCCAAAAACCACGTGGTGTTACCAGTGGCGTGTAAAGAGGAGAGACCCTCGAGGTTGTTGGTATAAATAATCAAGTGATTGAGGAAAACAAGAAGAGCAGCTCGCATGCAACAACAACGGAATTCAGGCGTTCCTTCAGCCTCTGTTACAACGCCACCATCAACAATGTCAAATATGTTTCCACAACAGTACTGCCTCAGATGGAAGTACCATCACAGCAATTTGCAGACAATGTTCTCGCAATTGCTGGAAAGACAGGCCTACTGTGACGTCACACTTGCTTGTGAGGGTCAAACACTTAGGGCACACAAGGTAATTAATGCTCATCAATAATTTAATTAAAAAATCATGTTCAGCCTCTTTTCTCCTGCAGCAATCATGATTTTTCATTGCAGCTTGCATTATAAGATAGAAAAATCCCTTTCATCAACATAAAACGCTCCAATTTCTCACGAAATTGTTATCTCCCGCCCTCTATCCTTAAATCCCCTTCCGACCCCTTGATAAGAAAAAATAGGGAAAAAATGTAAAAAAAAAACGAGAGAAACCATCAATCTCAGCAATATCCCTCGTGGATTCTTTCCAGAAGCCAACACGACAAAATATCCTCATTTTTATTGTATCCTCAACTGCGAGACATCGTCATGTCTCAGACGAGCATAAAACTTGACAAACGATCAAATTTCTGGCTCTTTGTTTCCAGCAGGTGGAATAAGAAGAGGGGAGAGAGGGGAGGGTGGTGGAAGAGGCCAAAGTGTGTAATTCCCTCCTGCTTCTCTCACTTTTTTCCTCCCAAGTTCAGACATATTATATATTTCCAGTCTTATACGTTTTTTTTCCTTTCCTCTTCGGTCATTCTCTTTGCTTCTACATTTCGCAACTGTACTCGGACGTGAAGCTCAGGGTAGTAGTGGGGGGAGGAGGGTAGAGATGGAAAAATGCAGGAGGGGTGATAGGAAAAAAAAATGAAAAAAAAAAAGGAGGGAAATAGGGGGTACTCCATCAAAGTTGAGTATACATTTGGCTTGGTTTATTTTTTACTTTTGGTTGGACTCCAAATTGTAAAATCAATACTTAGTAGTAAATTCCAAATGGAGAGGAGTCGAGCCTCCTCGTCGCCATAATAATGGTTGCGTGTATATAAACTTGTAAAAAAACAATAACAATAAAGGGGAAAAAAGGAGGTAAAAAAATGAGTGAAGCGGAAGTAAAATTGAAAAGAATAAGAAATAATGAATGGTATATGACACATGGGGATTAATCGAAAATATTTTCAATTTTCTGAATGATTAATAATCTCATGGGAATCACAAGAACGTAATCAGAGATCGGCAAACAAAAAAATCGCATTTTCAATTTTTTAATTTTTTTATCTCTGTAATTTCCATCGAAAAAATTTTAATTACTTTCTTAATGAAAAATTCGAATTTTTAAATTTTTCATTAGTGTGAAAATTAATTTTTTTTTTTTAACAATTTTTGATTTCTATTGTAATTAAAAATTTGACTGATGAAATTTTATAATTCTTTTTCTTATTCGAAATTTTGATTCTTTCTTACTTATTAATTGATTGGAATAATTAATTTTATAATAAAATCAACGCTACTATGTTCAATCTTCCCAAATATAACCGTCTTTCAGACAAAAATTTTGAGTTGAGAATGTTAACTAAATGTAACACAAATAAGAACTTAAAATTTGATCCAATCTAAATGACGCTTATATGACATTTATAATTCAATTTACTTAATAAAAATGTTAATAAGTTTGATAAAGAAAATAATTATGAAATTCCATCAGTCAAATTTTAAATTACAATAGTAATCAAAATTGTTAAAAAAAAAAAATTAATTTTCATACTAATGAAAAATTTAAAAATCCAAATTTTTCATCAAGAAAGTAATTAAAATTTTTTCAATGGAAATTACAGAAATAAAAAAAATTAAAAAATTAAAAATCCAAATTTTTTTTGCCGATTTCTGAACGTAATGAGACGAAATGAGCGAATTGAAGTTGGGAAAAAGATTGAATTTGAGGAGTCAGTGATATTTCAAAAGAGTTGAAATATTCATTTTTTTATTCAGCAGCAAAAAAATTACGCAGGGAAACAATAAGGGGGGGTCTCAATACTTTTGTGAGGGGATGAATGAGAAAAATTGTCCTCAAAGGGTCGTTGATGTTTAGAGGGAAAAAAGGAGTTATACAAGAGGACAGCTGACGATGTTTTTACCACCTGCTTCCAGGTGTCGTTGTCTCTCCCTTTTGATGTCTCATTGACCTGTGGCTTTTTTTTTACTGAGTAATAATCAATAATGCATAATGATTGTAGGTAGTTTGGTATCTTTGTTCTTATCCATATGAATGCACTCCAATAATGTGGGTTTGCAAGCAGAGGCTCCAAACAGTTTTTCACAAAAAATTTGTTCTTTTCATTAATTTGAAGTATTATGGGAAATTGGAAGGTTTCAAAATATAATACTAGAAGATTTTTAATTCGCGACTTTTCGTTTAGGGGAAAGGTGGGGTAAAATGTGCACTTCAATTGAACGGTTCGAGATAGAAATGTTCTAATGATTCCATTGAAAAGCTGAGGAAATTTTAGGCGGAAAGCATGTGTCAAAATTTATTTTTTTCAATTTTTGGAAAAATTGTCTTTTTTGGCCAAGTTTTAAAGGGATTTTCCTTTTGAAAATCGAAAAAATCCACTTTTTCGACGATATCTCCGGTTCTGTTGGTCGTAGCCATCTGGGGTTGATCTCAAATGAAAGTTGAGCTCATTTCTCATCGATTTATGTGGTTCAAATTTTTTTTAAAATCAATTTTTCAAATATTTCTAGGTCATTTTCTGAAAATCAGTTATTGCGCTATAAGTACTTGAAAAATTGATAATTTTTCTTTTCCGACCCTATAAATTGATGGAAAATGAGCTCACCTTTCATTTAAAATCAACCCCAGATCGCTACGACTAATAGAAACAGAGGTACTCCCAAAAACCTGAAAATTTTCAAAAACAGAAGGTTTTTACTTTCAAATCTTGACCAAAAAATGGAATTTTTGAAAAATTCAAAAAAATAACTTTCGACATATGGTTTCCATGTGAAATTTCCTCAGCTTTCCAATGGAGTCATCAGAAAAAATCTATCTCCAATATTTCCATCCATTCCGAGTAAATTTTGAGACACAAAATGTGTTCATTTTACCCCACCTTCCCCTATTAACTTTTCTATTCCTTTTAAATTATTCCTAAAAAATCTACTCTAATCTTCAATTCTGAATGAAAACAGGATATAAGATTGGAAAGAAGAGCTCGAAGGATTGAGAATCCATGAAAAAAGAAACCTTTACAATCACATATCGGAATAAAATTGAAATTATCAGGAAAAAAAAAATATGAAGATAGAAAAATAATTCCTATTCAAAATGCAGTCATTAAATTCATCGGTGTAGCGTATATAAAAATTCCATGGTCTATTATGATGAAACTTTTGAGTTAAAAAAATCACGCATCTTTCATACACTTATATTGGAATGAGATATAAATTATCCTCGAGTCGCTAACTCGATCTTTCTTCATCCGAAAAATAATAAAAAATGAATTACCAATGGAAATGTTAATGGAATACTTGAAATCCAAGCAATTATAGAGGTTTACGGTAATAAAAATTAAATCGCTCTTTTTTTTTTTTCTTTTTCTTTTTTATTCAAAATAGATGAATAAATTACGAAAGAAGGTCACAAATTTGAGAATATAAAACGAAAACATTGCAAATGAAAAATGCAATTTTTGATTTGTTTACAGTTTCAGAAATCGACAAAACTGAATATATTCGTTTTTTTAACAATTTTTTTTTCTTTTTTCCTTAATTTAATCAAGTGGAAAATCGCAATTTGGTAACGAACCCGTGAAAAGAAATAAGTTGCAAATTCGATTTATTCACAAGGCTCTCCTGGGGGAGTAAAGGACGTGAAAAAAAATCAATACCCGAGGACGTGTTAATTGGAGTTTATCGGAGAGATGGCAAGAAACCGTTGCATATACTATATGTCATATACTTCAACGTCCACTTCGTTGGATTAACATTTAATTTTCTTTCTACGTTGCAATAGAGAATTTTCTGGGGCGTTTTATTCTACCACACATACATACAATCGAAATGACGATTTCATTTTTTTTCTTCTTTTGTTTCATATATTCCCTCGCTTTTCCATTTTTTTATTTCCTCTATCTCGATCTACTTAATTCCTCATTCCCTCCACCTTTTGCAAGGGAACACTGCGTATTTTTTTTTCGCTTCCTTCATGCGTTGCGTCAGTTTTATGCAAAAATTAAAAAACACAGACGTGTATTCTTAGAAATATTTTTTTATCTTCTATGTTTTTTTTTCTTTTTCTGTTAATATATCTTGTGATTTCCTGTAACTCGATGAGTCACAATTTTAATGAAAGAAGCTCTTCAATTTCATCTCTCGAATGATTATTTTTTTAAATTTTTTTATCTTTTTTTTGAATATTTTGATAAATATAATCGTTAAAGTGGAAAATAAAAAGAAGAAAAAATGGGAAAAAACGAGGCGGAAAAATAAGGTTTTTTCCTTATCACAATGCTTCACTCCCCTCTCTTTGTATATTTTCGTCGTAAATTAATCATTATCCAGTGTAACATTTTCTTTGAGTGGGAGAAAAAAAAAGGAAATGTGTTTTTTTTTCCCCTCCCGAGTTCTGAGACGTACTTTCGTTTTATCTTTCAATTTTTTTTCTCTCTTTTTTCAGAATTTCAAAAATCCCAATGACTAGTCTTTTTTTCCGTTTTTTTTTATACTTACGTCATCGGCCAGCAACTCAGCGATTTCTGAGAATTTTTTTTCTTTTTCAATTTTTTTTTTTCAACTTGGGTTTTTTATTCTTCATCCAATTCGACATGGTTCGAGAAATTAGATATTATAAACGAAATTCATCCATGGAAATACTGGAGCAAAGAATAATATTTCAGTGGGAATTTTATATTTTGTATAATGAAAATTGCTCGAAATTTGTGGAAATAGTTGAGATGGAATATTTTTGATGATTCCATTGAAAAATTGAGGAAAATTGCTTTGAAAAACATGTATTATAATTGCTTATCGCTATAATTGCTAAAATTCGACTTTTTTTTTACAGAAAATTAAAATATTAAAATATAATTTTATGTTTTTTTTTGAAAATTTGATTCCATCTTCAGTTTTATTGGTCCTAGAGACTCAAGGTTGATCTAAAAGGAAATATCAGGTCATTTGCCATCAATTCATGTGATTTTTAATTGATTTTCATCGATTTTTCAAGTGTTTATAGTGCAAAAACGGATTTTCATGAAATTGTCTATAAGTGACTCAAAAATCGATAAAAATTGATTCGAAACAACGTAAATCGATGAGAAATGATCTAATCTTCGATTTAAGACCAAGTCTAGATCGATACGATCAATAAAAAGGATTAAAATTTCAATTTCCTGTCAAGAAAAGGAAATTTTCGGAAAAATTCCTAAAAATCAAGTCTGATAGATGTTTTTAAATGCAAGTTTCCTCATCTTTTCAATGAAATCCTTCAAAAAAATCTATTTCGTACCATTTCCATGACATATTCTTCGTTTCCCCCCCTCCCCCCATATTTTTAATAGAAATCATACCTACTTAGTTCAATAGTTGTACAAATTTTTTAATGTCACAAAAGACGAATTGTGTTATATCTCTTTTTTCCTCTTAAATTGGAAACTTTCGAAAGAATGCCAATAGCAATGTTGGAGTTCAAGCCCGGACCAGCTTTTGGATTCAATTTGAAAACTCATCTTTGGATGTTTCATCCAATATCGGAAGTTTTTTCTCTTTTTTTTTCCCTCATTCTGTCGGTTTTTCCATTCTTTGAAGTTTCCTTTCGAACTTGAATGTCTGTCGCTCGTATTTTTTTTTCATCCTCTCTTTTCTATCTGTTCGACAAAACCAATCACCCAAGGAGAATGAAAATTTAAATTGAAATTATCAGGGGGGTCGGGCTGTAAGAAGATTCATATAGATATTTTCATTATTAAATCCCAGTGCAGCTGACAATATTCGATAACTAGATGGAGAAACTAATTATCGGATAAATGTAAAATCTCTTCGATTTTTTGCAATAATTTTTAATTTATGAAGAATACATTTTCCCTTGCATATTCTCCAATACTGTTTTTTTTTTTGCATTTTCATAATTAATATGTATCCAGATAACGTGTTTCTATCTGTACAGTCAAAAAAAGAGTTAAATTTTTGTATAAAATTATTGTATAAAACAAAAAATCAATTGAAAATTGGAAAAATTTTCTATGCTTTTAAAATTTTTCAATTTTTTCGAGTTTTGAAGGAATTTTAAAAACTAGAAAATTTTACAGTTTCAACTAATTTCTTGTTTTTAGGACTTATTTTATTTCTCATTACATTCTTTACTGATTTATTTAATTAAATTTGAGAAGTTTATCTCGTATAAATTGTTATTAATGATTTCATCCAAAAATTCAACCTTTTTTTTTGACTTTCCAGATAGAATTACCTCGAAAGACGAATTCATTCAATAAAATTTAAATTAAATTTCATTTTAATCCCAAGAAGTACAAAGATATTCCCCCGGATTTTGTCTCATTTTGAATTCCCCGCGTTTCCCCTCACTTTTAATTTCCCCGCGCAGTCCATTGCGTCTGGATTGCCGCTCACGTTGCCACGTAAAGCGCTAAATCAAAGGGAAAAGAACAAAGCGATAGAGTGCATGAAGAAGAAAAAAATATATATAAAAAAAAAAGAAGAGAAAAAAGCAAGAAATAAAGGAAGAAACAGGAAATAAAAAAATTGAAGCAGCAAAAAAGTTCAGAAAAGAGTATTCATTATTTCCTCTCTTGTGGACGATGGGAAAGACAGGAAAAAGTATCTAGAGTAGTTAAAAAAAATTTTTAAATGATGAAAAAAAAAAAAAAAAGGTGAAAAAAAAATCCGTGTAAAGAAAAAGGAGGAATGATGAGAAACGAAGTACGAACGAACGCGCACCAACCGTTAATTAATTCTGCGCCTGAAGGGACATACGTGGGTAGCAATTCTCCTTGTCTGGGGCGTTGATAGTGACTCACTCACACTTTGGATACATATAAAAAAATTTAAAAAAATCGAATAATACGATAATAATAATTACAATAGTGTCGATTTTAAATTAGCACAGAATTTGTGTTTTTAATGAATTTTCTAGTGATTTCTCACTCCATATGAAGCGATAGATATTATAAACATGCAGAAAGAGAGAGAAAGAGGGATATTTTCAATTTACGAGCATGAATGGAATACAATTTCATGAAAATAAATATTTAATCAAGGAAATTGAATTATTTGGATTGCAAAAAATTTCTGGAAAATTGAGCAGCATCAGAGGAGGAGAGAGATAGAGTACATATCTTGCATTCGTGTGGCAGTTTTTCAATCGGCAGATGGATCTAATTTTCAAATTTTTTTTTTATCTCAAAAGATGAATTGCAAGATTTTCTCATTCCTTTATTTTTCCTTGCAATTCCTTGCTCCATCCATCCTCCAATTTTTATCTCTCTCTATACATATATACATACATATATATATATATGTATAGAGAAAAAGAGGATGGCCGTTATAGTGAAGAAATATAGAGTTTATTACCAAGAAGACGACGTAGAGAAAAAGAAAGAGGTGGGGGAGGGGGGAGGGTGAGGGGAAGTAAAAAAGACGAAAAGAGGGGGAGGAAGAGGTAGATGAAAAAATTGTGCGCCTTGCTCACGGCACACTCGGAATGTCTCGATATGAAGCGGGGAGAGTATAATTTCAATTTTTTTTCCTCCCCCCCCCCCCCCCTCCCCCTCCCTCCCCCTTTTCGCGTCCCTCTCTCTATCCTCTCATTCCAAGGCTTTTTTCCTCTTTATTGCTGTATTTCACCATAAAAGAGTCCGTGGATATAATAAAGCGATATATACAGAGAGTCTAGGAAAAGGAGGAGGAGGAGGAGGAGGAGGAAGAGGGTGGATTGGTGGTGGTGGTGGTGGTGGTGCTGAAGGCACTGAAAAGTTGACGGCCAGCAGGCGGCTTTTGCCCAAGCGCTTTCCTTTACGGCCTTATTTGCGGACGGCGTAAAATTCAAGGAAAATCAATACGGACTTCACTTGCCCATTAAATATTCAGGCTATTGACTGCCCGTCGTAGTTTGGGCGGAGCTCTGAGATAGACACATTTTTGTTCAACTCCACCATTTCAACCCCCTCCCCCCAACCACCCCCTTTTTTCTCCCTATTTTTAAATCGCCTTCCTCTCTCTATTCTTCCGCCCCCTCAATTTTTTCTCTTCATTCTGTTTTATTAAATTTCCATTTTATGATTTTGCTCAATCCAATTTCGAAGAAAGCCTTTTTTTTTTTTTTTGTGCTTTTTTTATTTCGCTTCCTTCCTTTTCAAAGCATAATTAAAGTTGATTTTTTCTTTTTGCTTTCTCTTCTTCTCTTGTGAGAGAGGCGAAAAAGGAAAGAGGCGAAAGAGTGAAATTGGTGGAGGAAATAATTGGAAACAACTTTTTGCTATAAGACAATAGTTTTTTTTTGTTTTTTTCATTTTTGGAAAAAAAATTATGAAGAATGATTGAATTTTTTAAATTTTTTTCTATTGAGAATTGCGAAATTTCGATTTTTTTGGATTTATCGAACAATGACAAAACTTTTGAACCTCTGCATGAAAGTTGTTGTAATACACTTGGAATTCATCATATCTCTTTATCTACTCCCCCCAGTGTATTCCAACAGATTTCGAAGTAAACAGAAAAAAAGTACATTACCCTTCTATAAATGAATTTTCTGATACAATGTTTTTTTCTTCTTTTTTTCTTTACAGGTCGTTCTAAGTGCATGTAGCACATACTTTGACACAATATTGTCACAGTATGAGGAAAAGGATCCAATAGTAATAATGCGTGACGTCAAATTCTCAGACATCAAAGTACTCGTTGAATTCATGTACAAGGGGGAGATCAATATCGATCACGTGAGTTACTTTTATTTATTCCTTCCTTTTATATTTCTTCTTTTTTCTTCTCATCTTTATTTTTTTCTCATTCTGTACGTGATCAAAGTGTAAATGATAAAAAAAATCCATGAGAATTTTTTTTTCATCCCTTCGTTTTTTGCACGAGACAAAATTATCACTGTTTCCATGAAAATATAGATAAAAAAATATTTTTATCACATTAAGCATGTTTTAATAGCACATAATTGATTGCATTATTCCACATATACATATATATATATCTTTTGCCTCTATTTTTATCTAAGCTATGCAGCATCGATTTGATTACTCGAATTTCTATTTTTGCATTTCATCAATTCTCTTTCTTCTTTCACTTCCTTTTTTTTTTCTCTTTTTTTCTATTGAATGTATTAAATTATTCAATTGGTGCAAGCCTTCGAAGCTTCGTCTGACGTCATTGAACTAAAATTGATGCGACACATAAATTACCGGAGAATTCGAAAGATTTTTATGAGCAAAATAGAAATGTAAATTTTTAAAAATCATTTTAAAAAAATATTTTGCATTTTCTATTCTGATTTTTTGATTTTCTGATTTTTGGGTGAATGTAAAAACCTTGTAAATTCAAATTCACTGACAAAATTCAATAGAATACCATTTTTCGTGTAATGACAAACATATTTATTAATTTAAAGGCATGCACATAGTTTTGAGAAAAAAAAAATTGCCCGTTATTGTTGTTGATAAATAAATAATGTTTGCATTCTTGATTGAATAAAAAAAAGGAAAAAAAAAATACAACAAAACTCTTTTCCCACTAGCATTAAACGAAAGCGGAAATTTCTTTAAATATACATTTATTCTACCGTGTGGCAGCGCCAAGGCTCTGACCCACATTTGATTTTTTTTTTTTCATAATTTTTTCCTTTTTTCATTTCTTTTATTTATTGTTTTTCTACGTTTTCCTCTTTTTTTGACGTTTTTTTTTCAAATCACAACGATAGAAAGCTGCATAGAAAGTCTCCCACTACTCAGTATTTCAACAAATTCTGCTCGATATTGGCTAGTGGATATATTAACGGACAATAATTGAATCCATTGTTCAGACTATCGCTTTTTCCGTCCTCTTCTCGTGTTCTTTCTTTCCCCTCTGCATTTTTTATTGTACATTTATATTTTTTTTTCTCTCTTTCTCTCTCTTTACTTCTCTCATTCGCTTTCGTATGTCCAACAATTGAATATTCACTGCATTGCAATTGAGTGAATGTCACATTAAAATATAACTCAGAGTTGAAAGCTAAGAAATTATTTTTAAAAAAATTATTTCCGATACTTTTTAGATTATTTGCAGTTTTTTAAATAATTAATTTCTTTTTTTAATGAGTCTTTCTTTTAATGGCATATAGATTGAATACTTTATTATTTAAGTAGAGGAAAATGGGGTAAAATGGACATATGTTAGTTTTGGTACTTTATACTATGAAAAATACTCAAAATTGATAGAAATATTGGAGTTGGATTTTTTCTGATGATTTCATTGAAAAGCTGAGAAAATTTACCATGGAAATCATATGTCGGAAGTTATTTTTTTGAATTTTTAAAAAATTCCATTTTTTACTCAAAATTTGAAGGTAAAATCCTTCTGTTTTTGAAAATTTTCAGTTTTTTGGGAATATCTCGGGTTCTATTGGTCGTAGCGACCTGGGGTTGATCTTTAATGAAAGGTGAGATCATTTCCCATGAATTCATGTGGTCGAAAAATAAAATTATCGATTTTTCAAGTTTTTATAGGGAAAAAACTAATTTTTAGAAAATACCCTACAAGTTTTTGGAAAATTGTTTTAAAAAAATTCGAACCACATAAATCGATAGGAAATGAGCTCACTTTTCATTTAAGATCAACCCCAGATCGCTACGACCAACAGAACCAGAGATATAACTGAAAAAGTGAATTTTTTCGATTTTCGAAAGTAAAACCCCTTCAAAACTCGACCAAAAAAAAAATTTTAACACATGTTTTCCGCCTAAAATTTCCTCAGCTTTTCAATGAAATCATTATAAAATCTCTATCTTGAACCGATCAATTGAAATACCCATTTTACCCCACCCTCCCCTATCCAATTTAAAAAATAACATTATTTGATAAATGAATTTTTTTAAATTTCAGACAAGACTGTCATCTCTGCTCAAGACAGCAGAGGATTTACACATAAAGGGATTAGCGGAAGTTAGCTGGCGGAGTGATTCAGCATCAAATGAACTGAACAACAGTGGTCACAGTCCTGGTGCTGGTACTCCTGGTGTTGAAACAGTACTGAGAGAAGGCGATGTAGACGAACCACCACCACCAAAACAAAAACGTCGTGGTAGACCGCCCCTCGATGATCCACCTTCAGCACACGATGTATTCACACCAAAAGTCACGTGCATAACTGGAAATGTACGTAAAACAATTTCTGCGAATGTTTCTGATTGATAAAAAGATTAACAGAGAAATAGGAAGAAAAAAAAAAATCGAAAAAAAAAGGGCAACTGGAAATGAAGATAACGAAATAGAAGAAAGAAATCAATCAAAATTTCAAATTGATTCGCGTGATGAATTGAAAAAAAACTGGCTATTGTTTCCTGTCTTCCTTTTTTTTTTTTTTTCTTTCTTTTATTTGCTTGTTGTATCTACAGTAGAAGTAGGTTAATCGGTATTTTTGACTTCAATATTGGAAAGTTGGGAGAATTTCCAATTTCAAATGGTATAAAACTGAGCCTTTTTTTTTTCTTTTTGGTCCAGTGGTTATTGTGATATAGAGAATTTCAGTTTTCATGTTCATTAGAGTGTATCAATTTGTCGATTTTTCAATGATCGTGGAAAAAATTTCCATTTTATGGAGGAAGAATGAATCAGGATTTTCATTAAAAAAAAAAAATTTCAAAAAATTCGCTGAAGCATCTTCACGAATTTTTTTCGCAGCTTCTCGTGTGGAAATCTTTACTCCGAAAAAAAGGAGAAAATCCTCATTCATTTTGTCCCAGTCTTCTCCCATTATTCTGAAGACGAATTGATTTTCTATGCTAATATAAATGGCTAGTAGCCAAATTGCATCTTCTTCGAGTTAATACGAATAATCTGAGGAACTCTATGTTTTAATTTAGGAGGAAATGATGAGTGAGGGTGATCATGAAAGCTGGGACGATGAAATGATGATGAACGAGAACAATGAACCTCCTCTACCAGTGGTGAGTTTTTTTAGACCATAATTAATGATGTATTGTGGATGAATGGATGGATTAATTGATTAATTTTTGTTTTGCAGTTATCCTATATGTCCAAAGACGAAGGCAACTCTGACCAGGAAAAGAAATGTAAGTTACCAAAATAATAAGTAAAAGAGGGTAATTCTGATGGAACAGTGTGAGATGGAATTTTTTAGATGATTCCATTGAAAAGCTGAGGAAATTTCCGGTGGAAAACATGGGTCACAATTTTTTTTTTTTTATTTCCTGAAAATTCGACTTTTTTGGGCACGAATTGGCGGTCAAACCCCTTTCATGTTCGATTTTTTTCACTTTTTCAAAGATATCTGCGGTTCTGGTAGTCGCAGCGACTTGCGGTTGATCTCAAATGAAAGATGAGATCATTTGCCTTTGATTTATGTGGTTTCTAAAGAAAAAGCATCAATTTTTGAGGTTTTTATGAGGTATTTGATGGTTTATTTTGTGAAAATCAGTTTTTGATCTATAACTACCTCAAAAAGAACTTATCAAAACCACATGAATTGCTGGCAAATGATCTTATCTTTCATTTGAGACCAATCTCAAGTCGCTACGACCAATAGAATCAAAGATATCCCCAAAAATGTGAAATTTTTCAGTTTCAAAATGGGTTTAATCCCTAATTTTTGCCTAAAAAAAGTGAAATTTCCAAAAAAAAATCAAAAATGAATTTGGATAAATGTTTTTTAACGGAAATTTTCTCAACTTTTCCTGAGAATCACTAAAAAAATTATATCTCATGTTTTTTCATTGATTTCTCTCAATTTTCATAATATAAAATATGAAAAGTATATTTTTATTTTATATACTTAATGACTGATTTATTCTAATTTAGCATCTACAGCTCCAAGTACCCCGTCAAATTCAAATGCAATGAATCCAGCGATTCCTGAACAATTTCGTGATGTTGTAAAAATGAATGACTATTTGACAACTGGAAGACGACAAGAATTTTGGGAAGAGCCATTCACGAGACGTGTTATGGATGCTATTAAAAGTAAAGAACTTGAGATGAAGACTGCTGCCGAAATACTCGGTGTATCATATGGAACACTCTATGGAAGATATCGTGACAGTTATGGTTGCCTTAAACACCCGTACAGGTATTTAAAAATGTATTTACGATTTTTTAAACCTAATAAATCCGTGGTTGAGTGGAATAAGCCTAAAATTTGATGAAAAAACCTAAAGAAAATGTTGTGGATTCATAAAAAAAAATAAAAATTTTAATTTTATAAGAAAAATTCCACAAAATAAATCATTCAAATTTAGATAAAACTTTCACTCAATCACAAATATAAAGATACAATATATAAACGTAATAATAATGTGTAGCCTGCAATATGTTTTTTTAGAGTCCGAGACTTTTGGTCAGAGCCAGGACCAGCCGAAGTCTTGTCAAAGCTCCGGAGGAAAGAAATAACACTCTTCAGAGCAGCTGAATTTCTCAATGTCACCGTCCACACACTTGCAACATATTTATCAACACTACAAGGACCAGACAGAATATCATTAGCCGGTGAATTGAGTGGTACAAGTCCTTTGGATGGTAATGATACAGATCCAACAAATGATTCGGTCAATGAAATATTACAAAAATTAAATGCAGCTGGTGCAACAGCAACGATACCAACAACATCAGCCTCTATTAAAAGAGAAGGCGGTGGATATGTTGATTTATCAAGTACAATACCAAAGGCAGCAAGTTCAGTACTTGAAAATAATCCAGATATTACAATTGTTAAAACAGAGAGTATTCAACGTAAAAGAGAATACTCAAAGGTATCAAATACAGAAAATAATAATGCAAAATTAATGAGCGGTGGTGCTGTTGTCAGTGAATTACAACAAAAAATAACTGATCCATTGTCATTAAATAATGATCACAATAAACCATAACTGTTCAGGCCTTATTTAACGCCGAATATACCACGTTTCATACAGACTCATGGCTACAGGAGAGAACTATATCCAAGAAGATTTTATTCCAATTTATTCACAAGATTTCTCACTAATTTTCATTTGAAATAAACTGGAGAATTTTTCATTATTATTTTTTTTTTTTTTTTCATTAATATCATTAAAATCATTAATTTTATTATTGCTATTATAATTTTTTTTTTTTTAATTATTAACTATTATTATTATGATCATTCGCTGTTTTCCAGAAAAATCTGAACATTCAATTAGTCTAGCCTTCGAGAGAATACGATGAGAATTTTTTTTGAATAAAAACAGAGCAGAACACAATTTGAGAGGTTCATTCGAGAGAGTAAATGAAAATGAAGAAATGAATTATCAAATTTATTTTTACATTATATAATTATTATTCCTTCTTCCTTTTCGGTATTTCAATTTTTTACACATCGCAATATCTGCCTTCGGAATAAACTAACAGAATTGAGATAGAACATATAGAAATCGTGAGCAAAATAAATTTTTAAAAAAATGAAAAAAAAAACAACTTGAAGAATTGAAATGAAAAAAAAAAGATAATAGTAATAATTTGAAAACAGTGAAAATATTTTCTGAAATGTCAGTAATGTAAAATTAGGTTTAATGTGCGACAATATTCACTACCTGAGGGCAAATTTCACAGGAATATAAAGGCTCTGAGGAATTGAGTTTAATAAGTTATGTCTCTGTATACTTTCTCATTTAGTTAGAAAAAAAAGAAGAAAAAAAAAGGAACTGGTTATTTGGGATTTTTTTTTTACATGATCTTTTGAATAATCTCTCTTCTCCTACTTTTCCGGTTGGCAAAGATATTTGTAAATATGTAATAAAAATTACTATTATTATTATCATTATGTTCGGATTAAGTCAATCGTGTCATGTTTTATCACTGAGTTGTGCAAAAAATGTGGCAGGAAATATTTAAAAAAAAAACATATTTGACAGGAATAACAATTTAAAAAAATAGGAATTTGCAAATATTTGAGAATTAAATTTCCCTTTTTCTCTTTGAATAGACCAATTTTTTTTTAATGGCGAAAACCCATTTTCTTACACTGAGAAAATTCATTTTGGAATAACCATGACCCTTTAATCAGCAGAAAATTAATCCCTCTTACTAAGATACTTTAAGTAATTACATGAGCCACAACACACATGCACACTCACGTGATCATTTTCATAATTATCAAAAAGGAAACAAAAAAATGTAGAACAAAAAAAAAACTCATGATCTGAAAGTGGAACATTGAGAAAAAAAAACTAAAGACGATTAAAATTTAAGAACTGGGCTTTCGTTTAAAAAACGAAATTCGTAATGGACTGAACCGTACATTATAAAAGAAATTAAGAAGAAAAATGGAAAAAATAAAAAAAAAGGGAATAACAAAAATGAAACAGTGGGGAAAAGAAGGAGATAATTGCAAATAAACGCATAGCGAATATAGAATATTCAACATATATTTGCATATTTGTGAAGCGTTTAGAAAACGATAAATGAAGAATTATATTTTTTTCTCTTTTTATATATATATCTACATATATATAAATATATATATGGAAAAAAGGAAAAATCAAGAAAAAAAAAAACAAAAAAAAATAAATAAACCATCGGTATAGAATTAAAAATATGCACTCGTAGATGTTTTAGAGACGTTACTAGGTGTTAAATTTAATGGCGAGCTTTTTATAGAAATTTTAAGTGAATTTATTTTTTATTTTCATTCGAAGGAAAAAATAAAAAGATAATTTAATTGAATTGAATCAGTGGAAAAAAAACAAAATAAGTGTAGAAAATTTTTATTAATTATATATTGGATTATTCAGTAGAATTATTATTTCCTCTTTTTTGCGAAAACAGAAATAAGGTATAAACGTCCATTTGTAAATATCGGTGCAATAGAGACCTAAAGAAAAAAAAATATATATATATTATTTGATAGATTTCAATCGCATTTTTTTACATGACAAAATGTTAAAATAGGAAATCATTGTCCTGCTATTCTTCTATCTTGTGCAATGGCATTTGAAAATGAATCTAATGTGGAATGAGGAGATGAAAAAAATTATTTATTTCCGAACTCTATTTTGTAGATAATTATCCACGATACAGATGACTAAATTGAGAATATGTTTTTAGAAAGAAAAAAAAAATGTTTTTCCCGAAATCTTAAAGAGAGCAATTTTTTTCGAATTATCACACTATTTTATCTCCTCATTTCAATGATGTCCTAATAATGATGAATAAAATTTGAGGAGAAATAAAAAAAAAATTAGAATCATCGAAAATGCCTTGTGTGCTCATTTTTTTATGCTATTATTTTCTTTTTTCTCTTAATTTTTCATTTTTAGATATGAATGATTTTCTGGAAATTTCTTATCTACTCGAGCTGAATACAAAAATTGTGGAGCAAGAGCGAATAAATAAATATGTAAAGAATAAAAAAAAAAGGAAATAACGTAAAATATTAAAAGACCTAGGTCATAATTGTAATAATCGTACTCCTGTAAGCGAAAAGTAATAATGACTGGATAAACGAGTATTCCTGTTTGCTGATTATTATAAAATTAAGTAAGATTTTAAGAGTTATGAATGAATAGGTATTTTCCATTGAATATTTTTCGATGATTAAGAAGAAAAAGAAGAAGAAGAAGAAGAAAAATAATAAGACTTAGTTACATTCACGTTCATCTTGGCTGAACACTTGTAGGGAAATTGAAAGGATTTTATTCCCTCTTTTTTTTTTTTTTAAAGAAAAAAGTGAAGAAAGAATGAAGATGAATCATATTTTATTTTGTTATTATTGTGATATGTGTATATATTTTTTTTCCTCGTTTGTGTTTAATTAGACGTATTTTGAAGAGAAGGAGAAGACAGAATTTTTTTTTCTCTCTTTTTTTTTTTTGTGTGTGTTTAAAAATAAGGAAGAAGCAATTTTTATCTTGAAGATAAGGAATTTAATGAAATAATTTAGACGAAAAAAGAAAGAGAAATAAAAATTATGTTCCCAAAGACTGCAAATTAATAAAATCCATTAGTAGAAATGAAAAAAAAAAAACGTAAAAAAAAAACTTTAACAATTGGGGAAAATTGGATATTATCCTTTCAATAATTCCTGCGAGTGCCTCCCAATTCCTGAAAATTCATACACTGCAATTTTTTTTTCATTTGAAAATTCATCTGAAACTGTTTCGTTGTTTCTCGATGAATCACAGAATCTTCAAATATTATGGATCTGCTCTTTTTTCCCCATGAAAAATCGTTTCTCATCGAATTAAAAGAGCATCACACACAATAAATGTGATTTTCAATTAAAAAAAGAAAGGAAAGAGATTTATATTGCATTTATATTCCATCGAAATCTCCACATGCTCCGAAAAAAAGCAAAAAAAAATCAAGTAAATGAAGGATAGACAGGTAATGTCTTTTCTTTCAAATACTCAATTACAGTATCTTCATTTTATCATAAATTACTCGATTAAAATCATTGATTTTTCTTGTTTCTTTTTTTTCCCCCTTTTTTTTACATCAATCACACAATTTACAGACTTCCAACAGAGTCATTGCGTCTCATCGAGTGATGTATGAAATGAATTTTTTTTTTTTTTTCAAAATAATGAATAAAAAAAAAACATTGAAAAGGAAAAAATAAATAAATAATTAAATGAATAATAAACCTATTATTGATAGTTAATCATTTATTTTAACTAAAAAGTAAGACTAAGACATACCAAATGAGAAACGTAAGATTTTTTTTTAGATTTAGTACTGTATCGCATATCAAGAGAGCAAATACAGACAAAAAAAAAGAAAAAAAAAAGTACATGCTGGAAGCACTCTGTATTGCCTGTAAAAGTGTTCTAGTGTGACGAAAACAATAGCAAATAGACAATTGCAAGTAAAAATGAGAGGAAAAAAAAATTATTCACATAAAAATTGGGCTAATTGGCTGAAAAAAAAATTGATTTTTAAAAAAATTACAAAATTAATTTTATAATATTTTTTTTCGAAATTGAAATAAATAAAAATTGTCGAAGTCACACTAGAATGCACAAGACCATTACTCTAGCAAGAGTATACGACTAGAAGTATTAAAAGGAGAAAAAAAAATAAATATTTAACGTTAAATAAAAAAAAAAATAACATACGGTCCAAAATGAGTGGCCATATTTTTGAAAACAACAATTACCGGTCACACACTCGTTTTACAATTTAGATGTTTTTATTTTTTTTCTCCATTCTTTTGAATATCATGTTTATTTATAGAGAAACTTGTATGTTTAAGAGCCCACATTATACGTAAAGACACTTACAGATTTCAATTAGGTGAAATGATGAAAAAAAAAATTAATGAAAAATAATATGTCGGATTATTTTATTTTGTACAAATTTGTATCTTTATTTTCCTATTAAGTTTAGATGATTAAAAGAAAAATATGTGAAATGAGAGAGAGAAAGAGAGAAAGAGCAGAGAGAGAGAGGACATTGTGAGAGATGTGTGTGGGTACTAATTAGAATTACATATGATGAGAGGATAAATCAAGTTGATATGAATGGATAATTGACTTTAATCCCAGTATAACCGTTTTATTATTAAAAGAAAAAATAAAAAAAAAAAATTGAAAACTATAATAATAATTATTATTATTAAAGGAAAGAAAAAAGTAAAAAAAAAAAAAAAAAAAACGTGTGTTGGCCATTCATTTGAACCTACTTTGTACTATAATCACTTATTATTCGTGTGTGCACTAATTTTCTAAAATAAACATTTGGAAATTCCATTAGCAGTGAGAGAAAATGATAAAAACTAGGTGAGAAAAAGGAAACACACTTTGTTTCAGTGCAGAAAATTTAAAAATGATCAAAAAAGAGAAAAAAAAGAAATTCATAGCATGCCTGAATTTATGAAATTCGTATGCAAAAGAAGGAAAAAAAAGGCTAAGACTATTTAGAAGCTAAAGCTGGCTGAATAAAAAATTACGATAGTACTCTATTGACACTATCGTAACACTCATGAGACTAAAAAAAAAAATATCGATAATATCATAATTATGTGTCATTTGATATAAAAAAAAGTAAAAAAAAAATTTAACTAAACTGACAGTGAAAATAAATAAATTAATTGAATAATAAATAGTATGTATCATTGTTTTATACAGAGAAAATAAAAAAAAACCCAACAACAGAAGAAATAAAGGGAAAATGAATAAAAAACACTGAAAAATAAAAAAGGTACACTTATGTACATTTTCTAGATTTACACGCTCTTATTTTTTTCATAACACAAAAACACACACATTTGCATGAAAGAGTTGCATTTTCAAATTGAAACTAATTCCATTGCATGGACATATATATACATAATACATATAAATATATACATATATATTTATATTAATTATTAAAACTCTGGAAACGGACCACCGAGGCATATAAAAGATAAATCATTGAAATATTCTATATCTTCATTGAAAAATTCATTTAAATAGACAATTTGTGGTAAAACATTAAAAATTGTTCTTAAAAGGAAATTTCTGTGTATTCTCATTGATCAACTTTGTTGAATAAAAAGCAAAGATGAAAAAAAAAAAATTAAATAAGGTAAAAATATTGAATTTCGTGGATTGAGTGGAACGAGGAGCCAATGAAAAATGTGATTGATTACCTCTGAAACAGCAAGTAAAGATAGAGAAAAAAACTGATGAGAATTATTCACAACTCGACCCATGGAAAAGAGAAAAATGCTTGGATTCTCCATTATTCAGCCATCATTCTGGATTATAACTCGTCAGGCTATTTTCAGCCAAAATCCTGCCTTCTTTGCATTTACACCCTAAAAGCAGAATAGAAATAAATTAAAAATAATAATAATTAATGAAAAAAAGACAGAATTATCTCATCTCCTCGCTCCACTTGATCGTTAATTCTGTTGTAATCAATTTGTCGAAATAAAAAAAAAGAAATTACAATTAAATAAATTTCGCAGCTATTTTAACGTCAAATGTTTTCACCTATCATTAAACAAGAAACTATAAATAAAGTAAATTTGAAATAAAAAATAAATTATATAAAACTCACTGTTAAATGTACAAAATCCTTGGACAATTCCTTTGTATATTTCATTATAATCTAAAAATGATAATAATCATTAATCCATGATGAAGAAAATGAAAAAAAATAAAGCAAAAAAGAGAAGTTTAATAAAAAAACTCGTAGATAATAGTAATTTCCATATAAAACCCGAAAAAATAAAGGCAAGTTGATGATTTTTTTCTCATTTTTATGTAATGCAGTTAATTTCCACCGACTTCCTAAATAAACGCAGTAAAAAGAAAGAAAAAATACAAGTCACTCAACATATTCAATATAAATAAGAATTTAAAAAAAATAGAAAAAAAATGAATTCTCAACTGTTATGAATATTTTTTTAATTTTAAATTCTACCGGAATATACATAAACTATTTAGTAAATTAATTGTGGTAAATTTATAGATTAGAGATTAAAGAAAAAAAAAAACTATTAGCAGTATTTGAATCGACAGAAAAAAAAGTGTATACATAATTAAAAATGAATGAATAAGGATAAAAAAAAGTAAAATATATATTAATAAAAATGGAAATAATGAGATTGCAATTAGACTTGAGAGTGAAGAACAAAATAGCATTGGAGTGACTGCACACAGTGAAAAAAGCAAAATAGATTTAATAGTAGCTGAAAAAATGAGATGACACTAAAAACTGCATTAGTAAACTCAATGGCTTTGGATTCGAGTGTAAATCGTAGCCACTTTCAAATATTTGAGAAAGAAACAAGAGAAATTGATGAAAATGAGTAAAATGAATGAATGATATAATAATTAAGTTAAATTAATAAAAATGAAGATCTGTACGTGTAAATGTTTGTAAACAAATCATGAAACATTATTTGTTCAGTGCCTACATATTTACACAACAATAAAGATGAAAATTAGTGAACAAACAATGAAGCGAGTTTATTATTTTTCTTGGATTCATTTCCTCTTTCGATTTTCACGAGAAATCAAATTTTCTACTTTATAAACGGGGTAAAACGGGCACGAGTTGATTTTGGTATTTTATACCATGAAAATTAGGTGAAATCGATGGAAATATTGGAGATAGGTTTTTTCTGATGATTCCATTGAAAAGATGAGAAAATTTCCTATGAAAATCATATGTCAGAAGTTATTTTTTGGAATTTTTCAAAAATTTCATTTTTCGCGCGAGGTTTAAAGGTGAAACTCTTCAGTTTTTTGAAAAATTTCAGATTTTCGAGAATATCTCTGGTTCTATTGATCGTAGCGATCTGGGGTTGATTTTAAATGAAAGGTGAGCTCATTTCCCATAGATTTATGGGGTTCAGAAAGAAAAATATTAATTTTTTCAAGTACTTATGGGGCAAAAACTGATTTTCAGCAAAATGACCTATAAATATTTGAAAAATTGATTTAGAAAACGTTTAAACCACATAAATTCATGAAAAATGAGCTCACCTTTCATTTGAGAACAACCCCAGGTCGCTAAAACCAACAGAACCAGAGATATCGTCGAAAAAGTGAATTTTTTCGATTTTCAAAAGGAAAACCCCTCCAAAACTTGGTCAAAAAAGTGAGTTTTTCCAAAAATTAAGAGAAAAAAAATTTGACACATGTTTTCCGCCTAAAATTTCCTCAGCTTTTCAATGGAATCATCAGAAAATTCCTATCTCAAACCGTTCAATTGAAGTGTCCATTTTACCCCACCTTTCTCTGAATAATTGAAAAATTTGATAAAAAAAATAAAAATGCAAAATTTTTACCAAAACCCTCATTAAACCGAGAACGAAGGAGAAAAGATGAAAATAAAATGAGCACACACCTGATTTTATCTTTTTACAAATTTTTAAAAGCAAATCAATTATTATAAAAAAAAATAATTAAAAATTTGCACTTATAGCTTTTTAAATTATCTATTTTTGCATATTTTTTCCATTTTTCCAAAATAATTCATTTATTAAGACTCTAAATCGACAGATTTTTCCTATCTTCAATTCAATATAATGAAGGGAAGAGTAGATTTTAATTGATAATAATAATAATAATAATGATAATAATAATAATAATCTCTTTCTTTCAATGTTTCCATCGAAGAAATGAGTGAGATTCCAAGGTGATTGTCGTTTCTGCACTTACCATTGGGTCATTCTTCGCAAAGACTGCTCCAAAATAACCAATGAGCATCGAGAGTCTTCTAACCGCCCCTCCCCCCACTCTTCATCAACTTGTTGCCATCGAGTTCTCGAGGATTCGTCTTCAGTTTATTCTCCTCACTTCCATTCCACAAGTCCCGAAGTTTCGATCAATTTTTCACCAAAGACATATCTTCCATCATTTTCATATAATAAAATTGTTTACTGAAGAAAATTGACGATTGACAAGTTATTTCTGTAGTCTTTGAAAGAAATTCTTGTTTTCGATAGACTTTTTATTATTTTTTTTGAAGTAAAAGACGTTTTGACGTTTGCGCGGAACGCTCGCGAAAAGAATCATTCGATTGAGGAGATTTTTTTTTTTAATATTAAACAACAATCATGATGGTCATTGGACAGCAGCCACCAATCACCAGGTTCACGAGGGCCTATTCTCCTTGGAAATCAAGCAGCGAAAAAGACGTGAAGACGCAGCTTCCAATGCCAACTCTCGCCAATTCATTCTACCCTTACAACGCGAGCTTGGAAGACGAGCTGAAACGACTCTTTGATTTTAGAATTGAACATCTCAACTTTCGTCCAAAGCCATCAGGTAAGTTTTCATTAAATTTCCATTAAATTTTCATTAATTCCTCCTTTTTAGAATTTTTTTTTCTCCCATTCCTATCATTTTTTCATTTTTTTAAAATTTTATTTCTCATCATTTTTATTGGAAAAACAAATTTTTATTGACGTTACCATTAAATTTTCATTAATTCCTCATTTTTAGATTTTTTTTTCTTTCTTTCCCATCATTTTTAGCATTTTTCTTTTCATTATCATTTTCTTTTAATTTTATTTTTGTTATTTTTATGGAAAAACCAATTTTAATTGACGTTACCATTGCATTTTTATCAATTCCTCTTTTTTAGAATTTTTTTTCTTTCATTCCAATCATTTTTAGAATTTTTTTTAAATTATCATTTTTTTAAATTTTATTTTTGTTATTTTATATGGAAAAACAAATTTTAATTGATGTTACCATTGAATTTTCATCAATTCCTCATTTTTTGATTCTTTTTCCTTTCATTTCTATCATTTTTTCCTTTTTTTTGTAATTATTTTTTTTTAATTTAATTTTTCATAATTTGTAAGGAAAAAAAATTTTTAAGTGACATTCGATCAATCTTTGAATTTTTTGAGAATTTCTTGAAAAATAATTAGGCGATTCCAATAGTGTTAATTTAATTATTTTTATCCATTTCCGCAACTAGACGCCCATAATTTTTCTGTCCTTACCGATGATGTTGCCGGCCGGCATTACCTTCTTATCACACAAAAACGCGCAATTCTCAAGTTTCAATTCGTCTGACAGGGGATATCTCTAATGCATTCTTATATACCATGATGGTATAACAAGTCGAGCGTAGATTTTTCTCAATGAAATTCTTTTACTACAGTTCTTTACTACAGTTTCACTCAATCTCTTTCAACCGTTTATGTGTTGGTTACGTTTATTTTTTTTTAATTTCGCGAAATTAATTTTTGCTTTAAAAAGCAAAATTAATTTGTTTTGAACGATAATTTTTAAAAGTAATCAGTTTATATTTCTCTTATAAGAGATAGAATTGGACATTTGTCCCTTAAATATTTATATTTGAGAAAAATTGAGTTTAAATTGTGAGAAAGAATCGGGTAATGTTAATTAATTCATTGAATTCACGAAATTAAAGGGAAATAGTCTTTGTTTTAATGTTTCGGGAATGAAAGAATCGTCGTTTCTTGATGGGTAATTCTTTACCGCCATTTTTAGACGCCAATAAAGTTTTCAGATTCATCGATTTCATTTTGCCATTAATTTTTTGAAATGAATACTGAAAATGATGATAATGAAAGGATTAAACATTTGACGATTTTCTTAATTTTTTTAGACTAATTAATTATTTTTGAAAAAATGGACAATATGCACCTGTAAAGAATTTAAAAAAATTTAGTGCAATTTTTAAAAATATTTTTCAATATTCGTTCTCGTTTAATTATTTATAGTCCATCATTTATCAATTATTAACGTTTAATGGGAATTATGAACAACTAATGTGTAGAACTTATTTATTTTCGCCAGACAAAAAAAATTAAAAGTTCTACACCTTCATCATTGTCCATAATTCCCATTAAACGTTAATAATATTGTTCAATCATAATTCATTCGTTAAAAAAAATCTAAAAAATTGTTAAATTTCTACTAATTTTATTATCATCTAAGAATCGAAGACATTTGACAATTTCTGTTTTTTTTTTCTCAAAAGATGAATTATTTCGAAAAATAAAAAATACGCACTTGCAGAAAATTACAAAAACTGTAAGTGCAAATTTTTTAATTTTTTTTTCATAATAATTCATTTGTTAAAAAAAAAAACCAAAAGTTCGTCAGATTTGTGATGATTTTATCTTTATTTTTTTGAAGATATCTCCGAATTAAAGCGAGATAGAGCGATTTTCATAAAAACCTTTTTATAGAGAATTTCACAAGCTAAAAAAAGGTCCTTATAAAAATCGCTCGATCTCGCTTGGATTCCGAAATATTTCTTTAAAAAAACTGACAAAATAAAATTATCAGAGAATTTCATATTTTCATTTCAAAAAAATAATGCCACTAAAATCACAATAAATCCTTGCCTTCTCGTGTCACTTTTCTGCTCGTATTTTTGACAGCTGAAAATTTGTATATAAATAATCAACAAACGCCTCTTTGAAAGCCCATCTTTGTTTTCATCACTCTCTCTCTCTCTTTTTTTTCACATTTTGGAATTTCTCTCGAGAAAACTTTTGACACTTCAACAGTCATAAATAAAAGAAAGCATAAAGGACATAAAGAAATAGGAGAAAAGACAAAAAAAAAATACGTTCAATTTCCTCTGTCCACTGTCCACATTTCGTACCCTCCCCCCCTTTTTCCCCCTTTCGGTCCCCTTTTTTTTCCCCAACACATGAGACAGATTTTTCAGAAGTGTCCAAGTGAAAAAGGAGAAGAGTGAAATTCCGGATTTACCCTTACGAAAAAAAAATTGAGAGAAAAATATATTTTTGAGGAAAAATTTTAGCATTTTATGACCCATTCTTCAAATTTAGTGGACACTTGAACCCCATCTGCATTCGCTCAGACATGGCACGCGCAGAGTCGATTTTCAGGCCCTCTGAGGAAACGAAAAAAAAGGAGAAAAAAAAAGAGGGGAATTCTCCTTTTTTCTTTTCCTTTGTCCTTTTTTTTTTGTAGAGCTGGATAGTAGGATTAAGAGAAGAGGACGAAGAAGGGGGGGGGGGAGAGGGAAAAGAGAGAGAGAGAGATGTCAAGAGAACGATGTGAAGTGTTTTTTTTTTTTTTTTTTTTATTACGTAAGAGAACATAGTCCCTTGCTGCGTTTGTTTATACGCTCATTTGAAAAAGTAGAGGAGAAATAATTTAGTGCACACAACACACAGCAGAAATTCTCTCTTTGACATTCAATGCCTTTACTTCGATAGAGATAGAGATGAAATAAACATCATAACTTTAATTTTGAAATTCGAGTTTAATCGATTTGACTAGCATGGGCAAATGGAATATCTGCTGTTTATCGCTAATGTTGTAATCTCTTGTTAATATTTAGATGACGTGAGAAAATGTTTTATACAGACATGAATTCCGATCAACTCTTAAAAATTTTATCACATCCCTTTTTTTAGATTCTCGAATATTTTATTGAGGACGATAAAATTAAATGATAATGAAATTAGCAGATATTAATAATTTTTTAGATTTTTTAAACAAATAAATTATTCTAAAAGTTTTTTTCCTTTAATTTTTAAATTTAAACTGATTATTTTTCGAATTTTTTACATTTGCATATTTTTAATTTTTTTCAAAACAATTTATTTGTTAGGAAAACAAAGAAAATGAACAGAAATTTGATGATTTTTTAGATTTTTTAAACAAATAAATTATTCTAAAATTTTTTTTTCTCTAATTTTTGAATGTAAATTGATTATTTTTCGATTTTTTTATATTTGCATATTTTTAATTTTTTTTAAGATAATTTATTTGTTAGGAAAAAAAAGGAGGTAAATGTGTACTATAGCGGCCTTTCCAAAAATAAAATTAATTTAATTTAATTTAAATACCTCAGGAAGGGAAATGAACAGGAATTTGATAATTTTTTAGTTTTTTTTAAACTAATAAATGATTATAAATTTTCTTTTCTTCAATTTTTGAATTTAAATTGATTATTTATCGATTCTTTTACATTTGCATATTTTTTTTAAAATAATTTGTTTGTTAGGAAAAAAAGAGAAATGATCAGATACTTGATGATTTTTTTCATTTTTTTAAACAAATAAATTATTATAAATTTTCTTTTCTTCAATTTTTAAATCTAAATTGATTATTTCTCGATGCTTTTACATTTGCATATTTTTTATTCTTTTTTTAAATAATTTATCTGTTAGAAAAACAAAGAAAATGAACAGAAATTTGATAATTCTTTGAATTTCTTCAAATAAATAAATTATTATTAAAGAGAAATATTCAAAAAAAAAGCGCGCTCGTAGTTTTTTGAATTTCTTCTTCAAATGCATATTTTTGATTTTTTAAAATAATTTTTATTTCGTTAAAAAAGGAAAAAATGTAAAAATTATCGAGATTTTTAAATATTTTCTGTATTTTTATATTCCCCTATCAATCGAAAATTCATTACTCAGTAAATAGGCAAGAGTTGAATTTTATTAATCTCCTAACACAAAGAGATTAACGCGTACTTTTTGTTTTTCTGTTAAAAATTCCAAGAAGCCTGTGTACGAATTTCATGGAAATAGTGTCCCATGCGGTACTCGATCAAAGAGAGCGAGAGAAGAAGAAAAGAGAAGTAGGGGATTAGCGCAGCTTCGGTTTGTTTACATTCTTTGTCGACAATTCAATCGCCTCTCAGTTCTTCTACTCAGTTGCCATCCAGCCGCCATTTTGTATTATTTTTCA
The DNA here is from genome assembly GCA_963942555.1 of Aleiodes leptofemur. Classification (NCBI taxonomy): domain Eukaryota; kingdom Metazoa; phylum Arthropoda; class Insecta; order Hymenoptera; family Braconidae; genus Aleiodes; species Aleiodes leptofemur. The sequence continues at coordinate 14,681,371 of OZ012620.1, read as the reverse complement.
TGATTATTATGAGTGCCGAATATTTGTGTTTACACATTTTAGATTTTACATTGTCGCTGGGATTTATTTTTTTTTCTTTGGAATTCACTTTATCCTTCATTCCACCGCGATTTTGTTGTTTTTTCTCTTTCATTTTGTTTTAGTTATTATGTCATCGAGATGTTTAATTTTTTTTTTAATCTGCGATAGCATAAAGAATTATTTTTTTTCAAATTTTTTACCATTTTCCTTTCTTTTAACGTTATTTCCCCTTTTATGACGTCATTATTTGTTACATTTACTTTTATTATTAATAAATCCATTATTTATATTTTTCAGTATTTAATAAGGGAGAGTGGGGCAAAATGGGCACTGCAATGGAACGGTTAGAGATGGATTTTTTTCGATGATTCTACTGAAAAGCTGAGGAAATTTTAGCAGGAAAACTAGTGTCAGATGTATTTTTTTGGATTTTTTTGAAAATTCGATATTTTTCGGCATTTTTGAAGGGTAAAAAGCCTTTCGTTTTTCGAAAATTTTCAGTTTTTTGCTAATAATCTCTGGTTCTATTGGTCGTAGCAATTCGGGGTTGGTCTCAAATGAAAGGTGAGCTCATTTCCCATCGAATTATGGCCTTTTGAATTCAAAAATATCAATTTTTGGGATAATTATAGGCCAAAAACTGTTTCACAAAACTGTTCCACAAAAATGCACATAAATACCTTAAAAATCGATATTTTTAAATTGAAAACCCCATGAATCGATGGCAAATGATCTCACCTTTCACCTCCCATCGAAATTTTTACGCTACGACAAATAGAACCGAAAATATTCTCAAAAAACTGAAAATTTTCAAAAAAAGGAAGCTTTTACTCCTCTAAAATGCTTAAATAATTCAAAAACGCTAAAAATTCAAAAAAATTAATTCTGGCGCTTGTTTCCCGCCTAAAATTTCCTCAGCTTTCCAATGAAATCATCAAAAACAACCTACCGCCAATATTTCTATCAATTTCAAGAGTTTTCCATAATATTTGCCTGAAAATTTAGATGTGTCCATTTTACCCCTGATGTCCATTTTGCCCCACCTTCCCCTATTTAATAATTGGATTTGAAATGCAATATTTAATGTTTGATATTCTTCAATATTTAGGATTAAACTCTCAATAAAATGTTAAAAAGAGTGAAAAAGAAAAGGAAAAGGGAGGATAACTTCAAGGAAATGAATTCTATTCTATTCATTATTTATTTATAAATATAATAAATATATTTATGTTATTATAAATATATTTATGAATACATTTATATATCATTTACTATTTATAATATTACTATTTATTACATTATTATTTACTAAATAATTTCTTTTCGTTTTCTTTTTTTTTAATTAGCCGAAGACGTTATGGAAGAATTCAGGCACAATGGAAGAGATACTGAGTACTGTCCCGAGTTGGAGAGTGGCGAGGTGCCGGTCCAGAGCAGTCGCCGCAAGAAGAACAAGAAGCCACTACCTACTGAGTGTGTTTTCTGCAAGAATAATGGAGAAGTTGAGTCTTACTACAAAGCTCATCTACTTAAGGATGCCAGTGGCAAGACACGCTGCCCAGTCTTGAGGTGACCCTTCTAATACTTTTTTATTTATTGAAGAAATTATACCTCAACCGGGTTTGCAGCATCGGTTTAGAAAAAACTGGGATAATATGGGAATTTCAAAATAAAAGGGCTTGAGAATGATAATGGAATAAGCATAGGGAAAGGTGGGGTAAAATGGAGATAAAGATTGAGCGGTTCGAGATAGAGTTTTTCTGATGATTCCATTGGAAAACTGAGAAAATTTTAGGCGGGAAACATGCGTCAAAATTAATTTTTTGAATATTTTGTGCAAATTTTACTTTTTTGGCCAAGTTTTGAAGGGATTTTTCTTTTGAAAATTGAGAAAATTCACTTTTTTGGCGATATCTTCGGTTCTGTTGGTCGTTAGTGATCTGGGGTTCATCTCAAATGAAAGATGAGCTCATTTCTCATCGGTTTATGTGGTTCAAATTTTTTTAAATCAGTTTTTCAAATACTTATGGTTTTTTTTTTCTGAAAATCAGTTTTTGTTCTATAAGTACTTGAAAAATTGCTAATTTTCCTTTTTCAACCACATGAATTCATGGGAAATGAGCTCACCTTTCATTTAAAATCAACCCCAGGTCGCTACGACCAATAGAACCCGAGATATTCCCGAAAAACTGAAATTATTTAAAAAACAGAAGGGTTTTACCTTCAAATCCTGCGTAAAAAATTGAATTTTTGAAAAATTCAAAAAAATAACTTCAGACATATGATTTTCATGGGAAATTTCCTCAGCTTTCCAATGGAATCATCAGAAAAAACCTATCTTCAATATTTCCATCAATTTCAAGCAATTTTCATGGTATAAAATACCAAAACTAACTTGTGTTCTATTTACTCTATCATTTCGTATCATAATTGACTGCATTTATTAAATATTAATTTTTATTCCAGAGCTTACACTTGCCCAATTTGTGGTGCCAATGAGGACGAGGCTCATACCGTCAAGTATTGCCCACTGAATAAGAATGCAGAGCCAATCACTGCTACATACAACACAAAGCTTCTACGCAACTCAACGGGAAAGCGCCGTTACAGTAAATAAGCACAAATTATTTACTGTAACTTCAATTACTGTAACTATTTTACAATTTAAATGATGATGACCCCCCCAAAGTTTTACCAAATACCCTCGCGATTAAGAGAAAATGATAAACATTCCCAAAGAGTCTGAAGCTTCTGGAAAGCTCTTATTATTCGTTGAAATTTAAGAGAAAGCTTAATTCTACATCATGTTTTTTGATAAAAAATTTTACCAAGTGTCGTTTAATGCTCGATTAGCTTAAGACTATTTTTGATAATCTATCTTAAAATTATGAAAATTATAGAGATATAAAGATCCGTAGTTGGTCGTCAAAAGGATTAAGAAAATTCTAATTTTTTAATTGGCTGATTCAATGTTCGATGGAGAACATTTATTAATTGTGCCAATTATTTCGTCAATGTCGGTGAATATACGTTTAATTTTGCATTTGATGATAAGCGAGAATTTCTCGAGAGATTAATCCGGTTACTTTATTCCAATAAATTTTTCTATAAATTTAAAATTAACTAATAAATCAAGCAAGCCAAAAAATAGTCTCAAGAAATAAAAAATTGGGGCTTTTAAAAAATTTAATCAATTCAAAATTAAATTTTATAATATGAGGATATCATCACAGAATTGATTTAGTAGCGAAGAGATAAGCCAGGACAATTCAATTTTTTTGCTGTTCATTCTTTGGAGATATCTTAGAAATTACGCAGGATAACGCAATTATTGGAAAAACCTTTTTTTGTAGCCCTAAATTCTCTACAAAAAAAAATCTGAAGTAATTTCGTCTATTTCGTGTAGTTTAACGAGAGATTCTCCTGAAAATGATCATAAAATTTATTGAATTTCACCTGGTTTACCTCTTCACTGATAAATTAAAACCTCCTCATTAAAATATCTCCATCTCCTCTTTTTTTTGCTTCTCAGTATACATTTTTTTCTAAAATGTCAATTTTTTTCGACGAATTTAAATCTCGATGCCTCAAAAAAATGAGAAATTCCTCAGCCTTTTTTTTATTTTTATTGAGCCATGAGTTTGAATTACATTGAAGAAAATTACTTCTTAAAAAAATACTTATCAAGTCCATGGAACCTTAAAATATCTCCTTATCCCTGTTTTTTTTGCTTCTCAATATACATTTTTCGCGGAAAGTTCTATTTTTTTCGATGAATTTAAATGATAATGCCTTAAAAAAATATAAAATTCCTCAGCCTTTTCTTTTTATTTTTATTGAGCCATAAGTTTCAATTTCACTGAAAAAATTACTTTTGAAAAAAAATATTCATTGACTGCATAAAATCTCCTCATCAAAAAATCTGTGCCCCCCCCCCTCCCCTTTTTTGCTCCAAAGTAAACACTTTTTTTTCCAGAAATTCAATTTTTTTCGATAAATTTAAATCTGAATGACTCGAAAAAATGAAAAAATGTCCTCAGCTTTTTTTTTTCATTTTTATTGAGCCATAACTTTGAATTCCATTGAAGAAAATTGCTTTTGGAAAAAATTTCATTGACTATATGAAACTAGTATGGAAAATAATTCCCCAAAAATTGATTTTTTTTCTTGAGACTATAAAAAAATATTAGAAGATAAATTGCTTAAGATAAGAGATAAGTACAAAAATCAGCGAATTAGTGCAGAGTACAAATAATAAATATAAAGCCAATGCGAGAAGTGCACTTAATTTCCTTCATAAGATTCATATGAATAAAGTAATATTAATTTAAGATATCAACTTGACGACGGGGGTGGCCAAAAAAAAAAAGAAACAAAATGTTTTTTTCTTTTTTTTTCCTTTTTATTGAAAAATTTTTCTAATGAGAAGAATTTACATTCATAATACTCTCAGTAATTTACATATTAAAATTCAAGCAATCGAATAATTTTGCACATTTTTATACAATTGTACAAATGCAATTTCTTTTTTCAATAATTTTCTTTTCTGATTATTCTGCAAGCATTAGCGGATGTGTTTGCTTCCCTAAAGAGCCAATTAATTTTGAAATTAATTTGACAGAAAATAAGAAAAAAATAAACATATTCACACAATATTTGAACAACAGTCAAACAAATTTTTAGTTTTTCGAAAACTTTACGCTCTTGTTCTTTTTTCTTTTTTGTATAGATTTCCTTTTTAATTTCTTTGTTAATGCAACTGCAAAAATTTATCATTTTTATGATAACGATAATTGTAATCAGAATTCAATGCCGCCTCACCGTACGCTCATTAATTCAATTGTATTACTACATATAATTATCAGTAATTAGCGATTATTAATTGTAAGATTTTGTAAGAGTGTTTTTTTTTTAATACAGTGCATATGTAATCAAAAATCTTTTATAAATTTTCAATTTATTACATTTTCACTTATTTTCAAATTTTCAGAAAAAAGAAAAATAGGGATTTTTTAACAATATTGATACGTGACACATATATTTTCTATTATTATTATAATTTTATTCATAGAATGTGTGGTATTGCGATTGAAATCAGAATGCACTTGCAACTTTTCCGACAATTTGCGAATGTAGGGTGTCTGTTAACCCCTTTCAGAGTAAACTGCATTTTACTATCATCATCAGTAATCGACATCTGAACTATTAATAATTCATACATGACACAGAACACTTCCTTAAACGGTGTCAATTCAACAATTCCATTTTTTCCCCTCATTCAACTTCCATTTCCATTAGTTTCCGCATCAGATATAACATTGACCTATATTCCCTTATTTTTCTTCCTTTTCGACTAAAAAAAATTATAATGTATTGATTGATAGGGTTTCATTTTCGTTAAGTTCATTGTCCGTTTAAAGAATTTCTAACATTTCTATGATGATTCCCCATTGAAATTAGTGATCAGGCACTCGGAACTAACTATTACACAATATCGTAGCTTTTCCCGTCACCTCATCGAATAAAAAGTGGGTCGCCACGTAGTAATACTTGCTATTACTTATGAAAAAAAACCCATATTCGCAATTTTTTCATGAATCATCTCTCGACAAGGTCGCCACGTGGTAAATTCGGCAAGGATCCAAGAATTCGGAGAAAAAAAGGAAAAATGACCTTAAATTATTTTTAAAAAAATGAATGAATGAAAAAAAGTGTTCGTGTCTGCCCCTTTTATATTTAGAAAAAAAAAACGCAATAAGAGAAATAAAATTAATAATTTGTTCCTGCAAATGCAATAAATTACTACTATATGAGATGTTTTGATAACCGAAAAATTTAATGCTGTAATGAATTTGTAATGATCATGCAACAATAAGATAATTATTGTGGTCAGGCTTCAAACGATTGATCGTCCACTCGTGACGAACAAACACAACGTGTTGACCTGCCCCTGTCACACCACTGACTATACCATTCAGCTCTACTCGACCCCATATATCCTGGCTATATAAGCCATCGACTTTTCACAATCCAATCATTTCGTTGAGTTCCATCAGACGAGATGAATGTTCTTGTTGGACGAAAGATCTCCAAGATGTATACTGCATTACTGATCCTTCTCTTCATCATCCAGTGTTTAAATTCCGCAAGTTCATCTCATTTCGATTACATCTCTTCTCCTTTTTCTCGCTGGAGAACACTGCGAAGTTCCTGGAGATGGCCTGAGGACTCCAAAAAATCAGAAAAACTGGAGGAATCCCACTTTTTCCCTTTGCTGAAGAACAAGCTCAAGATTCATGTACTCGAAAAAGTTCCAACTACTGCAAAACCTTCGGATTGTGTCTGCGTTCCGTATTATCAGTGCGATAACAACAATACTATCATCACCGATGGAATCGGAGTCATTGATGTGAGGTAATTCTGCATAATTTTTTTATAAATTAAAACTTTAAAATTAATTTTTGCTAATTTTTGGGTTTTTTTTTGTTTCTTTTTAGGATGCGCCGATGTACGGGTGATCTTGAAGTCTGTTGTAAGCTGCCTAAACCAACGCAGATGCCTTCTTCAATGGCTCCAATAGTGACACCAACAGTACCACCAACTTCTCCTCCAACTTCACCTCCAACATCTCCTCCAACAAGTCCTCCAACAACATCAACGCTACCACCTACAACTCCAACTACAACCGAAGCTCCAACTCCTCCACCCACTCCTCCACCCACACCTCCTCCAACCACAACCCAAGAACCCACTACTGTAACCCTGCCTCCAGTTACCCTCCCTGCTGACTGCATTTGTGTCTCACCGAATGAATGCGATGCTAACGGAGTTCTCCTCGTCTCCGGAGAAGGAATAATTAATCCGCGACAAACTTTACTGCCTTGTGCACCGAACAAGGTCTGCTGTCATCTCCCCTCGACTTCTGTTGATTTTCCAACACCTCCGAGACTCACGTCCGTTGTTCCTCCCATTGGAAACTCGTGCCAATGCGTCAAGACGTATCAATGCGATGAAAATGGTTACATAATTGTCTCCGGAGCAGGTTCTATTAATCCTAGATTTCCAGGAAGTAGACAAGGACAGATCGTCAATACTTGTGGTATCGACGAGGTTTGCTGCAGATATCCGCCTGGAGGCCAGGATGCTCCTGTGGCAGTGCGACCCATTCAAGAGGTGCCTCCAATTCAATATCCAGCAAATCCACCGAATCCTGGGATTGATTCGAGGAAAAATATTTCCGAGCTTTTGAAGAATCCGGGGACACCTCAAGAGTGCCTTTGTGTTAAAACTATGAGCTGTGGTGCAGGCTTTGTTGTTACTATTGATGGAGCTGGGGTCATTGATCCCAGGTTTGGACTCTGCATGACTGCTGATCAAGTCTGCTGTAAATTGGTGGGAATCATTGGAGATGAGGGGAGGATGAATGTGCCGATAATGGATGCTGCTCAAACGCATATTGTTAATGCTGGAAGTATTGCTTATGGGGATTCGAGTACCTGTGGAGTCAGGAGAGCTTCCTGCAATTCTGGTAATTAATTATTAATTGTTAATTTTTAATTTCATTGCGAAGAGGTAAAACAGGATAAATCAATTTTTTTTCAGCAATTTATTATAAAGAATATTTTTTAAACTAATGAAAATACGTTTTTTTTTGCTCTAATCTTTTTTTTGGAGCTCTTGAAATTTGTTGCAAGGCAGGACTATGGTGAAAGGGCGTATCTCCATTAGTTTTTGAGATATTCTCAATGAAAAATTGGTAAAAAAATTGAATTATCGCGTTTTACCTCTTCATTACTTAATTATTCTTAACTAATGAGTTATTGAAGCTTAATTCAGTAGTGAAGAGGTAAAACCGGATAAATCGACTTATCTTTGAGGTAATTTCGAAGGAAATATCTCGGAAACTAAGCGAGATAAGGTGATATTACTCATCTGTTTTTGTAGAGAATTTCAAGAGTTACAAAAGAGTTTTAGGGTAAAATTGCTCTTTCTCGGTTATTTTCTGAGGTATTTTCAAAAAATTTAATGAGAAAAAAAGAGACTTATCTTGTTTTACCTCTTCACTACTGAATTCTTAATGATGGGTGATTTTGGCTATTTTAGCGAGCTGTGGATCTTTCGGAGAGAGTTATTTCGGGGAATTCCCTTGGATGGTAGCTCTTCTGATAAAGGAACCGGACGGAGTGCCTTTTTTCCAATGTGGAGCGTCATTGATTAATCCCAGGGCAGTTTTAACCGCAGCTCATTGCGTCTTGAAGTAAATTCCACTTAATTTCATCTCCCAGTGTTATAGGGGAGACGGGGGCGAAATGGACCTGTTTTTTAAAATGATTTTGATTTTTTTTTGGTGGTGAAGGCTTATAAGAAAAAATTTGAGAAAAAATCACCAACAATTTCCGCATATTGGAGCATCTTCTCAATTTTTTTTAGATTTTTTCATGGAATTATTCACTCAGAAAAAATTCATGAATCATGTTGTCTGAAAGGTCCATTTTGCCCCACTCTACCTTAATTTTTAAAATTTTAATCCAATAAATTGAAATTCATTTTTGGGAAATAGGCGAAAAACGGGACTTTTAGTTGCACGTTTCGGCGAGTGGAATACAGAAAATAACAACGAACCAGCGCCATTTCAAGAGGCTGAGGTCCAGTCAATCGTTACTCATCCCAATTATTATTCTGGAGGTTTATATCACGATATAGCTGTTTTGATCCTTGCAACACCCATCAGTTACAATGTCAACGTCTTGCCCATCTGTTTACCTCAACAGACGGTGATTTTTACAGCTGGGACGAGATGTTTAGCGTCTGGATGGGGCAGAAGTGGTTTTGGTACGTAGAGAAAGGTCCTTGCACTTCTCTCCGCATCATCTGTTAATTCGCACATTAATTAAGTCATTTATTTCTCATTTTTGCAGAAGGACAGTATCAAGCAGTTCTGAAGAAAGTGGACTTACCTCTGATAGAGCGAAACGAATGTCAATCTCGCTTGAGAGCAACGAGACTGGGCCAATATTTCCAGTTACATAAGAGCTTCCTTTGTGCTGGAGGCGAAGCCAGCAAAGACACCTGCACTGGAGATGGTGGAGGTCCTCTAATTTGTCCCACAGCTACTGGACAATTCATTCAAGTAAATATAAATAACGTAAATAGTTACAACTGTGAAGTTTTCGGAAAAATCTAATTTATTTTATCATCAGTTTTTTTGAGAATAGGGAAAACCAGGTTGAAATGGACCTTGGGGGCAAAATGATGTGGGATTTTTTTTGAGGGAGAAGGCTTTTACCAAAAAAATTGAAAAAATTATATAACAATGTAGACATGTCGTAGCATCTTCTCAATTTTTTTCAAATTTTTTTATAAAGTCCTTCACTCTGAAAAAAAATCCTCAATCATTTTACTGCAGAGGTCCATTTTGCCCCGGTCTTTCCTATTCCGGAAACTAAGCGAGATAGAGCAATTTGGCTCGAGTTCTTTTTTGTAGATCTTGAAATTCTCTATAAAGAAAAGATTGGCGCAAAATTGTCTTATTTCGCTCAGATTCCGGGATATTTTTTCTAAGAAAAACTGGTAACATAATTAAATCAATTTGTCGGAAAACTTTACGTTTTTTAATGAATCAGCAGATTTTATTTTTATAATTTTACCGTTTTTCTTTAAAAGGTCGGCATAGTTTCTTGGGGAATTGGCTGCGGTCAGAGCAACATTCCTGCGGTTTACGTTGACGTAGCCCAGCATCGTCAATGGATCGATCAACAATTGGCAAATTACGGAGTTTCCTGATGTTAAAGAAGAACGTAGTGAAAATTTTTCACTACTTTTTCTGAGAAGCGTTTGAGAAAGACTGCTCGAATTTTCGGATTAACTTAGAAGTTGCAAGTACTTGATTTAACTGTATATATACACGTGAATTGTGGGTCAGAGATGACGAATATATCGTGTATGCTCTATTTTTCTTGCGCAACAAAGTCATAAGTCAAGAGAAATAATGTAAACTCCGTACTCCCCATTGAATTATCAATGAATAAGAAAGAAAAATGAACGAGAAACAAGAAAATATGCGTTGCTTATCAATAAAAAAATAAAAAATTTCGATTTTCATCCCTTCTTCAAAGAATAAATCATTCCTGCACGATTTAATTGTACTAGTCTATAAAAAAAAAGGAATTTCCTTCAATTGCTCTCGTTTTGTAATGAAATCACTCACGTTTGCAGGAAAAAGAAAAATGTAATAAAGTAATAATATGAGCGAATTGAGTTCGTGTGTGGAATTTATCATAAATATGCATTATAATAATAGCGCTAAATAAAAAAATCAACGAGTTAATTCAAACTATTTAGAGTTATTGAATTATGCCAGTCTTATGATTTTATCTATAAAATTATTCATAATTTGGATAATTATTAATTTGAATATTGTACACTGAGGGAAAAATAATGGTAAAAACTATTAAATATTGATGCCATTAGTTCTTAGCAAATTTTGATTAGAAATGATTAAGAAAATCTGTTGAATTTACTGAATTTCGTTAATTTGAACAGATTAATTAGTTGAATTGATTAATTGATTGAATAATTAATTAATCAAATCCAAAAAATTTAAGAAATTTGCTAAGAACCAATTCCATCAATATTTGATAGTTTTTACCACTATTTTTTTCCTCAATGTAAGATAAACTTCAAAATCTCATAAATTAAATTGTACGTTTGACCTGGATTCCCAAAATTTTGGGGAATTACGCCGATTACTCAATTCAAATATCACGGTATTGCGTTGGTCAACGAGAATTTTTCAGCGAAGAAGGTAAAATATTTTTTGATTTTTTCTATTTTCATTTGAATTAAAAATTGAAAGGGTTTTGAAAAGGTCTCTCTGTGTTCCAGGTATTTTTGAGGTCTCGAATTGGAAAGATAAGCAGACGATGGCAAGAGTTTTCTACATCATGCATCGAATTTTCCTCTGTCATCTCCATTCATATAGTGTTCTAAGCTGTGTGATAATTTCGCAAACAATCGATCAATAACGTAAGAACAAAATTAATCTCTAATATTTGAATCTCTAACAATTCTGTTCTTGATAATCACAAACACCAAGCGAGAATCGGAGTGGGGAACACCCAAAAAAAAGAAAAATAACTGGAATAGTGATAGTGAGAGTAGACTTGAGGGTTGCCAGCTCGAGTCAGGGTCGTAGTAATTGTATATCGTCACTCGAACAGGAAGGGGATCATCTAGTTCCTGCAGACATCAAGTACCACTGTGAGTTTTATCCTTATTTTATGGGAAAAAACCAATGAGGCCTCTTCTTTCTTCTGAAAAGTAAAAAAAAAATTATTCTCAAATTTTGTATTATTTTCTTGCTTTTTATCAAATTTAATTTCTAATTCAGCTCTAAGCAATGATCAAATCTTTTCCTCATCTCGTATTTATCAGCTTCTCTGACTTTGACTTTTGAACCATCAAATTTCAGAGCTTGAGATTTTTCTTTAGCTTTTCTTCTATTATAATCATTATGAAATTCAACAGAGAATAGATATAACGTCAATGAAAATGACATTTTATATGAAAATAATGATTCAATGAATTAAATCTCCGGTTTTGTTCATTTTAGGAAATATTATTTATCGAAAAATAATTTTTTATTACGCATGAAACATTTTTGGAGCATAAAAGATTGATGGAGCAAGAAGAACCAGGAAAATATGTTTATTTCAATTTTTTCTTTAAATTTCGTTGACTTAGAGTGAGAAGGGCGTAACAAGATAGGAAACGTGTACCATTTTCGCTCTTTTTACTCTGGGATGACGATTTAATTACGTCTTGTAGCAATTAAGGAATTAAGTTTGGGTGGTGCAACTGGAAAAAATTTATTTTTTTGTATGAATTTGTTAATAACAACTAATACAAGATGAAATTCTCGAATCTTATTGTGTGAGTCTTTGAAGAAAATGTTATGAGTAATAAAATGAGCCCTTGAACACAAAAAATCAATTGAAAACTGAAAGATTACCATTTTTTTACATTTCTTTGAATCTTGAAAATTTTGAAGGCATATAAAAAATAGTACAATTTTTTGAATTTTCAATTAATTTCTTGTTTCTAGGGCTCATTTTGTTCCTTATTACATTTTTCAAAGAATTACAAAATCCGCTTTAAGGCCCGGATCCAGCTTCACAAATCAGATAATCTATACTATCTTCTAGCTAATTTTAGCTAATATTTTATCTACTAAAAGGCTATTTCGTAGATTTCAGTTTTTGTCTCGTATAATGCGCAGAAAAATATGAAAAAATTACGTAAAAATCGCAAATAATTTTCTGTAGGGTGCTGTACATCAGTTTGGGATTTTAAATTATTAATCAAGCTAATTCGAGTATAATTTTGGAAACATGCAATTTGACGAATTTTTAGATGATCAGATGGCCGCCATTGCTGATGGAAATTCACGGTTTGAAAAACTCGAAATGCACAGCACATGAACTTTAGATTATTAAAAACTTTGTATAGCACCCTGTACACTTTTTTTTGCAATTTTTTAACACCATTCACGTTATAATATAATAAATATTCGCGATGAAATTAGAAATCTACGATTCGAAGCGTGTAGCTGTCATTGCTCATGGAATACAGCAGAACAATCGTAGCGCCATCTGTTGAACATGCCATGCGGAGGAGCAATGACAGCTACACGCTTCGAATCGTAGATTTCTAATTTCATCGCGAATATTTATTATATTATAACGTGAATAGTGTTAAAAAATTGCAAAAAAAAGTGTACAGGGTGCTATACAAAGTTTTTAATAATAAAAAATTCATGTGCTGTGCATTTCGTGTTTTTCAAACAGTGAATTTCCATCAGCAATGGCGGCCATCTGATCATCTAAAAATTCGTCAAATTGCATGTTTTCAAAATTATACTCGAATTAGCTTGATTAATAATTAAAAATCCCAAACTGATGTACAGCACCCTGCAGAAAATTATTTGCGATTTTTACGTAATTTTTTCATATTTTTCTGCGCATTATACGAGACAAAAACTGAAATCT